>JAJEJO010000509.1:508878-519676 GCA_020662805.1 Glaucomys volans
CAGTACTCTATTCTTTTATGTGCTTCTATTCATTGTTATAGTCCACTTGTGCTGTTGTAACAGAATACCTGAGACTGGTTAATTCATAAAGAATAAATATTTGTTTTCTCCCAGTTGGAAAGTGCAAGATGTTGGAAAGTGCAACATCAAGAGGCTCGCATAGCAGATTCTGTTGTCTCCTGAGGTTTGCTCTCTGCTTCCAAGAAGGCACCTTGTTGTTGAGTCTTCTGAAGGAGAGGAACGCCGTGTCCTCACATGAGAGAAAGTGGAAGGGCAAAAGCAAGGAATGCAGCAAAAAGTTTCTTCTATAAAACCGTAATCCCACTAATGAGGGGAAAGTCCTCATGGCCTAATCTCCCCTTAAAGGCCCACCTCTTAATGCCATCACATTAGCTATTAAATTTCAATACCTGAATTTTGGAGGAGATACGTGGTGCATGCTATGATTTGAATGTATGCAAAACACATTGAAAGCAGACATGACATTCTAGTGGCAGGATCCTGTAGTCGGAACTCCTCTGAAACCAAGAACTGGCTATGGGAACAATTAGAGACTAAAATCTCTCATGTTGTACCTAATAGTGATGCATAAGCACCACTGGATTCTTAGGTAGTGTTTGTGCAAGGACTGGGGAGTGTTTAAATCCCCAGTTGGAGCCAATCTACATATCTCAAATGCCTTTAATTTCACCAGCAATAATTTGTTTTGAACATCCGTCATGCCAATTAAAGCGTCACTAATTCACCAATAAAAATCCATTTTTGACAAGAAAGTATGCTAATTAGCAAAGTGTGAATTATTGATCTGGATGGCAGAAGAATTTGTTGATGTTATTTCTGCAATGTGGCTTTTTAAAATGTAATGTTAGCTGAGCCCTCTGGATGATACTTCTTGATAGCAAGTTACCTGACTATCCCTAGCATTAGATGTTAATCTAACTGGCACCTCCTTAATATCATAGTGATTAAACTGAAGTATTAATGGACATCATAATAATGTCCTATGTCCTGACTTCATTTCTTACACTCTTCTATGGGCACCAATCTTTGGTGATATACATCTATATACCAGAGGAATCACAAGGGAAGAGAATGCTTTGTTTTAAGTCTGCTAGGAGTGTAAAGATTAGCAAGAAAGAACAAATCCAGTTCCCACTTTTTGACTGTACATTTACTGATTATCTAAGTCATGCATACGTGGTAGACACTGCCTGTTGTTTCCCAGTATCTAGCTGTTTCCTTCTTTCTTTACTAATAGAAGCCCTGAATTTACATTGTATACATGGGTCCTATGTCCTGAATGTTGTGTCCCTTCTAAATTCATATGTTGAAGTCTAATCCCCAATGTAATGGTCTTAAGAGGTGGGGCCTTTGGGAGGTGATTAGCTCATGAGGACAGAACCATTAGGGGTTTAGTGCCCTGCCATTCTGCCATGTGAGGACATAGAGAAGGCACCATGTACAGGCCCCTACCAGACACTGAATCTGTTGATGCCTTAATCTTAAAATTCTCAATCTCCAGAACTAGGAGCTATAAATTTCTGTTGTTTATAAACAACCTGTCTTAAGTATTTTGTTATAGCAGCCTGAATGGACTAAGACATCCCCTTAGCATAAAAACTATATTTTTCAGTCTCTTTGATTTATGTAGCTATATAAATAATTCTGGCCAATGGAACATGAGTAAATTAATGGTTATATTGTTTGGATTATGTCCTTGAAGGCAAAGGGCATGTTCTCCACCACTGTTTTCATATCCACCACTGTGGATATGAAGACAAGATCTGCAACTGCCATCTTGAGCCATGAGATAGAAACTATACATTGAGGGTGGCAGAACAACCAGATGGAAGGACCAAGTCCCTGATAGTTGGTGAGCTGTCATGCCAAGGGAGGACTGCTAGTTTGAACTATTGAAGGATAGAGAAATAAACTCCAATTCATTTAAGCCACTATTTAAATCTCTATGTTACATATCTGAATTGCTCTGTATCTGAACTAATGCAATATTTGCTCTACAACATTTGGAATAGAGAAGTATGAACAAAGAAACAAAAGCAGGAAAAGACTTTTCCACAGTTCTGTCCCCAAGTCAGCCATTGTTAACTGCCATCTTAGTGGATGTTGTGGCATGTCTCCCAGACACTCCTTCAGAATGACATGCTTAATGACCCAGTGCCAGGAGTGTTGGCTAATAATTGGCTCTATCTAGGCATTACTTTTGGTCTCATGGGAGAAGCGTGCATCCAATAACCCATTGTTGAGGGAATACAAATCCCCACCTTCTTGCCCCATTGGTATAACTTTGAAGGGCCATCCCAACTCCAGAGCCCCATGAAGGAATGGTGAAGGCCTCTGTTACAACCATTACAGTTTACCCTTCCCTTTGCCAGTCCCAATTCCTTCCCCACCCACCATACTGTTCCCAAGAGCATTCCATAACAAATCTCCCACATTGAAATCTCTGACTCTGTTTGCCATGAGACTTGACCTATGTCATACATATATTTACAAATTTGAGATTATATTACATTACTGTTTTTCACTGACTGTTGTACTGGGTGTTCTCCAGGTGTCCCTCCAGATCCACACTCCACCTGTCTCTACCCGGCTCTGTTCTGGGTGGCTCACTTCTATGAACTACATCAGTGAGCTTCCTGGCCCTCTGCCTACGGGTTGGATGCTACCTGTGGAAGGCACTGACAGGAGATCATAGAAAGAGTAAGCTTCCCAGATTCTTGTTTGCCAGGCCGTGGGTTGAAGAGGTATCATTCTTCTAAGTCCACAGCTCCTGCCATGAGGCCTGCTGTACAGCCATGCATGTTGAGTTTTGCTCAGAGAATTGTTTCCTCCCTGACCTTTCAGTCCTCGGCTGCCTCCCCAGGGTGGCTCACCCTGGGATGCTTCACCATCTCTCCTTATTTTCCTTTATCCTTGCCCACACCTTTGCGGAGTCACTCTTCTCAATCACCTTGTGAGAATGTGCCATCTGTGTCCTGGCAGAACCATGACAGTTCATACAAAGATGAAATGAAGACATTTCCCTACTTCCCAAGAATTCTTTGAAAACATGGTGTTTATTGGCCGTGTACAATTCTGTCATGTAGACTTAACCAGTATTTCTTGAACTCATTCCCCACAATTGAAGTGTATATAAAATTTTATACTGATTTTATCATAACATATCAAAGCATTTATTATGCCATTAAAAACTACCAATAAACACATTTTAAAATGACTATTGTATTATGGGTAGAGCATGTACTTTGAATTGTTTATTTAATAGTGACAAGAGATTTGCTCTATTTCATCTGATTTCTTCTGTGTAGTGTTTACAATGACTCAGGCAATGTGTTTTCAGGAGAGTTGGATGTCTGTGCTCTGGAGCTTCTACAGAACAAAGCAAAGTTGTGCCCAAAGCTCACCACTTTAAGGTCTGAAGTTCTAGGCTCTTAAACAACTGAACTAACTGGTATAAACACACTTTTACTTGAATCCAAGGTCTTTTATTATTTTCTGGGTGAGGCTGTGCTTGGATGCTGCATAATGAACTTGGTGATCCTTTGATATTTCTGCGTGCTAGTAATTCTAGAAAAAATACAAAGCATTTAACAGAAAGGACTTAAGAGAAAATATAGTTTGATCACCATGCAGCTTGCATAGGAATAGCACCGTAACCAAAAACACATGAGAAGTGTAGGCTTTTAGGGAAAGAGAATTGAGAATGGAATAAAGTAACCATGCACTTTTAAATTCGGGCCAACTGGCTCCCTTAATTACTCAGTGACCCTCTGTAAGGTCTTGTATTTGTTTGGGCTGCTGTAAGTACTATAGCCTGGGTGGCTGTAAATAACAGAAATGTATTTCACACAGTTCTGGAGGCTGGAAAACCCCACATCAAGGTGCTAGTAAATGCATAGTCTGGTGAGGGCCTGCTTCTCTCTTTGTGGGCAGCTGTTTTCTTGCTGTGTCCTCATGTGTTAGAAGGGGAAATGAAGCTCTCCAGGGCTTATTTGAGAAGGGCACCAATCCCATTCACTAGGGCTCTACCTTCTCTTCTTAATCACCTCCAAATGTCCCACCTCCAAATACCTTCACATCAGGGATTAGGTTTCAACATATAATTTTTTGGGGGGACACAAACAGATAAGAACAGATCTCTTTTCTTAGACTAACCTCCTTCTAGTATTAGAGGAAGGATTTGAGTCAATTTGCTCACCCATTCAATAACTATTGAGAACTATCATGTTCAAAGCACCAGGATATGACTGTTAAAAAATAACTGGAAAAATCACCTACTCTCATAGCACTCATCTGTCAGAGGACTCACAAAGTTAACAAGTAAACAAATAAACAAGATAATTATGAATTGTGTCAAGTTCTAGAAGGAAATAAACAGGATCATGAAAAAGAGGAAATGGGGGAGAGATTTTAGATGGCATGGTCAGGGATAAATATTCATTTTATGTATTATAAAAGGTGGCATAGTGGTGTGATGGTGCACACCTTTAATCCCAGTGGCTGGGGAGGCTGAGGCAGGAGGACCGCGAGTTCAAAGCCAGCCTCAGCAAAAGCAAGACAATAAGCAATTCAGTGAGACCCTGTCTTTAAATAAAAAATACAAAATAGGGCTGGGGATGTGGCTCAGTGGCCGAGTGCCCCTGAGTTCAATCCCCAATACCCCACCCCACCCCAAAAACCCAAACAATTGAGTAGAAGGTGGTATGTTTAAGGGGTGGGAGAGAATTAGATTTGAAGTTCAGTTTCATGACCTTGTGCAAGTTTCTTAACCTCTCTGAAATAGTGACAGGCTGAAAAGAATATAATAAAAACATTAAGAACATAATAATCTCTATTACTTACAATATTTGTGGAATTAAATCAGAGAAAATCCCAGCATTGTAAGTATTACTTTCTGCCAGATTCTAAATAAATATTAATTTCCTGTTAATCCTGTTAAAATCATATATAATCTGAATTCTGTAAAACTCATTCTCCAGTTACTTAATTTCAGGAAACTGTTCTGTCTGTACATCTTTGAATCAATTTAATTCATCAAATATTTATTGAGCACTTACTATGTGCCTATCTCTGGTGCTATAATGGTGAATAAAATAGACATTGTCCTTGCCTTGCCAGAGTTTACTTATTGACCTTATTTAGCTGTAACGCTCAAAGCCATTTTTCACCGCTGTTCCTTCTAACAGTAGTATTGACTTTTTACCCCATTGGAATGCACATCTTGTGTTGAACTTTTTAAAATTGTGAAATAAAATAAACATGCAAAAAGTATTTAAAACATAGGTCATGAATCTTAAAATCTGATGGAGCCTCTCTTATAAAACCCTAAGTGCTAATTTATGTGCTTTTCATAAACTTCTATAATTCCTCCCTAACAGTAACAAGGGAAACTATAAAATAGAAGATAAAATTTCTGATCATCGTTATCAGGACAGTCTCATTTCTAGATTGTCTCAGACTTGAAGGAGCAAAGCAGGGTTTTTGTTTGTTGTTACGGGAATTAAACCCAGGGACGCTTAACCACTGAGACACATCCCCAGACCTTTTTATGTTTTATTTTGAGACAGGGTCTCACTGAGTTGCTTAGGGCCTCACTAAGTTGCTGAGGCTGGCTTTGAACTCATGATCTTCCTGCCTCAGTTTCCAGAGCCACTGAAATTACAGGCAGGTAATTACATGCCCAGCAAAGCAGGGATTTTTTTTTTTTTTTTTGGTACTGGGGATTGAACCCAGGGGCACTCCACCATTGAGCCACATCCCCAGCCCTATTTTGTATTTTATTTAGAGACAGGGTCTCACTGAGTTGCTTAGGGCCTCGCTAAGTTGCTGAGGCTGACTTTGAACCCGAGGTCCTCCTGACTCAGCCTCCCAGGTACTGGGATTACAGGCGTGCGCCACCGCGCCCGGCTAGCAGGAATTTAATCATGCAAAGTCACACAACTTAAAGTAACTCTAATTTAGAACAACTGATTTAACAAAGTGCAAGTCACCCTTCTTCCTGGCTTATTGTTTTCTACAGTGGTAGTGCCTGCATTGGTGTGGACTCAGCTTCCCCAGAACTTGCCAGGGAAGGCCTGGCCACCTAGCTCTGGAAAGACCTCAGGTGGAAATAATAAGGAATTTCACTATTAAGCCAATATGAAGCCATGATATTTAATGATGCACTGCTAAAGGCTAATCCAACTTAGGCTAGGAATAGGATGAATATCTGCCATCACCACCATTGTTTGGAGAGTTCAAGACAGTATAGTAGAAAAGCAAAGGACGTAATAAGCATTATAAAGTAGAAGAAAGGACTCTCACTGTTGGCATTTTATCTAATTGACTACTTAGAAGACACCCCCCCCAAAAAAAAACCAGAGGAAAAACAATTAGAACTAATAGGAATTCAACAAATAAGATAAATTTGTACAATTTAGTAGCTGCCTTAGGTTCCAATGAGATGGATTTAATTTTACCTGCACTATACCAACTCCCAGATACAGGAGTAGATATGATATGCTGTTCTTCTGGTCACGGCCACAGAGTCCCTGGGTACCATGGTACTCTGATGAGCATGTGCTCTAGGCAGAATGAGTAAGAAACATAGGGAGAACGAAGCCTCCTTCCTACAAGGGTTGCTGGGCTGGGATATGATTGGATTGTCAGCAGCCACCTTACCCTGACATCCCTTGTTCTGTAGATCAGCCATGAATGAGGCCACATATAACCCTGGGCCTGCTACCTCCCTAACAACTATAGAGTCTGGGAGAGTTCACAACTGGAGGCCCACCAACATTATATTTAAGTATTGACTTTTGAATTAAGCTGACAAGATGTTATATGTCCTTTACCCTGCCTTGATAAATAACCCTTCCATGACAACAAAACTGAAAATGCAAATCAAAATTGTAAATCTATGGTGTCTATGACTATCAGTTAGTACCATATATGTTTTAGTTTTTTTGCTGTGTGAGTCAAAGACCTGACAAGAACAATTTAGAGGAGGAAAAGTTTATTTGGGGTCTCCTGGTTTCAGAGGTCTTATTCTATGACAGCTGGCTCCATTTCTTGGGGCTTGAGGTGAGACTGATCATCATGGTGGAAGAGTGTGGCAGAGAGAAGTGGCTCACATAATGATCAGGAAACAGAGAGCTCCTCTCAACAAGGACAAAATATATATCCCAAAGACACACTACACTTGCCTACAGATACCACCCAGTTAATCCCTATCGGGGATTAATTCACTGATTGGGTTACGGTTCTCATACTCCAGTCATTTCACCTCTAAATCTTCTTGCATTGTCTCACATGTGATCTTTTGGGGGATACCACATATCTAAATACCAATACAAATGATTAGGTTTAATAATTATACATGTGATGAAACGTCAGCATTTGGGGATGAATGGTAGTAAAAAATAATGTGTGAATCATAATTTATAAAATGTATTTTCCTTTCATTTTGGCAAAATGATTAATTTTATTATTATAATAGAAGTATTTACTTAATTTTTATTCTGTTCAGAGTAATGATCTAAAATATTTTAAAATGTAATTCTATTCAAATTGAGTACAATTTGAATATATTTTTATAAAAATATATATTAAAGCAGTTGCAGAAATTTGCAAGAGAAATGTTGTTTATCCTTGAAAACATCTGAAATAATCTTGATATTCAAAGACATTATAAATTATAATAATGAATATCAAAAATTTAAATAAAATCATTTCAATAAACCTGCACATTTAAAATTTCATCCTTTGAAAAATTTAATTTTATAGTTTAGTCTTATGATAGTGAAATAATAGCTTACCTGAATAGTTTTATGTGAAAATAAAACTATTCTTAATTTTAATACTAAATGATCCTCTTGTTACCCATGTAAAGATTTATTATTACATTTTGAGTATATTATGTTTACAGATTTACCAATTTAAAAGTAATGAGTTATTTCTCTAGAACCACAAATTGGAAACCAAAGAGAAGCAAGATGATAAATGCTCAACACTTCCACAAAGATATCTCCTTATACAAGAACCTCCTGCATTTACTCTAAGCAGGAGGACTTGGTAAGGTGATTAATCTGCCATTTCTTTCTCCAAAGCATTTCTACCACTTAGACCTTTCTAGTAGTTGGAAACAAGGTCTGTCTCCAAGGTCATAGGAGTACAGCATTTTCTGTGGGGAACACTGTGTAATTGGTTTTTGTCAATTCTATAAAAAGTAGGACATCAATAATTGGAAAAGAGCAGTTAACCACACACTTTTATCTTGTTAAAGCTTTTGCGCAATCCAGTTTTTTCACACATGAAGCATGCTATTCCAATTGTGATTTTTTCTTTTCTCAGGAAGTCCGTATCTCTTTTATGATTATGGTTTGTAATCCCTTGAGTAAGTAAGTGTTAGGAACAGATTTAACTGCATGTCACACAGAAAACCAAAGTAATACTGACTAACCAAAGGAGGTTTGTTTGCTCGTATATAAAAGAAGTCTGGAGATAGACAGTTCATGGATTATATGGCGGTCCCTGCTCACAGGGATCCCAGACTCCATTCTCCAGCTCAATTTATAGTTGCAATAGGGCTGCTGTGTCTTGCTATTTATTCTACCTTTAAGATTTGTCCTTCTTTTTATGTGAACCATGGAGATATGATTTACATGGTTCCATTTTGGTGTTCAGTATAAAGAGACATTCAGCCAAGACTTAAATTTCTTCTTCTGGTGTTTTGATTTTTTTTTTAAGTTTTAGAATTTTGATGAATTATATTAAATAAGTATTTATGAAGCTCCTGTTGTAATCAGGATATTGTTCTACACAGGGTTTCTTAACCTTGGTACTGTTGACATTTAAGGTTGGATAATTCTGTGTCATGAGGCTCATCCTTTGTACTGTAGGATATTTATAAAGCAGGATCTCTCTTTTCTTTTTCCTTCTTTCCTTTCTTCCTCCCTCTGTCCTTCCTTCCTTCCTTCCTTCCTTCCTTCCTTCCTTCCTTCCTTCCCTCCCTCTCCTCCTCTTCCTCCTCCTCCTCCCTCCCTCCCCCCTTCCTCCCTCCCTTCCTCCTTCCTTCCTTCCTTCCTTTTTTATTTTTTTGTACTGGGGATTGAACCCAAGGATGCTTTATCACTGAGCCACATCCCCAACCCTTTTTTATTTTTTATTTTGAGACAGGGTCTCTCTAAGTTGCTAAGGTTGGCCTCCAAGTTGTGATCTTTGTGCTTCAGCCTCCTGAGTTGCTTGGATTACACGTGTGTGCCACCACACCCAGCTTAGCAACATCTCTTACTTACACCCTCTGTAACCCGTAGCCAGTGTGGTCACCCAAGTCATCTGCACACGTTGCCACTGGTCTTCAGGTGAGCAAATTTGTCCCCGGTTGACAACCACTGTGCTAGAGGATAACCCGATATATATTGGAATTGTCTGTTGGTTTCTTGTAGAAATACACCACCATATTTTTATAACTATCAACTTGACCTTGAGGGTATGAACAAAGTAGTATTGGTTGAATTTTTACTGTGTGCTGGGCACTATGGTGAGAACTTACGTATGTTATGTCACTTAATCCAATCATTGCAGAATTGTTAGGAGAAGGTACAAATAGTATCATGTCATATTCCCCCATCTGACAGATGAGGAAGGCAAGGCTTAGAGACCTGAGGAGAGAGCCTGAGGTTTAGTCTTGGGAATGAACAATTTGGGAGGTGAACAAAGGAAGCAGAATGATGGAGAAGAGAGAATGAAACAGGAAGGAAGGAAACCCAACACAGTCGATATTGAGCTGGGAGCTGGTTACCACAGGGGGCCCACGGGTATGGTCTCTGAGGAACCATGAAAAATGCCTCCCAGTAGGATTTCCCTCCCCCTCTCAGTAGGTGGGGAAGAAACTGAGGAACTTATCTATGGACTCCCAGCCCCCATTAGATAACCCCAAAGGCATTGGCTTTCCCCTGCCATTTGTTGATAAGAGTGGTGAGCCATAAACACAGATCCAGCTGTGAAGAGCTTGTAGTCTTGAGAGAGAATCAATCAATAAAAAATCATTATCTGATAGCAGTGAAAGTCCTGAGGGTAAGGCAAAGGCTGTACAACAGGAGCGCTTAGAGGACTCCCTGCCTTAGAAGAGGTGGTCATGGAAGGCCTTGCCGGCAGGTGATCTGCCAGCCGAGACCCAAATGGCAAGAAGGAGCCAGCAGAGCAAAGATCTGGGCTAAGAGAATTCTAGGCCGAGGGTGTAGCTGAGCGAAGCCCCTGGGGCAGGAACACTTTTCTTTAGGAACCATCAGAAGGCTGGTGGAGTGGAGGGTTGTGAGAAAGAGGAGGTAAGGGTAGGGGTTGGGTGCAAAGGTTAAGGCCTTGGGCCAGAAGTTTACATTTTGTTCTGGATTCTATGGTCTGTTCATTGAAGGGTTTTAAGCAGGGTTCACATAATCTACCTAGGATTTAAAAAGAGCACTCTGGGGCTGGGGTTGGGGCTCAGGGGCAGGGTGCTTGCCTTGCATGTGTGAGGCATGGGGTTGGATCCTTAGCACTGCATAAAAATAAATAAACAAAAGGTATTGTGTCCATCTACAACTAAAAATAAGAAAAATTAAAAAAAAAAAAAAAAAAAGAGCACTGCAGTTGCTCTAGAGAAAGGAGGTGGGCTGGGAAAGAAGAAGCCAGGAGACCAGCTAGGAAGGAGCCTGTCCTGTGGGTTCTGGCGGGGCCAGCTCCATCAGGTGTGGCGCTCAGTGCAGATGCAGATGTAGGACCTCTTGTTCAAAAGCAGGGAGAAAAGTGCCATTAAAGA
>JAJEJO010000510.1:0-119672 GCA_020662805.1 Glaucomys volans
TTTTTTTTTTTTTTTTTTTTTTTTTTTTTTTTTTTTTTTTCTTGTTTTGTTTTTGGAGAGCTCAAAACAGGGTGATTGTGCTGTTCTTCAACACGAATTCCATCTGCTTTATTTCTCTCTCTCCATTCAGAGCTGCTCCTGAATATTTATGAAGACTTCCCTCCTTGGCTCTCCCCTTTCTACCCCACCTCCATCTTCCTTCCTCCCTCAACTTCCCTCTCCCCAGCCGACCTCCAGTCTCCTCTCCCATTTCAGAGCTGGGACAAAAACCTTCCAGATACCCCCCCAGCCCCCAACCCCTGCTTTAGATAAACACAGGCCGTGTCAAGTGTGAGGAGAAGGGGGGTGGGGAGGGGGTTCAACTGCCAGTCAAGCCCCTGGCCTTCAATGTGACTGGGGGCCTACCCTAATCTGCTGCATGCTTGCCATATGGGGGCTGTGTTGCCCCGGGAGACACTAACAGGCAGAACGGAGCTTAATAGAGTCCATATTCATTGTGATGCAGTGAGATAGCTCCAGGCACCACTGCCCTTCGGGCTGGTTTCATTCTTTGGTTGCCCACTTTCTGTTTTTCTTCCCTTTTTCTTTCTTTTTTCATCTTAAAAGAGTCTGGTCCCCAAAGAGTTCTAATCTGGAGAGGTCTGGGCTGCTGGAAGGGTGGACTTTGGGGTTAGGAGTGAGGAAGGCGATGGTGGCGTTGGGGGTGCTGAGGTGGTGAGAAGTGAGAAGGAGGTCCCCTCAGGGGAGGGGTGCAGCATCTACACAGCCAGGAAGCACGTGGGGCTGTGCGCACAGATGTGTGCAGGCTGGGGTTCCTACACACGTGGAAGGCAGGCCGGGCGCCCGGGCAGGAGGGTTGGCCGACTCCTGGCTGGGCCTTCCGGGACAGCAACCTTCATATTTACTCAGCAGTCTATGTTTTGGTGTTTCTTTCACTTTCTTCCCCAACCCCCATCCAGCCCCTCTCAAATCTAGCCCATCTGAAGTCGCCAAAGTCAGTGACACCTCTCTTTCTCTCCAGGGTGTCAAGTCTGTGGCCAATTCCCAGCTCTCCACAGTTGCTTTGAAAGGTCACAGGTGTGGCAGTGGGATGAAACCCCTTCAGAAAGAATTTCCAGCCATGGAAACACCCACAGCCTGTCTCCCTGGCCCATGTCCTTCTCTGGTGGGTCTGGCACCAACAAGGAGGTGACAGTTGTGTCTGCACAACCAAGGTTAGGCACAAGGAAGCTCTCTGCACTGTGGGGGTTGGCCATCAGCAGGTCAGGCCTGTCACAAGTGGTTCTATAAGGTCAGAGGTGCTCTGTCTCCAGCCCCCAAAAGGGAAGGAGGGACAAGGACTATGGGTTGAGAACAGAGCATGAATTTCCCAACTTGGCTGAAAGAGGAAAAATCATAACCAAGATATGGTAGAATTCCCCAAAGAACAGTTTCATAAGTTGCAAAACAAAGCTACTTATTCTGTGACTGTGTGTGTGTGTCAGGGGTGAGGGGGACGCAATGTTAAGTCAAGACATAAAATAAAGCAAAGGAAAACTGTAGGAACTTTCATATATTCTCCTGTAGTTGAATCTTGAACCCTGTAAACCTGGCACATAGGGAGAGTTTTGGACAAAGCTCCTAGAGTTTTACTATTGCCAACGAAGACTTTGAAACTATCTGACAACCACAATCATGATTGGGGGCTGGGGAGAGCTGGATGTTGTGGGTGTGTAGAGGCTTTAGTAGAAGCAAAAATGCTTCTACTATTGGTGCAGAAATATACCCACCGCACTGATGTGTCCCCTCTTCCAGTACCAAAGTCAAGCAGCTTAAGTCAGATGAAACTGCTAAAACCAAGGCAGATACAGGCAGGATGTTTTTCTTTGTTGTTGTTGTTGTTTTTTAACCTTCCAAATTTTCTGTGCTCCACATTCACTGCACTTACTTTCCACTGAGTTACATCACAAATCCGTGCTTCCTAGCACAACCCAAGGCTATGTATCCCAACAATCTTGCAGGGAATGGTACACTGGGTATTTCAGGGACCAAGTGCAATTTAATTTCCAGGTTCTAAAACCTAAAATGCATTTGGTTATCAGAAACACTACCCAGAAGCCAGCCACAGCTCCTTAGTGGACACTCCTCAGTATCCACTCCTTGGAGACTTGCAGAATCTTTGAGAAGCCAGAATAAGACACAGGAGCAAGCAGGGTCCTCCAGGACTTGGAGAGCACTTACCCTCCCTGCAGGAGAAGTCTTCCCTGCTGGCTTATCTCTGCACAGTGCTCCTCTGGGCTCTTTAGATTCAGCATGTTGCATGCACTAGATGATAACTCAGCAAGGGGTGGTGGGGCTACCTGGAGCTCTGGGCTGAGTTAGTCTTGGAGTTCTAGGCTTTTCCCAGTCTTCCCTGCATTGGACATGCTGGTCATTAATCTTCCACTCTGGAAGTCCCTGAGCACCAAGTGTGTTCTGAAGCTGGTGACACGGGTAGGTCAGCCATATTGACCATGAGCATATAAAGGGGGGGCAGAAGTGTCCCTAACAAGTCTTCAAGAATAAAGGGAAGGCCGTGAACTAGTGGGAGCCAGAATGGCCAACTTATAAGAAAAACAGAGTCAGTTACTCTAGTCTAGGTCAAATCCTTGCCTTTTATGTCACTGCTTAGAGGACCCCATGGATGACCTGCCTATACAAACATATACTCAAACTCATTTACTCTTCCCTGACTTTCCTAAAGCCATGAAAAGATGCACCACACATTCTGCTGCCCAGCCTTGGACTCTTCTTGTCTCTTGCCTCCCCCTAGTTTTCCCCCTCAGTTTCTGATCAGTCATATGGGCTCCATCTCTGGCAAAAGACTGTTCCCCAATAGAAATACAATCCCAGCCACATACATAACTTTTAATTTTTCTGACGGCCACATTGGAGACATAGATGAAAATAATTTTAATAATATCTTAACAATATATTCAAAACTTATCATTTCATTAAATAATCAAGATTTAATTAACAATCACATGGGCTAGAGGTTACTGTATTGGACAGCACAGGTCTAGAGCCCTCAAGCTGGCTCCCTGGCTCTCTTGTCTGCATTTAATCAGCCTCTGCATTGTCTATCTTCTTTCTAAAATATCAAATTCAACCAAATAGTAAAAGATGATAAATGAGCAACTACCAATTGTTGAGCAAATACCTCCTATTAGTCATAATCATAATTCATTTAATTTGATATTCTCACGATGTCCCTATAAGGTAGGTGTACCATCAACCCATTTTACAGATGGGGAAACTGAAGCTCAGGGTGATTAAATATCTTGTCCAGGATCACATGCGTCACCAAGGAAAAAAACCTATATAAAACCCTCTAGCTTCACTCCCTTAGTTAACTTAAACATCACTAATTTTGGAGGTCACACAGCTGGGCAATACTTTATCAGTTTCCCAGTAGCTTGGCTGTAGATAACACCTGTCCTGTGTGGGTTATGATGGTAACAGTTGCCTAGATTATTTCTCAGGGACTGAAGGCAGCTGTGGCTGAAAACACTGACTCTTCATGTGGACCTAGAGACGTTCCATAGGTGACCAACCAGGATGAAAGGCTTGGCATCGCTGTCTTCATAGTGTGTCTGTCTCCTTTGTTGCCTTAACTTTTGGGTCAGATTTTTCTCAGCTCTGCATGTAGACCTGTTCAACATTTGGGAGATGTTTTATCCAAAACTATACCATAGGGCTAACTTGACCTGGACTTGCCTAGTCTCTCTCCCTTCCATGACCCACTTTCAGGGATAAACACACATACCAGACACCATTACCAGAAAGACCACACTATGAAAGGAGTGAACACAGGTGGTACCCCAGTTCTTAGATCTCTACCTATTTTCAGAAAAGATGTGATTTTCCTCCCCTTTTAATAACCTCTCCCTCTCCCTTGCCATAAACTGATTTATGAGCAAAGTTCCCTCTTTTCCATACTTTGGCTACTGAATAAAGTCTTTCTTTTCCCCCATTGCTCTTTGACATTGCTTTCTCTATGGGCTGAGCCTCTGAACCTGGGTTCAGTAACACATGGATGGTAAATCTGAGTCAGGATTTGAACCAGGCCTACCTGACTCTAAAACCCTTTCACTTCACCATGGTGCTTTACATAAATTAAGGCATAAAAACAATGGACTATAATGCAACCATTAAAAATAATAATTATAAAAATCAAGTAGCAACATGAAAATAAATGTTTGGAAGATGGAAAAATAATAGATTCCACTTTATAAAAGGCAAGTGGATAAGGCCTGGAAGGGTACATGAAAAAAAATAAATAAAAAAGCAGTTGGTTTGAAAATGTGGAGGAATTATGAGTGATTTTTTTTAACCCTTTTGAATTCAGTTTTTAAAAAAAGAATGAAGTGTACAGACCCACCTTTGATAGTTCCCTGGCTGAGAACAATTAAAGTTCAAAGACTGCCATACAATCTTTCTTTATCCTTGGCCTCCAGTGAACCTTTGACGTGTCTTCCTCCCACCCACGTACCTAAGATCTGGACAAGCTGCGTCTTCACACACTCTAACCACCTTCCCTTTTCCCTTAATTCCAGAGAAACTCACAACTATCTTCCAAAATTTACCTTAAGCATCACCTCCTTTGTGAAGCCTCCTGTGACTGTTCCTCATTTCAGTTCCCAAAGCACTTGCACACCGATACAACATTTCCACAACGAGATACAACATTTCCACAACGAAGCGTGGGTTTTGATCATGTGTCTGTCTGCAAGAGGCCTCCTCTCTCTTCCCCCCACCCAAACTATAAACTGCTTGAAGGCCAGGATGTAACAAATTCACCTAGGTAACACTAACACCTAGAACAGACTTGGCACAAAGAGTTTATTCAATGTTTGCCCAAGGGAAGGGTTTGATCCAATCAGAAAGTTGAGCTTCAAAGGGATGTTAATCTGGCACAGGGTCGGTTGGAGGGACACAGAGGGAGAGAGACACTGTAAACCTGTAAATGGTAGTGGAACCAAGGTTTTTTTCTGAGGAAAAGGCTATGGCCTTTATTTTTTAAGATCCAAGGGCCCTCAATCAGGGTGGGGCAGCGCTGGAAGGAGCAGAGTGTGGAGGAGGTCCTAAGCTCTTCAAGACCAGAGGTTGTGCTCCTGCCCATGCCCTGATGGCTGGCTCCCTTCCAGGCAGGATGGTTTTCCTTCCCATCTCTTCTCCCCCAAATAAAAACTAATTAAGCTTGTTGCAGTCATGGAGATTCAGGAGACTCTAATCTAGGATGACACTTTCCCATGCCACTACCACCATGCCCTGAGCCTCAGGCTGGGCAAAAGCAGGCTGGCAAAGACAGATGGGAGAGGGAGAAATCAGAAAGCTGTTGAGTCAAAAAAGGGGAGGGCAGGTTCAGGCCTGAGGAGTTCAAGTTCAAGAAAAGAGCATGGGGAGGGGAGGAGGGTTGAGAATGGAGAGGTAGGAGAGCCAATATGCTAAATGTGCTAAGCTCCCATGATGTGCTGAGCCCAGGGTGGGTGCTGCATATCCAGGATCACTTTTCATCATCACCACCCAGGGAGTGTGACTGTCCCAACTTGAGACATTATCAAAACACTTCTTGATGCTTTGTCACTTAGGGACTTTAGGGTTCATCTCCAGTTCATACTGTAGATAAAGCTTCTCTACTAGGTGACAAGGCTAGAACTCAGCAGCATCAAGGACTGTGCAATCATCCTCCTTGCGTTCAGTATGTGGGCTCTGTCGCCTCTACCCTCAGTAGAAGGTGACTTTGGGTGAATTACTTAATGTCTTTAAGCCTCAGTTTACTCTCTGTGAAAATGAGAATGAGTACTTTGATGAGCTTATAAAAAGAGTTAATGAGATAATGTGCAAAAGCAGCCTGGCACATAGCAATCATGCAGTCGTTTTGGAGAGTGGGGGTCATGAACTTTTCTACTGAAAGCTGTTCACTGGAGCTCTTATTTCATGCAGTGGCATTGCCACCTGGTGGCTTTTCAATTAATGTTCCTTAGGACCGAAAGAAGCGTTGCATTTTAACAACTCTAGACACACACGATTTAATTTCTCCTCTCTCCTCATAGGCTGTACAAAATTATGCAATAGACTGACTTTGCTGCCCTACACACATGCATCTGAAGGTGAAGAAATAGTCTTTTTTGGAAAAAAAAAAGTGCATTATATTCTATATGATTTACAGAACCTCACAATAGCCCTGTGGGAAGGGGAATGCATAGAGAAGCGCCACAGTGTTGCCAAGTTTGTGGCCAGATTTAGTTCTAAAGTCTTGATCTCCACCCAACACTATTCAACATTTAATATCACTTCCGCTAATAGCCTCCCCTTCCACGTGTGCCTCTTTGCACTCTTGATGATGATAATGACAGTAATGATCGTAATGTTCCCATAGTGTCTCTACTTGTTCAGAGAGAAGGGGCGAAATATCCCCAACAGTAGGTCATTTGGGAGCAGAAGTCCGGAGAGGTGTTTATAGGAAAGGAAACAAACCCCTGGCTGCTCCAGCCCCTATCCCAGCTCCAGAAAGGAGCTCACCTTTGACCTCATCCAGCAAATACACATGGCCACAACAACAAAACTACCTGTTTTTTTTCCTGCCTACCTCTTTCTAATTACAACTTATGACCAGGGCTATACCCACATGAACATGCAGATAATGAACTAAAATGCCATGTGATTAGAAAGGAAAACAAGTAGATCGACTAAAACCTGGTGCTTGGAACTGACAAATCAACCAACCCAGAAGGAAAGACTTGAGAGCCTGGGTGGATGATAAAGAAGCATATAAACAGACCTACTTTTAAGGAAGACCTTAAAATCTCAGTCCTGCCTCTCAGGACAAAGGGGGAAAAGATCTCATTTGACAGTAGTGTGTGAGGAAGGCTAGAACACCCATTCCGCCTAACAGGGCCCACTGAAGGCAACGGGCTGAGAACAGCTTGGCCACTATTCCAGGACATTCTTCAGGGAGCAGACCAACACTCAAGCTGCACCGTGCACAGAACTAAAGAAAAGGTATTATCCTCAAATCAACTAGAGGGCTAATAGGATTTGGCTCAGAAGTGGAGTAAGAAAAACAAGGGCATCCTACTTAGCATTCGTGCCGAGAAGAGATTGATCCATTGGACACTCCTGATGAGAGGCACAGGGCCCTGGGGTGGGCACTGGGTAGAATTCAGTGCAGTTCAGCAAACCCAGTGAGCACCCTCACTGCCATGTACCGTACAAAGGGTTGAGGGGGATGTGGAGAAAATGAGGCAGCCTCCAATCCTCAAAGAGCTTAGGACCCAGTCCACATTAGGCTCTGACATCTTTCTGTTAAACCAAAATTAAATTGCAATATGGCCTCAAGAAAAAATGAGTCAGAAGATAAACTGTGGATTTCACTAATCATTAAGTACAGGAACTAGAACCACTAGCAAAGGCATCAGAGGAATGATAGAAGTGAGGACACATGTCCCTACATGTATATGCACACGCACACATGCCCTGCTCAGTACGGAAGGCCAGTTCTCCAATGTAGCTCTGTTCATAAATCCTAAAAGAACCCCTCTTTCTCCCATCGTATTCATTGCTCATGTGGCACTGGGAAAGTCATCAAAGCCTGTCAGTTAGGGCTGTGTCCATGTGATAGGATCTCTTAGGCTTCAAGCTTTATCATCTACACTGACATTTGTCACTTGGCACTGTAACTTACAGTTAATAGTCTCCTCCTTGACACACAGTAGGTACTCTATGAATGTTTGCTAAGCCGTGGAGACCTCTTACCTCCAAGGTCTTCTCCAGGCCTAACCATGGTCCATGGAGTTTGGATCTGATGAAGCCCAGGTGGGGGTTCCACTGCAAAAGCAGAGCTTGTGCAGGGGAAGGGGATATGTGAGCCTGATGCTCCTGTTCCTGTCTCCCTCAGGGATTTGTTTTGGGAACACATAGTGGTTCTTATTCAGTGGAGAAGACAGGCAGGACACAGGCCATGTGCCATGCAAGCATATTGTGTGTTAAGGGGATTTGCCAAAGAAGATGCGGAGGAGGAGAATGTAAAGAGAACTGGGTGCCTGAGGCGGCTCGTTTCCATTGGCCAACACATTCCTAATACTCTTCCCATCAGGGGCCCACCAGGCAGTGATTAGGTGGTCTGCTCTTCATTCACCCAGAGCCTTTTGCACTATTAATTATTTGCCTCTGCGTGCCCATTCAACCAAAGGCTCAGGAATGGTGATCTTATTTGCAAGAGCATCTACAACACTAGCATATACCCGTTGAATGAACAAGTAATGACCCCATACACAAAGATGAAAGGTTATGGCAGAGGAGAAAGAACTGTGGTCCCAGGCCATAAGGGAGCTGTTTTGTTAGCAGGGGCATTTTATGGAGCCTTGGGGACTGAAAAGACTTTGACTTACTTAGTTAGGCAACATAATTACCACCAATTTGAATTAAGCTGTCACTTGCAGTCATTTTCCATGTCCCTTCCTCACAATGATTAGGCACCAGACAGACCCAGACCCACATCTACACCTTCCACATGACTTAAAAAAAAGGTCTCAGGATCTGTGACCCAGACTGAATGAGGATCAGTCTGATTCTTGATCTGTCTGGTTCTGGGGCTGATTTGAGCAAATGCCAGGCAAAACCAGCCCTAGTCCCCTCACCCCCAACGCACACACAAACCAACTCTAACACACTCATGCACACTCACAGGAAATCCGAAGCATTCAAATGAAGAGTTAAACCTTAGGGCAAAATGGCCAAACTGCTGAAGTCAAGGTCAAGACAGGAGATGACAGGATTCCACTCTTGGGTTCACATCTGATTGCACTGTGACAGGGACAGTGTTCCTTGAGCTGAACTTACAGAGGGACCAGTATGGCATAGGACAACAGAATCTATCTCACTCATGGATGCTGAAGGAAACACAGATTATATAAGTAATGCATCTGGAATCAAGACTGGCATGAAGTATGTATTCAATTAATGCAGTGACTTATTAAATCTGAATCACTGCTTTTAGGATCATGTTTAGGAACATTTTCAGTACACTGATTCCTGCTGCAGATTCATCCCTGGTATTTTAGACAATATCTCAGGGGCTTTATACTCCTACTCTGGCTCCTCCAGTGTTTTATCCTGGTCATTATGTGTACCCTCTACCTCTAAGACAGAAACACACACACACATATACACACACACAGAGCAAGAGAGAGAGAGACAGGGAGAGAGAGAGAGAGAGAGAGAGAGCAAACAGCTGTAACTCCAGCTGGTTAGCATGCTTTAGAATCCTGACAATTTACTTTCTTTCCCAACTAACTTCATGCAAACCCACTTTCTTCACCACCTTTCTGACCCCCGACTATACACATTCAGTGTGTCACCCCACCCCCAAGCTTTCCTTTCTCAATCAGAGAGTTCTTTTAAACCACCCAAAACTTAAATAAATACCCATCTGGAAATCTGAAGCATGCTGCAGTCTGTCAGTCAGTCAGTCAGTCTCTGCCTTCTGCTGGAAGCCCCCACCCCATCCCCTGCCAGCTTTCACCAACTTGTGAAGCCCAGTGGCCCTGGTGCAAGGCTGGCACATGCAGAGAAAACAAACACATGGAGTCTTGCCAGCTGGATCAGCCACCACTGTTTACAGCAGGAGCAAAGTGTGGAGAATTGGAGAAGCATGATGTGGGGAAGGAGCAGAGTGGGTGGGGTAATTCTAGCCTCCTGCTCCTAGGTTCACCACCTGCAAAGATGATCCCCTGCAGAGGTTCTGCCATTCCTTAGGTGTAGAACAGGACTGCAATCCTTCATAGGTGGGACTCATGCCATCATGATGCTGCAAGCAAAGTGAAAGTCCTTGCCAGCAGAGAGCCTGATATTGCTTATTATTCTATCCCCAGCACCAATCATAGTGCTAGGCACATAATAGGAATGCAGTGAGCCTTTTGTTGATTATATGAATAAATGAGCTGTTTTCCTGCCTGGCCCATAAGGTTACAGATGGGTGGGCATTAGGAGGATAGTGGTGGAGGGAAGGTTGGCAAGGAATGCCTAAGACCATACTTCCAAAAACCTACTAGATGTTAAAATATGGTACAGAGCTATCCTGAAAGTAATTAAAGGAAAATGCTGTACTGTGAAATCTTACTAAGTTTCTCTATTGCAGGCCTTTTTGTAGCCTTTAATGTGCTATTATACAACGTGATTTGACAAGAGGAGGATAGACCTGGGTAGGGTGGCATATGCCTGTAGTCCCAGCAGCTTGGGAGGCTTAGGCAGGAAGATTGCAAGTTCAATGCCAGACTCAGCAACTTAGTGAGACCCTAAGCAACTTGTGAGACCCTGTCTCAAAATGAAATCGGGTTGCGTATGTGGCTCAGTGGTTAAGTGCCCCTTGGTTTAATCCCAGGTACAATCCCCCAACTCCCAAAACAAAAAAACTGAGCGGGATAGAATAGGCACTGAAGTCTATAACCACGAATATGGACTTACTTGACTATAAGACTGGAATTATTTGAGAGCCCCATTTTTATCTCAGAGTACCATTAGTGATAAGAATTTTACCAAATACACTTTTGGAGATTCTGGCCTAAAAAGCTCCTGGAGAATGTTCCAAAAGCAACTTGCAAAACATCATGATTCTATTTTTGTAATTTAAAAAAGTTACATATGACTACACAGTGTGTAGTTATTTAGATTGTCAAAGTAAAAGGTAAGGAGACATGTAAACTTAAACATCTGTTGTCTCTGAAGATTAGGAAATTTGTACTTTGTACATTAAATGCTTCAGAAATATTCAAAGTAGGGCTGGGGGTGTAAGCACATGCAAGCAGGAAGCCCTGGGTTAGATCTCAGCACCAAAACCACAACAAACAAACAAAGAAAAAAAAAGAAATATTCAAAACAGGTATGAAGTATCACTTTTATAATTAAAAAGACAAATTTGAAAAACATAAAAGCTAACCCAAAATATTACCATGTCATCACTGATAATTTATCCTTCCATAGGCCTAGGGCCTCATTTCCCAATAACCCCTTGGAACATAAAATTTTGCTGCCCATTATCACATCTGAAGAGTTTGCTGTGTTTGATTGCAAAACTCCAATCCTTTGGCTTATAAAGAACATCTCCCTTGATTCCAGATTTTATTGCTTTTGTGCAACACGGGCATGAATTTTGCAAAAAAAGTGAAAACAAATTCAATACTTTATTAACAACCTTTGATCCTTTTAACAACCTTTACTCTGTTTAGTAAGTTGTATAAAATATACCACATAGAACTTAGTTTGCTGATATTATCATGTTAAGCATATTAACATTTAAAGACAGCCTTTTTTCCTGCTAAATTACCAACTTCCTATTGACTTGTAAACACAATTAAAAGTCATTGAAATTTATTGAATGTAGTAAACCAGGTCTTGTCACAACATATGATTAAGGCACACATTTAGAATGAGACCATCAATATTAACATAAAACGAGGAAAATTATTTGATCATTTATTGAATAAATATGTGCAAAACAATGAGCTAATACACAAGTATCATCTTGTCTAACCTCTAAAAAACCCTAGGAGATAGGCAGTATTCCCATCCCCATTTAACAGATGCAGCGAGTGAGGCTTGGAGAGATTAAACAACTTGCTCAGGTAAAAGATTCAAAGCCAGGGCCGTCTGCCTCCCCTGCCTGCTGGTTTTGGTGTTTGGCAGCTGCAAGCAGATATATAACAGAACTGTTTTCAAAGAAAGAACTGAGAAATGCAGAAAAAACAAAGTCTGAATTGGAGTCACATACTAGTCCCTGGGCTTCAGGATAGATTGTTTGGGCAGATTCCCACAAGGCACTGTGCATCCAAACTCCTGAAGGTGCATGGAACCTGCACTTCTGAAAGTTCCCTGAGCCTGCCCAGATTCTGTCCCCTGTGTCTGAGTATCAAATACCAACCCCAAATTGGTAACAGCACTTTGAGTATGGAATCCAAGTTATAAGCCCCAGCATGTACTTAGAGACAATAAAAAATTTTCCATTTCCTCATCTAGCTCCCTTGTGGTATGTTTTGTTTGTTTGTTTGTTTTTGTTTTTTAGGGCAGTATCTCACTAAGTTGCTGAGGCTGGTCTTGAACTTGCAATCCTCCTGCCTCAGTCTCCCGAGTTGCTGGGATTACAAGCATGCGCCACGGTGCCCAGCTCATCTTCTGTTCTTATACTGCATTAGCCCTTACATAGCAGCTCTGGTGGTTCAGAAGAACCATCTGGGGACACTGAAAACAGCCATGCTAGGGGTGAGGGGCAGGGGAAAGTTAGAGCCTCAGCCTAGGCATCAGTATTTTCAAAACTCTTCCTGCAGCCAATGTTGAGAACCCTGTAAGGGTGTCTCTGCCACTGATTTTGGGGCAATTTCAGAAAAAAACATCTGCCAGGAAAGCTTTGGTTGCATTGGATTCAATGGTTAGAATTGAGAGTTTTGCATAAAGATGGTATATATTGTGTATTATTTTAAAGAAAGTCTTACAGTTACAAATTGAATATTAACACATTTAAAGGAAGAACACTTTTTTCTCCAAAAAGCTTCTCTCAGGTTTCCCAAGTTATTTTTTGCATTTTCAGATTTCTGTCTATTCCTTACACAGAAATAAAAACCCCAAAAGAGGCCTCCATGGCAAGACAGCCTCCACAGTGCAAAGGCAAAAACTCTCTGGGCCACCGTCACCTCTGCCTACTGGGAACAGGATCATGTACTTTTGGGGGACCCTGGAGGTGTGGGAGGGATGTTTTCCACACTTATGCAAATTTGAATGTCTGTCCCTCAAAGCCTGAGAAGCTAGCCAGGGTTCCCTTGACAAAGCCAGATCAGTCTTCAGGGACTCACAGAACACCAAGAAATGCCTCGGGTGCTGGTCATCCAGGGGTCCCCACATCCACTTTTCTGAGGGTTTTGGCTACATTGGAACCTACTGTTTGACAATCCAGAGTTAACAGCTCAGACTCTAGCTTCCGACCTTCCGGATCCCCACAGGGGGAGGGGACAACCCTCACCCCCTCCTTGGAGCCCTAGCCCTGCCCTCTCCTGGGCCCTCCTACTTCAGGAATGAAGCTGCCTGCTGCCCAACATATACCCAGACTGGTTTCATCTCCTTCCAAATCCATCTTGTGTCTTAACTTCTGCCAAAAATAAAAATTAACACACACACACACACACACACACACACACACACCATACATTCATATATGCATGGGAGGAGAAGATCTGGCTGGAAACTTAAACTGAAAAAGACCAGGCAGAGAGGGGAGGGACAGATTGGCTGCTGAAAGTCAGGGCTTGGTGACTTCTCCCAGGTCTGTTGTGGGGCTGGCACACCCTGCCTGAGGTCTCTCCTGCTATGCAGACTCGAGGTTCAGATCTGAAGGGAAATGTTTGAAGCATGCCCCCTCCTGTCTCCCCAACACCCTATTTCATACACTTTTACTGCTCTTCCACCCAGCCCCATCCCTAGAGTGGCTCAGAGCAGCCTAGTTGCAGCATCAAGAGGCAGGGAGCAGATCCATGCCCTGTGCATGGCTGAGCCCTCTCTTGTCAACTCCAAAGTGAATCAAAGAGTACTGGGGATAGCATGCAGGCCCTCGTGGCATAGGTAGCTTGCTGGCTGCATGGTCACCCAGCAAAACAGATCTGGAGCCTTCTTAGAATCCTGCCTTACTCCCCTGGGGCCTGTGGATGAATGCCTGAATCTGCAGGCAGGCAGAGGCCACATCTCCAGAAACCTGTGAGGCTCTCTCTGTCCTTCCTGCTCAGTGTAGCCCAGGATTGGCCTTCACTCAACTCTGTATATCATCATCCCTGACACTGCAGATGGTGGGTCCAGCACTGGTACTCATGCTACTCACACCTGTCCAGGTGGAAACCCACTCTCAGGGCATCACTTGCCTCACAAGTCCACAAATGTTTATTGAATACTTGTTAAACACTTGGTCCTGGGAATCCAAAAGAAAAGTTCTCAGCAAGAGCTTAAGCTTCAGTAAAGAGACACAGAAAGATCTCAGAGCACCACAGAACAGCCACGAATCAAACCCTAGTGCCCCAGGAGCATGTTCTTTCCAACTCCACTGTCAGAGGAGGTAAGCCTGGATCACATACTCTTGTGAAGGAGTAAATTTGTGACATCCAATTTTGACCCATTACACAGTAATAGAGTAATATTAAACACACACACACACACACACACACACACACAAGAACTTTTGTTGTCTTGCTACTTGTTGAATCTGGGTGAATGGTATGTAGGAGAGCAAAATCTACCGACTCCAAATAGCTGTCATTGGCGTCTTCTGGGTTGGTTATTCAGAGAAACCACAGACTTCTACAGACACAGGAATGGCTCTGAAAAGCTGTCCTTTCATAAAAAGAAATGTCCATCTGCCTACATTAGTAAACGGCAGATGTAGGCACAGGCTTTTCTGTTTCCCCTCCGCAACTACCACCAGGGTCTCTCCACAGGAAGAAGAGATTGGGATCTGACACCAGGCCCAGACAGAGAGGTCCACAGGTGACTGTCACCTGGGAGACTTCATCTGCATAAGACAACCCAGCTCCATGTGCACATCTACTTTCAGGTCAGCCTTTTTTTACTTTTTTTTTTTTTGGCATATAAGAGAGAACATGCGGTTTTGACTTTCTGTGTCTGCCTTATTTCACATAACATGATGTCTTTCAATTCTATCCATTTTCCCATAAGTGACAGAATTTCATTCTTCTTTATGGCTAAATAATGCTCCATCACATATATATAGATACCACATTTTATTTATCCATTTATCTGTTGCTGGGCATGTAGGCTGATTTCATATCCAAGCTATTATGAATAGTGCCAGAGCAAACAAGGGTGTACAGGTATTACTTTAGTATGCTGACTTCATTTCCTTTGGCTGCATACCCAGGAGTGGTCTAGTTGTATTACATGGTAGTTTTATTTCTAGTTTTTTGAGGAACCTCCATACTGTTTTCTATACTGGCTGTACTAATTTATATTTCCACCAATATGTAATATTTTCTTTTTCTCTTTATCCTCACCAGCATGTTATTTTTTGTTTGTTTTGTTCTTTTTTTTTTCTTTATAACAATCATTCCAACTGGGGTAAATGGTATCTCACTGCAGTTTTGATTTGCATTCCCTGATGGCTAATAATTTTGAGCATTTTTCATATGTTGAATGGCCATTTGCATTTCTTTTGAGAAGTGTCTATTCAGATCATTTGCCATTTTTATTTATATTACTTGTTTTTTATTGTTAAGCTTTTCTGGTTCTTTATATATTCTGGATATTTATCCTGTCCAATGAATAGCTGGTGTGTATGTTCTATTCTGCAGGTTGTCTCTTCACTGGGTTGTTTCCTTTCTTGTGCAAAACCTTTTAAGTTTGATGGAATTCATTTGACAAGTGTCAAAACTTTTTAAATAACCAAATTCTCCAAGAATATGGACTCTTGGGAGAGAATTGTAAATCAACAGCTCATCTCAGGTCAAAGTAATAATGATATGGCAATGATGACAATAGTGACCACAATGCAACTGTTATGGTTTAGATCTTAAATGTTCTCAAAAGGCCCAGATGTCCAAAGCCTGTGGTGCTATTGGGAGATGGTGGGACCTGTGGAAGGAAGTTAGGTCATGGGGTTATACCCTGGAAAGGATATTGAGATCCAGACCTCTCTGCTCTCTTTTTTTGCTTCCCAACTGCCATGAAGTAAGTAGCTTTGCTTTATCATGTGCTCCCCACCATGCTATTCTGCCTTGCCACAGGCCCAAAATGATAGGGTCAAGTAACTATGGGCTGAAATTTCTGAAAGCATAAGTCAAAATACTCTTTCCTCCTTTCAAGTTGATTATGTCAGGTATTTTGCTACAGCAACAGAAAGCTGAATTATACAGCACCCACTCCAGACCAAGCAGTCTTCTGTGAATAATACAATTCAATGTTTTGATTTGGGAAATATTCATAAACCAGGATCAAAGCACCTTAAGGACAGTAGACATACCACTTGATAAACATCTATTGACTGACAAATTGAAAGGCCACTCTTTGATGGCTACAAAAGTCTTCAGGCTCCTGTGGCAAATGCCTGCAGAGGGTAAATATGCTATGCTCAGACAAGACTTGCTGCTGGATATTGGCATCAGTATCCAAAACTCTGTGTGAAACCTCAAGTGACTATTGAGAGGCAGCAGCAGTGAGCATCTTGAGTTTTAGTGGGTGGCACTCTTCACACAAGGGAGCCAGGTCCCAACCCCCTGGCCTGGGGCAAGGAAACATGCCTCATCTTGGCTAAGATGCAAAGAACAAGGTCTCAGTGACTTTTCCCCACCCAGACCATGGGCATTAGCTCTGGTGTTTTGGTTAATTTCACGTGTGGGAAAAATTAGTTCTGCCTGCCTAAGATTCCATCTCAATTGGACACACGATTCCTTTTTACTTCCTGACTTTCAAAGCATGTAAAACTTAGTTATGAAGGATCCTCCCCCTGCTTTGGAGGCTGGCTTTTTCTGGAGAGGGGTGGAGGGTGGTGGGTAAAATTGGGATCCTGCCCCATTTCTACAGATGGCTCTGGAGAAAAAGCACTAAAGAAGAGCCAGACCACACCAGAGTCTTCCTTCCATCAACACTTGCAGAAGCTCCCCACATGGACAGAGGCCTGCACGGTGCCTCCAGGCACCTCTGGCAACAACAGGAGACAGTGCCATCAGGAGATGCTGGGATGGCCCCACTGTACTTTATACTGAAGGCAATACTTTTTAAATGTATCACGAGATATTTATAACATCAGCTTTTCTGAGATCCCCACCCCTCAACATCAGAGAAAAATACTTTAATAGATCATGGATTCAGAAAATGTGGCATCTACTTGTACACATACATTACCTGGCATATAACTACAGGAACCAGCCTGGGATTCTTTCTCAGGGCTCTCACTGCCTCTCCTTGAGAGTGGGGGGACAGAATGTAGGAAAGGTGGCCTAGGGGTAAAGGCTGGATTTGGGTCCTGCACTCACAGAGATCATTAGTTCTCTATCTCTGCCTCCCCAGGCAAACTGAGGCAAGGGCCAAGACTTCCAGATGGTCAATAATCACTGGGATAGCTGCAGGGATGCTGGAGTAAGACCCAAAGAGACAAGAAGGGCCAGCAGGATCCACCCTGGAGCTATAATTAACAACAAAAGCAAGAGGACAACTTGCCCATAGAGTGCTGTTCTCTGAAGTTTGAAGACTTTAAAGACTGCATTGCATTAGCCCCCAGTCTTAGGGATGTGCTTGGGACAGGTATTATTAGTGCACCTGCCCAGCTAGGTAAAGCCCTGAATGGCATCCCAGAGCCGTTACTGAGTCACTGCTCAGGCTAGGTGAAGACAACCAGGGGAGGGAGTGGTATGGATTTGGATCTTCAGCATAGAATCTTCACAGTCCAAAGGCACCTGATGAGTCTTATTCCTCTGTAGGAAACTCTGACACATCTGGATGGCATCTTGCAATGTGAGAAAGTACCGATAAATTTCAGCTCTGCGTTTAAGCAGGAATGGAAGCCAGGCTCTAAATTGAAGTCCTTGTTCCCCAGGGTTAGAACTCACTCTGCTCAGTATTCCTCCCTTCCTTAGTTCCTGGAACTTTTCATCTGGTTCAGATGATCCATAGGATTCACAGTCACACCCCCTAATCTTTCCCCTAAATGTGGTCCTGAGCTGCAGCAGGGTTGGAAGGGCTCCCTTCTGCTCCCATTATCAAACCTATCATCATAACCTGTCCCCCAGAGAGCCTCACTGTTCAAAGTGACTGCTCAGTGTTCTGAATACTGGGGCTCCTACTCCCAAGCTCCCAGGGAATCCCAGTTTTCAATGCTGACTCAAGAAAGAAGTATTTTTTGGCAGGGGAAACATTCTTAATCTCCTTGTGCCTGATTGATTGGTTTTCCCCTCTAATGACCACAAAACAAGCTCCCCAGTGCTCCACTGCTTTCAGGGCTCAACAAGGACACCACTGGAACCTGGGCTGAAAGCAGTGAATGCAGAGGCTGAGAGACAGTGGCCCGCCACCAGATGTGAGCACATAGGATCGCTGCCTGCCCAGGCGATGCACACTTCCCCAGTTTGCCCTTGCCCGCAGCTCCAAAGTAAGCAAAACAAACTACTCCCAAGGAGGAAGACAAACAGCCCCATGTGCTCCTCCTGGCTGTCTGTTTAGGGATGGGAAGGAGGGTCTGCACAGCTGGTACTTCCAGATGTAGAACCCAAACATAGGCAGCTCCTGATAGTTTACCAGCCTGGTTAAACTCCAGTAGCACCAGGGAAGATGGTAAAGGAGCTGCACGACAGACCCACAGGGCTCTTGTCAGGAGGGTTTCAGCATGCCGCTCTGAGCCCCTCCTTCTCCAGCCCCTTGCTCCCCAGCTGGATATGTGCATGGGACAGGGAGGAGAGACAACCAAAGACGTTGCCAAGTGAAAGATGCCAGTCTGAAAAGGCTATCTACTTTGTGATTCCAACTATGTGATCTTCTGGAAAAGGCAAAACTATAGCTTGTATAAGACACACACACACACACACACACACACACACACACACAGAGTAAAAGTATATACAGTAAAAATACATATTTACTACAGTAAAATGATAGTTGCCAAAGATTTGGGGGAGGGAGGAGAAGGTGAGTAGGAAGAACATGGGAGACTTTTAGGCAGCAGAATATTATAATCCTATCATGGTAGGTACATGCCATCATATACCTGCCAATACCCAGAAAATGTACCACAAAAAGAGTGGACCCTAGTAAACTATTACTTTAGTTAATAATGAAATGTCAATCTCGGTTCATCAATTACAACAAATACATCACACAAGCAGAAGATGTTAATTATAGGGGAAATTGGTAAGGGTTAGGTAATAGGGGTGACTTAGATGGCAACTCTGTTTTGTTTCACTTTTTGTAAACCTAACACTGCTCAAAATGAAGGTTATTAATTTAAAATAATAATAGCAATAATAAAAAAGGAGGCATGGGCTATTGCCCAGCTCCACGACAAGTTTGCTGGGATGGGTTTGGGCATCTGGTTATACTATTGCTGAGGCACATTTTTCCATTTTTATTGTCACCACAAGACCTCCTGGGATCTTCCTCACTATTTT
Organism: Glaucomys volans; assembly: GCA_020662805.1. NCBI lineage: Eukaryota > Metazoa > Chordata > Mammalia > Rodentia > Sciuridae > Glaucomys > Glaucomys volans. The sequence continues at coordinate 19,164 of JAJEJO010000510.1, forward strand.
TATTCTTCCTCTGCTTCTAAATCTTGAACCAAGTCAGAAATGCCTAAGATGCAGCTTGAAGTCAGATCTATGCCCCTCTGAGGTGGCACCCCGCCTGCTCTTCCTTACTACCAACAGCAGGTACCATCTCTGTCACTGGCATGCCTAGCACAGGGCCTGGCCCCGCCAAGCCTCCCTGTGTGTGGGGAACTGAACTATTGTCAAAACCATCTCATACCCACTAGATCTGAAAGACCTCCAGTTGGACTCAGGTGGTTGGAAGAGGGCAGCAGCAAGGGGGGTGGCCTAGGCCCACTTAGGAAACCCCAGATGGACAACCAGACTATAACAGTGGTGGGGTAGAGGAAGAGCTGGACTTCTCTGCAACTCCTAGCCAGGCCACGCACAGTGCTGTGCATAACGTGGATACACAATAAATTCTTCTAAAGTGTGTGATGAGGAAGGGCAGAGAGGACATCCATTTCTTTTTTTCTTCTTCACAGTACTGGAGATAAACCCAGGGGTACTCTACCACTGAGCTACACCCCCAGCCCTTTTCCATTTTCATTTTGAGTTGTCAGGGTCTCACTAAATTGCCAAGGCTGGCCTTGAACTGGTGATCCTCCTGCCTCTGCCTTCCAAGCCACTGGGATTACAGGCATGCACCACCACATGCCTGGCTTCATTCCTGTATCTTCCTTACAGATGGAACCACCTTTCTAGTCACAGACAATTCCTGAAGTCTGTTACCTTGAGGAAGAGAGAAGGAACTGGGCTCTCTCTGCCAGGGTCTTGCACAGGTCTGTTGCCTGGCTTTTCCAAAAGAGTCTCATTGTTAGCACTCTCAGCACCTTCCCTCCAGATTCCCCATATACATACACCCCTGAATGCATTTTCTTGTATAAGTCCATGTGTACTTGGCATTTGTGAAGGATTGGTTCTAGGACACTGCCCGCACAGGATACCAAAATCCATGGATGTTCAAATCCCTCATAAAAATGTGAGAGTATTTGCATGTCCCTTACCTACACTTTAAATCATCTCTAGGTTACTTATAGTACTGAATAGTGTAAATAGTGTAAATCTTATGTAAGTAGTTGTCATACCGTGACAAGAAAAGTCGTACATGTTCAGTACAGACATGATATTTTTAAAAAAATATTTTCAATCCTTGGTGATCCATGGTTGGCTGCATCCACAGGTGTGGAACCTGTGGGTACTGAGGGCTGACTGTATTTCATCTTGTTTGAAACTCTTATACATTAATTTTACAATTCAGGAGAGTACCCAGATTAGGGGGAAAAAAAAGAAAGAAAAGAAAAGAAAGAAAGGGAGGAAGGAAAAGATACCAAATTCTCTTCTGGGCACTGGGAGAAAGTGAGAAACAAAACATAATCCCTGGATCTTTCTTCCTTCCACAGGGGAAGCAGGTAATATGCAAATGAACGAATAGATATATATCAGAAGGTGACAATGCTGAGGAAAAGTAGATTAGGTTGAAAGGAGAGAGAATAGTAGTGGGGATGACCAGGTGAAGGTGAGAGGGCAGCAGGGAACCCACTGAAATGAGGGGGGGGCCTGTACAGGAATGTGGGGGAAGAGCCTTCCAGGCCGTAGGCAGAACAAGAGCAAACACCCCCTGCCCCCTACCCCTCCTATCCCTGCCCCAGGAGGAGAAGGCTAGCTGGAGGAGCCCTGGGGAGGCCCACGTGGCAGTGGGGTGAGCAAGGCGGGCAGAGGTGAGATGGAGAGGAAGGGTGGGACCCAGGGCATGGATTTTTCCAAATCAAGGCATTTTGATTTTTCGTGGATATTTGAAGCCATGGAGAGTTTTGAGCGAATAAGTCACCTCCACAGTCCGGATCAGAAAAGCTATCAGAAGACTAGAGTTGTAAGAGGTCATAGGATTCTACAAACATTTGAAGGTAAAGCCAGTATTGTTTGCCAATTTAAAGTGGAGTGTGGAGGCTGGGGGTGTGTCTCGTGGTAGAGTGATTGCTTGGCATTATGTGAGGCCCTGAGTCTCATCTCCAGCACCACAATAAATTAATAATGAAATAAAAAATGGAGTATGAAAGAAAGAGCAGAGTCAAGGATGACCTCAAGATTTTTGGTAGGATGGGATATGCTGAGTTGGGGAAGAAGCAGAGAGGAAGGCTGCAGGGGCAGGATGGGGAGGGGGTGGGGTGGTGATCCACCCAGTGACCAGGCCTGGCCTGTGTGCTCCTCTTTCTCCCCATCCTCATTCCTTTCTCTCTGTAGACCTTGAATCAGCTGGGGGTCCATCAGCAGGGCTTTCTGCTGGCTCATCCTCCTGTCTGCCCTACCCTACCAAGAAGGCTCCGTTCACTCTGTTCTTCTCTCCTTTCTAAATAACAGCAGCTGCTGCCTCAACGATGGCTCCCAATGTGATTTCCTGAGTTTCTCATACATGACCTTGCTTTCCCTTTGCAACAATCTTAAGAAACTGGGGTCGCAGAGTTTTTGTAACTTGCCCAGGGTCACACACTTAACTATTGGCAAAACCAGGATTGAAACCCTGGCTGGTCTATTTAGAAAGCCTCCCATTAACCAGGATGCCAGACAAATCCCAAATCTGGAAGTGGCTCCCGAAACATGCTTTTCTCCTGAAAACCTTCTTTCCCAGCATTTCACCTGCCTTCTAATAAGGTGCACACCAGACTTCTGTCCTCTCAGATAGGATCTCCCAGAAATACACTGGCCCCCTGTCCCTTCCTCTCTCAAGGAAGGATGTTACCCTAAATCTGGTTACCAGAAGTTCTTTTCCTTCTCAACTTCTTCCAGACCGTGAGACTCTAAGTTGTCTTTTCCCACTAGGGAGGAAAAGAAAGCTGGTCTGGAGGGATCCAGGGGGATTTCTGACAGTCTGACCAAATAGTATCCTATTCAAGTTCCTGCACTTAGAAAACAAAAACACACCACCGAGTCGACAGCATTCCCATGTACAGAACTGACCAGTTCCCTCGAATTTCTTAGCTCTTTACTCACAGTGGGTGAGTACAGATGCCAGGCACCTTGGGCTTTTGAGGTGAGTAGGGACATTTCCAATCTTTAAGTGTTCCCTCTGGCCATTTCACTGCATCCTCATGGCCCTCTAAAAGGCAGCTTGCAATGACAGGAGAAGAAAGGCACAGTTTCTCTGACTTCCTCCCCATTAGCCCAGTCACGTCGTTATATTTTACACCTGGGTCTTCCCACACCCAGAGCATCTTGGTTTCAGGCTTCCCATGTTAGCTAAAGAAAAACAAGGAACAAGGGTAACTACATGTCCTCTGCTGCCAAACCTCACCACCCTCCTAAGCCGGCAGGGAGTGGGGTGCTTTGCGCTTCTGCAGGTAGCTGCCTGTCGAATTCTTTCTGCTGGCTGCCCTGTGAGTATTTGCCTGGAAGGCAGCATCTCTTGTCAGTTACCTGTCTGTCAAAGCTGCTACTTCCTTCCCCAGGGTATTTTCTGTACAAGCTGCCACTTTTCCTGACCAGTAAAAGTATCTGCGGGGCCAAACACCTTCTCCCCCTCAGCTCACTGCAGGCACAGAGGACCTGCTTGATCAGACTTGCAGAAAGCCTAGGCACAGATGGATTAATCTGGCAGCTGTAGCAGGAGCAGAGATTCAGGACAGTCGATTCAGACAATGTTCCAGAGGAGGAGCAAAAATACCAAGAGATAGGTTCAGAAATGAAACCCATGATGGAAGTGGCTTTCACCACTGCCTGCAAAGTCTGACATAGCTATACCACAAAGCCTGGCTTCCCTGGTGCTGCTGCTTCTGAGCCATTCGACACCTTCCCCTTGTGGTCCCAGTTCCATATTCATGTGGTTTAAGGCAAGTCTCATAAAGGACCCCACATGCCCCTTATGTGTAGTTAGCTGCAAAAGAAACAGCTTTCCCAAGCTGAAGGGGCTCTGCTTTGGCGAGAGAACTTATCTGCCCCGCTTCCCCAAGTTTTGGAGTCAGCAGACTTACAATGAAATCTTGGCTCTGCCACTTCCAGTTGTGAGAACAGAACAAGTCAGTCAGTACAATTATTTAAGCTTTAGCTTCTTATCTGCAGAACAGGATAATAATGCCCAGATTCACAGGACTGGGAGATCAAAGGGATAATGTCAGTAATTCTTAGCACAAGGCCTGGCACCCAGTAGGTATTCACTAGATGGCAGCTATCAATCTCCCCATCACTGGGAGGAGGCAGAGGCAGGCAAGACAGTCTGCTTCCTTGCAACTGAAAGTAGCATATCTTGGCCTGTGCTCCTGGTCCATGGCTGATTCCCTGAGCTGTGGGATGAGAGGCTGCACTAGGAACTTCGCCTTTCTGTCTGGCAAGTGAGAATAATCATTCTTCCCTGTCATGATGAAAGATACCTGCTACTCATGCACACTCATCCCCTTGGAGGGAAGGCTGGCCACCTAATCACAAGGCTTCATTTGTGTAAAATAAGGGGAACAAAAATTAACTCCATCACAATGACCACCTTCAGGCAACCTGTTCAGTTCTTTTCAGTCACACTCAAGACATGTATGGTGTGTCAGTGACAAGGGGATTGGTCACCAATATGAAACCCACCTATAGAAAACCACCTTGTTGTTCCCTTTGGGGAGGAGAGCTAAGTTCCCTGCCCCCACCCCCTTCTTTCATTGTCAAAGACCACCCACTGAAACTTGCTGGCAAGCTGCCACAGTCCAGACAGGCTAAAGCCAGCAGCCCTGCCCAGCCTCCACCTCTGCTACAGAAGCCTACAGAATGGAAAGCACCTGACTGGGGCCGATCACCTGGAACTGACTCAGAGCCTTCACAGATGGCAGACCACCAAAGGTCTCAAGGAAGGGGCGCAGGTGATTATTTCAGAGGCCTGTACATTGGATGATCCTGAGAATCTAATTCTTGGCTGTAATATAGCAGATTTTTGTACAACTTGTTCACTATCAAAGCTTCATTTATAATGACAGAAATAAACAGCTCTGAACTTCTGTGCCTTTATGTGGTCTCATTTGCAAAAGAAGATCTTGAGCTGACTGACAGCATTAATAAATCCCTCTGACTTGGACACAGCTATGTAAGAAGGAAAAGCCATGGTAACCCCATTATAATGTGATAGTCATGAGGCAGAAACAGAAAGACAGTAAAGTGGGAGAGATGATCTGTGAAATAATTAAGAGCAGCCTCTGCTTTCATAGAAAACCAATAAACCCAGAACCCCCCAATTTTCCTCTCCAATTAACTATGACCCATACCTAATAAACCTGCTGGGATTGTAATGTCAGGTAAGTACAGACTAGTAAAGGCACTTTGCTTTGAGTAGTCTGGAAAAATATTGGCAGAACTAGGGAAGGTGGGGGAGGCTCTCTGAGAGTACAGTTGCAGCCCAGGCTGGGTGGGAGCCTCTGAGGCCAGCCAGGTCCACATACCTTCCTCCCCTACCTGGGGCTCCTGTCCCTTGTGGTATTCCCTCTCAGCAACCCAGGAGGTTTCTGGGCAAATGAAAAGCCCAGTGATTTTTATACCTCTAAAATAAATTTCCCCTCACCTGCTACTCTAGGAATGATGTCAGAGTCAAACAAATACTTAGTAAAACAAAGGCCAATGGAATTCAGAGGCAAAAAGATGAATTCAGACATGTGTTTCTAAAATTCTCAGTTAAAATCTGATATAAATGAAAAAGAAAGGAGAATCACTAATTTTTCCTTTTCCTCCTGAAAACTACTCAGTAACTGGTTTTTGGATACATGGCCAAAACCCAGATTTCTGAGATTCTGCATTTGGTGCAGAGATTCTAAGTCTTAAGTTTCCTAAAATCAAACAAAAAACAAAAACGAAGACATGACTTTGAAATCTCATGTGTCGACCATACGTAAACCTATCATCCACTAAGGAAAAACGAATTTTCAGGAACAAAACAATGAACAATTCGTATAGGCAGAGGGAAAAAAAACATTCAGTACTATCTGTCCATCTCTGACTAAGATATCCAGAGATACTGTCTCCACTCTTTCCTCGCTGACCCATTGCAAGTACTTAAGCACAAGAATTTTCATTTTGCTTCCCATCAGCAATGGAATTCTGGATGCCCGTGGGCTCTGGGATTGATCCTGCCAGTCTACACCATGAGGCCAGGCACACAGCAGGTAGTCAATAAAAGCCTGCTGAAAGAATGAAGGTTCCAACCTACACACATTTCATCACCTTCATCATGTCCAATGTCCAAACTGTCCAAACTCATTTTGGAGAAGAATAACATTCCTTTGCCCTCCTTTCCACTGCTCAGCTCCTTTTGGGTTGTTTTTCTTCAACCCTACTTACCCTGTCCACATTAGGCATTTTCCTGTTACTAACCAGGAGAACCAGTTGAGACTTTCTCAACATTTTCTCTGGCAACGAAATGAAGTTGACTATGTATTACTAACCATGGTCTTTCTGCTATGATTTCCTCTTATTGCCCAATAATCCTGTCCCAAACATCAAAGGCCTTCTTTGAAGATAAGGCCAAATTTACCATTAGGAAAAGAGAAATTATTTCCTAGCTTCATTTCAGAAGATGGAAAGAAGTGGAATCCCTCTGGTTTTGTGAGGTAAACAATGCCCAGTACATGAGACCACAAGGCATTTGCTGTAAGACCATGACAGACATAAACTCTCGACTTTCCTCACCCAGACCTAAGCAGGACTTTTCTGCAGTGAGCTTAGATCCCAAATCTCATGGTTAGTGGTATGAATACAAAAAGTCTGACAGAGTTTGCCTCAGGGGAAGAGGGGCTCACAGGGTCACCACAGGCTTTGACTAAGAGTGTACTAGCCACTAGAACCAACCTGAAGTTTAGTCCAGATTGCACTCAAAGCTGGATTTTTCCAATACTAAAGGAGGAGAAACACAGTCTTCAAGTGGTCACGCAGAACAAGAAAAACAAAACAAAACAAAACAAACAGTTGATCCAATAGGATAGAGGCATCAGACTGCGAGCAGAAAACCTCACCTTCTTCTACTTCTTTGCTGCCCCTCAGATGGAGTGAATGTTGACAAAACTTCATGGGTCATGGGTTCCAGGAAGCCTGTCAGAAGACTGAGGAAAAAGAGAATTGTTTCATCTTTTGAACAACAAAATAAACAGTTCTGAAGTATTTGCCTTTTGTAAGGTGCATTGCTTTAAACCATATTAATTCCATATTAACCCCTTTGGTGAACAAGAAAACAGAGGAAGGCAATTCTTCTAAGATCACAAGCCTCCATCAATATCCAGTTACCAGGCTCCTTGCTAAAAGAGAAAATACTGGATTAAAAGCAATGACTACATTTTACAATACAATACAATACAACAGTGTATTTTCAATACACTATTGATCATTCAATACAATATTGATACATCAATATTCACAAAATATTTCTTCAAAACACTTTATAAACAGGCCTTATATGCAATGAGATGGGCTTATGTGACAGGGTTTAGGTGACAGTGCAGCAGGCTCCTGCTGAGATAGAACTATCATGAAGTAGGATGGAGTCTCATACAGCAGGGTTGAGAAATTTGGGTGACTTGATTATGGGACCCATGGACCCATGGTGGTGTTAGATGACAGTGGGAGCCCAGTCATGGGTCAGCAGCAATGGTTAAGGGCATCGGGAAGCATAGTGGAAAGCAGGACTGGAAAAGATGGTGCAGATGGTGGAATAACAAAAGGAAGAGCAGAAAAGACCGTGCCAGGTTGGGGAAGGAGTCTAACTCCGAGGCAGTAGAGATGTAGGAACAGATTAGTGCTTTGGTTTGAAGTGGTGTGAATGGAGTTCAGAGGCAGAGCTGGGGCTCTGACCTAATCCAAAAGTTAGTGCCACTTAAGAGGGATCCTATAAACCTCTTTCCTGTATTCCACCTCCTCTTTTCTACCCATGACCAACCCGGAGGGCTCCAAAGTGGCAAAAATGTTCCTTAGGAAGGCTTTGGTGAACACAGACTTCTAGATTAAAAATAAACACCCTCCCCCATCCCACTCTTCAATCCCAAATACTTGATTCAGGCTCATTAATTATGAAAATATTGCAAGTTAAAGTTCCTGTGGGAGCACACTTAGGATCTGGCTCATTCCCACCAACAGCAAATTGGTTGGGTATATGTGTTCTCCGTGGTTCAAAGGTAGATACTTTTAGGGTTGCCTGATGACAAGGGTCTACTTTTATCACAACTATATACACAGTATATATACACATGGATGAGCAAAACCAAGTCATGCTATAACATAGGATTGTGGGTAACTCTCATGTGTGTGTGTGTGTGTGTGTGTGTGTGTTGCAGAAGATTGAATCCAGGGCCTTACGCATGCTAGGCAAGTACTCAAACTTAGAGCTACATCCCCAGCTTGACTGTGAATAACTTCAAAAACATATTTATAATTTTATAATTAGTAGTAGATGTTTGTGAAATGAATAAAATTTGAGGGTAATCACTCTTTGATTAAGAAAACTTACTCTACTGGGACAAGGAAGCACCCAATTGTGTGTCTGATGCACCATAAATATTTGTTGAACTGAAGTATGGAGGTAACAAGAAATTACATATGTTAAAGTAGATAAATTTTTCTAAATGGGAAAATTTAGAAAATCACCATCTTTCCTCCGTCTCCCCAATTTTCAGTCTATTCCCAGATTGCAGGGGGCTTAAAATTTGGAGGGAAGAAAGCAAACTTCAGTGTAAAATATCTCTTGGGGCTAGGTTAATACTTCTTTAGGCAGACATCATAAGTACTGGACAGAAATTTTCTAGCACACATGGGTCTTCTGTCAAGTTTTGAAAGAAAAAGAAACCCTCAATTCATTAAGCATGTCAGTGACAGCTGAAATTTGAACCTAGACCCCCTAGGGCCTTTGGAACACTGATCATCAGGCTCACTTCTTGCCCTCTTTTCTTAAACCCCAGGGGTCTGTGGAGAAGTCAACTGAATTATTTCATGAATAAAATCTCCTATTCATCCTTAGGCTATGGAAACCACAAGACAGTGGCTGAAGAGAGAGGGATACCAAGTACTTGAAAAAGCACTTCAAAGAAAGTAAAATATCTGGGTCCACTTGGAGGATGGAAAGAAACGTAAATCACACTCCTTATCATGAGTTGACATAATTAGTTAATTAGCACCTAAGCAGGGTCCTCCCTGTTTTCTCCCCTTACCCTGCCTCCCCATTTGCTGTCAAAGGACCTATCATACTGGCCTCTGCCAATTACTCCTCCCAAGAAAGTCAGCTCCCTGAAGCCTGGGCAGCTCCTTCCCAATGAGCTTCTCCTGCAGTGTTGCTCTGCTGAGATACCTTGAAAGAGAATAAAAGGGGATGTCTGTGGTCTCAGTTCTCAGACTTCCTAGATGTAGACTGCTTCTAGCCTCATGAAGGGCCAAATTCTGAGTAATAAATTTCCATGAGGGTGGATGGTGTCAGCAAAGAGGTCTAAGGAGGGAATTCTGGCTTCTTTTATTTTTACCTCCTTGCATAAATTTATTCCAAAAACTCATCTGGAAGGAAAATCATAACCCCACTGCTGTTTCCACCCACCTCTGTCCCACTGACCCCAAGGTGCTTCAAGAGTACCATGGGAACCTTCTGGGTCTCAATTATGAGACCATTAAAAAGTGCCAATTATAAGACCTCAGAAATGTTCCTGGGAAACCTGTTACACACCTCAAAATGGCCAAACTCTTGCCTCAGATTCACTTTAAGTTCAGAAAACAGGTCATCCAGATGTATAGGCATCCCCACCCCCATGTCCAACAAGACTGTGTGTTAGTATTTTCCATGTTGGCCTTGAGAAAATGGAGATAGATTTATTAGCTGTAACCAAAGGGATGAAAAAACCCTCACAGAGTGGAGCTGCCTGTTGAGAACCCAGTAGTGGCATAAATTAGAAATGTTTACACATTCAAGAATTTTAAAAACTATGTTCATTTAATGATCTGTGCAAAAAGAGCTAAGTGACAAATGTGGGCTGGGTACAAGGCATCTGGAGGTGGGACATGGGCCTGCAACCAAGATATACTTTTCACTCAGTCTACTCAAAGAGGTAACTCTGGGTCAGAAACTTATGTGAACCCATCTGAGTTTGCAGGGAAGAGATGGGGGGGCGGGGAGCGGCAGAACACCCCACCACACCCAGAAAGTGCCTGTTTGGGATTGTTGGTGTGTGGTTTGGGTATTCTTAGCTCTAACTGCCACATCTCTGGAGCAACGCAACTCGTGTTTCAAGGGACTCTGCCTCTGTCACCCCAAAACACAACTAAACAAAACCATCTCTAAGGCTCCTGAAATCCTTCCAGGTCTGCCTGACCTACACCTCTCAAAGTCCTATCGCCTGGAAAAGCAAACTAAACTGAGCATCTGAAAGTCAAGCAGGGCCTTCAAGAATCCAGCAGAAAATTCTTCTTGGGTTCCTGGCCCTCCTCGCAGTCCTTTCCCACTTGTCCCAGAGATTCATGCCTCCACCTCCTCACAGTTACATAAACAAAAACCCGAAGGGTACAACCCCAGGGGAACGCTGAGGGCGCGAACACACGCGCGCGCGCACACACACAGGCAGGCACACACACACACACACACACACACACACACACACACACTCTTACAGATGCCTCAACCTCACAGACACCTCTGCACTCCACTTCAGCCTCGCCCCTTCTACCGCTCCTGCTACGGGATCTTTTCTGAGGCTGTTTAGCTCCTGGTCCGCTCAGTCCCTCATTTTAGTATTTTCCTTTTAAAATGTCAGCGGTGGTAACCTCGCCCCCGGGGTCCAAGTGCGCGCTGAGTGGTTCTGTGCATCTGCCGACACCGTGTGCGTTTCTCCCCACGGTCTAGCTCGGGGAACCGGGACACTGGTGTCAGCCTTCGGGGCAAGTTTAGGGGGCTGTCTGGCCCTCCTTTTTCCCAAGAAGCTTCCGGGAACCACGACCCGGCCTGGGAACCTGCAGCACCGGCCTGGGAACAGGGGCGGCGTCCTGGCCCAGCTTGTGGGTCCTGTGCCGGCGCGCCCCGCATTCCGAGCCCCAGTCCCAGCCCCAGCCCGAGCCGGGGGCCGAGCGCTCGGACCCGCTCCTGCCGCCGCGCGTCCCCCGCTGCCACTCGCCGGCGCTCGCTCGGCGTCCGCCGGCCCGCCGCAGCCTCCCGCCCCCTCCTCTCCCCAAACCAACAAACACACACAACTTTTTATGAAAAGAAAACAAACTTCAGAGACGTGACTCACCTCTGGTGCAGCCGGCGCCTGGGAAGGGTGAGCCAGCCGAGGCCCCGGTGTCAGCGTGGTGGGCGCGGAGAGCGCCACACAGCACCGCGCCGCACAGACACACAACACGCACGGTGACACCCGGGGACACACAACACGGGAGAGCGGCTGCAGCCGGAGCAACAAAGGAGCGCCGGACTGAGAAGCTGCCGGACAGGGAGGGAGGCGCGTGGCTGAGGGTGGGTGCGCCGTGTGTGTGTGTGTGTGTGTGTGTGTGTGTGTGTGTGTGTGTCGGTCTGTCTGGCTGTGCGGTGCGTGCGCTGCGGCTGACACCGGCGAGCCAGGGCTCAGGGTCCCTGCGGCAGGAAGCGGGGGCCGCCGCGGAGGCGGCAGCAGCAGGAGGACCAGGCAGGGGACGCCGCGCCCAGCGCACCCGATCCCTCCATATGGAAGAAGCTTTTTTGGATGACTGAACTCGCAAACAATTCCTTCTTTTGCTTCTCCTGCCTAGGAGCCTCCCATTACCGCGGGAGGAGGGGAGGGGGGAGCAGAGGAGGCGGGGAGGAGGGGGAGGAGCGAAATGAAGCAAAGAAAGTCTTGGAAAGGAAGCTGGAAAAAAAAAAAATCCACCCAGTCCCCCAAACTCTAGGGCAGTCCCCCCACCCCCCACCAACACCCACTCTCCGCTGTGCGTTGGACCCTTGGACCCGCTTTCTCTTCCAGCTTCTTTTTCTTCCTCATGCCAAAAGCAATGCCCTGTGCCCAGGGGTTCTCTCGACCCTCTTTAGCTTCACTTTAGACCCTTCCTCTCTGGAAACTAACCTTCCCTCCTGTAACCCTGTCTCTTCTCGCCCAGCCCTTTTCTGGCACCCACTTCTCTGTTGTCTCCTTCATTCTGCAAACTATTGAATAAACCACTAAAAGCAGACTTAATGTTATTAAACGGGCTACCTCCCCACCTCTCAAAAAAGTGGGTCAGGGGCAGTGGAAAAAATGATAAGGGAAGCCCCAAGGCGGCCTCCCTAACCCACTTGGTGGGCTAGGGAGGGTTTGCCGCGTCCTCAGTTGACAGCTCCCTGACCTCCATTCATCATCCTTCGATGTAGGAGCCAAGACAAGGGGTGGGGGCTGGTTAGAAGCCGCGGAGAGAAGTTTGTTGCCTGTGTGTGTGTGTGTGTGTGTGTGTGTGTGTGTGTGTGTGTTGGGTAGAAAAGAGTATAAATTCTCAAACTTGGGCTGTACAGAACTCTTTGGAACGTTTTTTTACAATGCAGATCGCTGGGCCTTTCCTCCAGTTTCTGATTTAGTAAGTCTGGGCAAGAATTTACCTTTCTAAAAAATTCTCAGGTGATGCTGATGCTGCTGGTCCATTGTTGCATTTTAAAAGCCACTCTTCCAGAACATTCGGAAGTCAAGCAAATGCTGAGTTGATGGCAAGTTTGGTGTCCTTATTTAGAAATGAAGCTGTTTTATAGGTTGTGAGGAATCATTACCCCAACGTCTTCACATTGCCACTAAGAAAATCAAGACCCAGAAGAGTTAAGCCATTTGTTCAAAGCAACCCAGAATGCAGTGCCAAGGTGAAGAGGTGCTGCCTGGCCTCCGTGGCAGGAATAGCAGCACTGGGATTCAGGAAGTCACTGTGTGACTTTAGGAAAATCACTTAACCTTTCTGGATCATGGGTTTATTTACCATTGTTTTGATTTTCATCAGTGAAAATACGTGTTTTATATTGATTATTTGATTCTGTTTGAATCTGAAACAAAAAGGCAACTGAAATGTGTTCTATTTCATATTTTGCCCTATGTTTTTTCTCCTGCATTTCAGTTAGGCAGGAGCCCATTTTTCTATTGATTTATTTGGTACTTCCAGTTCTGGGCATGTCCCTGTGGCAAAATGGATCAAGTGCATGACCCATTTCAATAAGGTGAAAAGGTTTGTAATCCCCCCCCCCCCTTTTCTTTTAATCTTCACAACTCTCCCACAACATTCTTAAAGACTCATTTTTCTTCCTGTTCAATGGCAATGTTAGCGTCCACCTTCTCATTGTCCTCCTTTTGAGGTACAATTCAGGACTAAGAAGTCTGGTGACCACCCTGGGTACATAATTCTTAATTCCCCTAAGGAATGGGGTTAACTAATCTACCACTATAGTGAAACCACCTCTTCTCGGACCCACAAGGAGGATATCCAGCTTTCGTTTTTAAAGATGGTTTCCAAGTGGGACTCACACTGGCTATGGTGAGATTCCAATGAGAACAAGATGTGTAAAGTTCTCAAATTGATTCTTTTGTATTCCTATATATACTATCCCAGCTCCTTCATGTTGTCTTTCTCCTAGGACTCTCCATACCCAACACTCCAGTCCTTGGGTTCACACAGCCCTGGGTTCTGAATCAAAGTTTCGGTCTTTATCAACACTATTTAGCCAGGAGAATGACCTGGTATCTCCCTCAGCCAGGTTGATCACTGTGGCTACTGGCCATCAGGATGGTTTTGACAGAATGCAGATTGCAGTTTAAAGGAGAGGATTTAATTCTGCTGTAGCATCAAGCACACTGTTGGCATTTCAGTAATGTTTATTATTTTTAATTTTAATGTTTATTATTTTGTGATTGTTTATTATTAATTATTGTTAATACTTCTGTAGGTACAGTGTGTCTTTGAACTCTTTCCCTATTCTCCTCTACCTGGGAGCTGTTCCTTGCCTAATTCTCTCTTTCTCTTTAGTTGAGTTCCCCTATCCTAACCCATCCTGCTCCACTCCAGTGCCCCAGCCATCTTAAAACAGTTAGATGGAGTCAGGGCTCAGTGAGGTGCTTTTTGCATTTCTTCATTCTGTTAATGGTGATTTACCAGTGACATCTTGCTTTTGGGGGGCTTTATCAGCATCCACCAAAAAGGAAGTGTTAGGTTTAGAAATGATCATGTTGATTTATTATTCTGGAAGGGTGGATGAGGGGGAGAATGGGCAGGGACTGTAAGTCTACCTAAGTCACCGTGTTATTAGGCTATGCAGAATGAACAGCAAGGTATCCAGTGAGGAACATGAAAAGATGTTGCTCCCTCCTCAGTGTGATGCACCCCCCCCCCAATATCATATAAACAGTGATCTCCTTGGTTGGGAAGAGTATCTGGAGGAAATAGTGCTGAGAAAATTACTAAGGTTGCAGACAAAGTGGCATAGGGAATTGATTCTTCTCTATATTTTAATATAAATCCATTTTCCTGATTATAAAATATGTGCAGTGAAGAATAAAGAAAAACATGCAAAAAGGGGGAAATCACATTAGGCCTATTACTCAGGGATAATGCCGTGAACATAGTAGAATGCCTTTTTCTCAGCATTTTTCTTTTTTTTGTTTCTCCTGGATACAAATACATACTTTTTCTATACTGAGTATACGATTCTAACAGAATCAGAATTGGAAGACACTTAAAGGACATCACAAATGGGGGCATGCTTATTTAATATTTGTACTATGTTCTTCTCTTATGCTTTTGGTAATTGAGGTAGAAGCCAGTTTCTTCACTGATTTATCTGGCACTTTCATATTTTGCAAACTTAGGTTCATTGTACACATAGGTTGCTTTTTAACATTCTAAAATCTAGGCAGGCTTGGTGCAGCACACCACCTAGAGACTCAGGAGTGAGACAGGAGGATCTCAAGTTCAAAGTCAGCCTCAGCAAAAGTGAGTCACTAAGCAACTCAGTGAGACCCTGTCTCTAAATAAAATACAAAAATAGGGCTGGGGATGTGGCTTAGTTGTTGAGTGACCCTGAGTTCAATCCCTGGCATCCCCCCACCAAAGAAAAGAAAAAAAAAACATTCTAAAATCTAAAGGTCTGTCCCTCATTAGATTCTAATGTGATTATTTTCCCTGTCACTGAATATTTTTCAAAGTTAGACTTTACTGGTTGTGTACTATTTCATCAAAGAGAGAGATTGTTTTTATTCCATCATTCTTCTACTGTCACATATTTGGATTTTTAAAATTTTTATTATTATACTGCATTGCAGTCAGCTAAATATCTTATCATAAATCTTTATTATTTCCTAAGGGTGAATTCCTGTGAGTCAGAGTTTCTGATCAATGAATAGGATATAACATTTTAAAGACTTTTGGTTGGTATTACAAAACTGTCCTCCAGTGGTTCCAATGAACATTTTCATCTCTTGGATTATTTTAATCAAAAGCAACAATGAGGTCATAAAACATAAGGAACCAAGTGGAGACTGGATTGAATTACCCAGTTTGGATGATTGCACTTACCAGTTCAAGAAAACAACTGCCATATATTCATTATAGTGCAGATAATATTCAAGTGGGAAGAGTGGAACAATAGGCACTTAGTATGTGAAGTCAGTTGTATTTATGATATTATTTAACCTTTCCAACAATCCTTTGAAAAATAAGCTAAGATGTTTGAGCACTTTCCTCTCCTAGCCTCTTCACTGGATTCTGTATGTACATTTAATTTTCAATTCCCACAAGAACCGTTGATGTAGATTCAATTATCTCCATTTTATAGATAAGGAAAATTATGTAATTTGCCTAAGAGCCCTGACAACTAAGTGATGATACTAATTCCAAACAGTGCAACATACTATTTTCTCATAACTATTTTCCTGAGTTATATGCTATGCCTTAGAATGAGAATGGAACATTTTAGAAGATGCTTAAATTTTGGAAAGCCATTAAGAAATCTTCTGTGGGTTTTCCAAGGATTGGTGTTTTTTTTTTTTTTTCTTTTAAAGGAGCATCCAAGTGTAGTCAAAGAGCTAAGGTAACTTACTAATTGTAACTAATGTAAGAGTCTAAGGACTGTCTACCATAAGAGAATAGAGTCCTGATGTATGAGTTAAGATTAAAGGCTAGATACTAAAATTCACAGTACTAACTGTAATTAGTAAATTGGCTTTTGTATACATTCCTATTCTCAAAGGTAATGTTTGAGTAAAGATGTTTTATCTTGATAAGAGGTACTAGAAATAAAATATTCATGAACTCAACATCCTCACTTAAAATTCTGGCTGTTGACTCTATGAAGTTTTTATTTGCTAAGGTAATTTATCAATTTATTTTTTAAATAAATGTATAACTTAATCCATTAATTTAGAATTAGTAGAATCAGCCCTCATTTGCTCTTTAGCAGGTCATTAATTGGTTATGTGAGCTGGCCTACTTTTCCATGCTGGGAACCACAAGGGCTACTGGACAAAGAATGTGCCAGTAGTTCTAAAATATTTGTTGACTGAATGAAAGTATAAAATTGACCGATGCAACAATTAGTAACCAATGCTAGATAGCATATAATTAAAGCTTAAATTGCAGGGTTCAGGCAGAATTACAGGTGAGCCTGGCACAATGCCATGTATTCCTCACACAAGTTGAGCTGGCTGGAACTGAATTCTCTAGTCCAGGGTTTCTAATTCAGGGTTCCTATTGGCCATGTGCTCTGTTGATCTTGAAAGATGAGTCTCCAGATCTCCACAAGGCTGCCAGTGGACAAATGCACCAAGAGGGAGGGTGACAAGCAACCAGAAGGGGACACCGAATCACGGCCGGTCTGGGTTTGAATCCAGGGTTAAATAACCTGTGCAAGCTTGGATGGATTATTAACCACATGGAACACAGTTTCTTCATCTACAAAAATTAGAGATAGTATATATGAAATATCTCTCTCAGTGTATGACTCTAAGTGGGTTATCCGGTACAACCAACCATACCAGCTATTAGTGGCTAGGGCTTGTTCTGACTGGTCAGTTCTACGCCATGCCATATATATATATATATATGTACATATATATATATGTATATATATATATACACACACACATATGTATGTGTATATACATATATATGGTTTTGGACTCCTGTGTTTTCCATTTCTGTACATCTGACTCAAACTTGTACTAATATAACTCAATTTACTGAATGCCTATCAGGGGTTTGAATATATATATGAATATTTTATATATGTATATATATGAATATATGTGAATACAAATTCATATGAATATATATGTATATATTCAAATATATATTCATGAGTACATATATGAATATATATGTTTATATATTCAAACCCTTGATAGGCATTCAGTAAAGAGAGTTATATTAGCACAAGTTTGAGTCAGAGATACAGAAATGGAAAACAGGGGAGTCCAAAGCGATTTCTGTGTCCCATTCTGCATGCTTGATTTTACATAGTCCGTAAGTCCCAGGCAATAAAATCTGTCTGTTGACAATGAATTCCTCTTGAGACCACTTTTTCAAGATAGCAGATTCTCTGAAGCAAGAGAAGTTCCCATTTAGTGGCACATGACACCCCCACCTTCCGCAACTCCCTCCATCTGTTCTCCCCCTGCCCGCCTCATGTGTTAGGCTGAGAAACGGATTCTGGAGCTGCCCAGACTCCAGCTGTTTGATATTGTGCAGCAACTACAGCAAAGAAGGCAGGGGCGAGGGATTCCAGATGAAAGCAAAAACTCAAAGAGAATTGGACCTCAGAGCTTTGATACCAAACTCAGTGGGTAACAACCTCCGTTAAATTTGTTCAGTCAGCCATTTAAGAGGGAAGAAGTTTCTCACACATCCTATAAGGGTTTTCAGCAAGGGATGCTTCCACCAAGGGGAATCAATGTTCCAGGGAACTGAACAGAGCAGAATCTAATGCCAAAGCTAGAGTTGCAAGCTTAGAGACAGATAGTGAGCTGGCTCATTTTGCTCCAAATCTATTATTTTCTTTCTTCTTCATAAGTTACTAGGAATTCGTTAAAAATCTGGGTCATAGCAATGGAAAGTCGAAGATGCCCCACCGTACTCCACCCTACCTTGCTTCTTCAGTCCTGCACCCATAGGCAAAATTTAATAAGGAGCCTCAAGCTATGCCACTGTCTGGTCATAGAGGGAGGACTGATCAGTGTCTCTGGACAGTGGTTGGAAGATCTCTGTGGACCTTCCAACAAAACCATGAAGGAGAAGGGGGCTTGAGAGGAAGATGCCAGGGTTGGGGTTGTAGAATCCTCCCTCCCACCTCTTTTCTCTTATTGAGAGACCAGTTCTGTCTCTTTGTCTTTTACTGGTCAAATTCACCAACTAGGAAATGGAACTGAGGCTTGGTGGGCACAATTTAAGAAAGCATTTACTTCTGAACCTCTGCCTAGAATAAGGAAGGGTTAAAAAAACTAATCACATGATTCACTGATTCCTAATTCTTTTTAAGGAGAAAAAAAAAATAACACACAAATTCCATAAACCTTGTCCTTATTTATCTAGGAGAGATGAAGATGGAATCAGTCATGTCCCTGCCCTTCTTTGATGGTTCTCTAGTTCCCTTGATATAAGAGGCACAAGTGCTCCTTGATCTGGTGCAGCTCAACCATCCAGACTGACTCCTGTGTGGCTCACCTGCCTGTATCTTTGCTCCAGCATCTCCAGGCCCTTCCTCAAAGCACTGCACTTTCTTATGCTTCCCAGCCTACCCACTTTCTGTCCTATTGACTTAAGCCCCTTTTCCTCTTCTCTACTCACCTAATTTACTCCCAAGCCTTTCTTCTAATGTCATCTCCTCTGAGAAGACATACCTGAGCCTCCTTCCCCAGCTCCCCAACTCCAGCTATCCTCCAATGAAACCCCTTTCTTGCCTTTACCTTGAATCTGTCATGAGCACTGTAATTGTAATAGTAAAGAAAATTGTGGGCCTTTTTTTTTTGGCAGGACTATCCTTAATCCCTGTTCATTTCATCTTTGCACTCCCAGTGTTCAGCATAATACCTGGCACATTGTGGGTTCCGTATACAAAATATATCACATGAATAAGCAACAAAAATTAATTAAAAAACAACTATTCCTGTTAAAGAAGTTGAAGCCTGCTGGATCTCTGTGACCTGGAATGTTGAAAGCATCCCAAAAACTTGGACCTGAGGTAGAATCATAGTTTTAAAACCAAAAACCAGGTTCTTGACTAAGGCAAGTTAAGGCTGGTTTGTCTTAGATATAAAACTGCATGACTATTATATAGTATTTTGCATTTATAGCTAATAGTATGTTTGAGATGACAGCATGTGACTGAATTTTAGCTGAACTGTTTTACTTTTTATTTTGAGATCATCGTAACATAATTTATAAGAAATAATGGAGAGATCATGTATATCCTTCATCTTGCTCTCCTCTAACTACAGCATGACATTTACTCTAACTATAAGATCTTAATTAATTGACATTGAGATATCAACTTTATTCAGATTCTTCCAGGTTTTACATGCATACTCACTTGTGAGTAATTGCATATTTTAAAAATGGTTTGTGGGTCCAAAGCAATTTATAGATTCACCACATTCCAGATCAAAATCCCAACAACATTTTTTAATAGATGTAGCAAAAAAAAAAACCCAAAAAACTGTTTTAAAAGTCATATGGATTCTCAAGGGATCCTGAATAGCTAAAAAGAATCTTGAAAAAGAACAAAGGTGAAGGCCTCTCATGCCCGGATTTCAAAGCACACTACAAAGCAATCGTAATTACAATGGTATTAGTGGCATAATGATAGACAGATCAGCAGAACCGAGCAGAGAGCCCAGAAATAAAGTCTTGTATGTATGGTTTTTGACGAGTGTGTCAAGACGACACAGTGGAGAAAGGACTTTTTGACAAATGGTGATGAGAAAACTGAATATCCACATGTCAAAGAACAAAATCAGACCCAAACCTTACACCACATACAAAAATTAAATGAAAATGAGTACGGACCAAAAGATAAGACCTAAAGCCATTAGGCACCTAGAAGAAACCATAGAGGAAAAAGCTTCAGGATGGCCATGATTTCTGGATATGACATCCAAAGCACAGACAACAAAATAAAAAATAGACAAGTAGAACTGTATTAAAGTTAGAACCCTCTGTTGAGTCAAAGGAAACAATCAACAGAGTGAAAAGTTAACTTCCAGAAAGTAACTGAAAATCGTATACTGATATGGGATTATTATCAAGAATACACAGGAACTTCTTTTTTTCTGTTTTTTGTTTTGATTCATTGTACACAAATGTGTACAACTATCATTTCTCTGGTTGTACAGGAGTCACACCATTTGTGTAATCATACACGCACATGATGTTTGTCTCATTCTACTATCTTTCCTACCCCCTGCCACGCCTCATTTTCCTCTATACAATCCATCCTTCTTCCCACAAGGAACTTCTATAACTCAACAACAAAAAAACCTACAAATAACTTTACTAGAAAAGGGACCTGGGCTTGGTGGCACATGCCTGTAATACCAGTTACTTGGGAGGCTGAGGCAGGAGTATCACAAGTTCAAGGCCAGTCTTGGCAACTTAGTAAGATGCTGTCTCAAACGTGGCATGGTGGCACATACCTGTAATCCCAGTGGTTTGGGAGACTAAAGTAAGAGGATGTCAAGTTCAAAGTCAACCTCAGCAATAGCGAGGCGCCAAGCAACTTGGTGAGACCCTGTCTCACCTAAAACAACACAGGGCTGGGATGTCGCTCAGTGGTTAAGTGCCCCTGAGTTCAATCCCGAGTAACCAGTGCCCCCGCCCCCCCAAAAAAAGATGCTGTCTCAAAATTTTTTAAAAAGGACTGGGGATATACTCAGGGGTTCAATCGTCAGTCCTTATTTTTTTTAAAAAAAAAAAAAGGAAAGAAAATGGATAAAGGACTTAAATAAGGACTTAAATAGGCATTTCCCAAAGATTATGTATATAAATGATCAACAAACACATGAAAAGATGTTCAACATCTTTTAATCATTAGGAAAATGCAAATCAAAATCCCAATGAGGGGCTGAGACTGGCTCAATGGTAGAATTCTTACCTAGTATTTGTGAGGCACTGGGTTCAATTCTCAGTACCACATAAAAATTCAAAAATAAAATAAAGCTATAAAAAAGATTTTTAAAAATCATAATGAGATTTTACCCAGCAAGATGGTCATTATCAAAACAACCACAAGATGGGCATGGTGGTGCAGGCCTGTAATCCCTGCAATTCAGCAGGCTGAGACAGGAGGTTTGCAAGTTCAAAGCCAGCCTTAGTAGCTAATCGAGGCGTTAAGCAACTTGGCAAGACCCTGCCTCAAAAATAAAAAGTAGAAAGGGCTGGGGGTGTGGCTCAGTGGTTAAGCACCCCTGGGTTCAATCCCTGGTACCAAAAACAAAAAGAAAAAACAAACAAACAAACAAAAAACAACCACAACGTAACTAGTGTTATCAAGGATTTGGAGAAATTGGCACCTTTGCACATTGTTGGTGAGATTGTAAAATGGTAGGGCCCTTAGAGAAAATAGTTCCTCAATAAGTTAAAAACAGATTGTTATAAGATTTAGAACTTATTTCTAGGTCGTGGTCAGTCACATAATGACTTGGAACACTTCCACCCATCCTATTGTACCCATTTTGGCTCCTGATTTTAGAGGTTTCAGTCCACCATCTCTTTGCTCTGCTCTTTCTGGGCCTATAGTGAGGCAGAACATCATGGACGAGCACAGCTACTCACCTGTTGGCATCTGGGAAACGAAAAGAGAGAGAAGAGAGGAGCTAGGACAAAAATACCCTTCAAGGTTATGCTCCCAGAGACCACTCCCTAAACTAATCCCTACCCCTGCAAGTTTCCACCACCTCTCAATAGTACCACCATCTGGGGACTGGGGCTTCAACACATGAGCCTTTGGGGGGACATTCCAGATCCAAACTATGACATAGACATACATTCAGAAGAATGGACATCAGGATCTCAAAGAGATGGATACCTACATTTCTATGTTTATTGAAGCACCATTCACAATAGCCAAGAGGGGGAAGCAGTCCATATGTCCGTTGACAGATATATGAATAAAGAAAATGTGGCTTAGACATACAATGTAATGTTATGCAGCTTTTAAAAAGAAGGAATTCCTGTCAAGTACTACAATATGAATGAATCTTGAGAACTTTGTGCTAAGTAAAATAAGCCACTCATAAAAGGACAAATACTGCACTCATATGAAGTATCTAAAGGAGTCAAAATGAGAGAAACAGAAAGTAGAAAGGTGATCACCAAGGACGGGACGGAAGGGTATGGGGGAATTACTGTTTGGTAGGCATAGAGTTTTGGTGTTGCAAGATGGGAAAATTGTTGAATTCTATTGCATATCTTAACGCTACTGAACTGCACACCTAAAAACAGTGAGGATGGAGAATTTAAGGTTGTGTTCTATTTACTATGATAAGAAAAAGTAATCTGCAGTTTATTGTGCTTGCACAGCCCAGCTAGGGGTGTAGCTCAGTGGCAGAGCCCTTACTGAGCATACAGAAAGCCCTGGGTTCAACCCCCAGCACGCAAAACAAAAACACAACAACAAAAAACTCCTACTTGCCTGCAAAATGCAGCTTCTTAGTCCTTCCTTGTCCATCACACCCTCCCTCCAGCACGTGGTAGGTTCCTATCATCTGAGGAGTCTTATCACCTGGTGTTTATTTTTATTCTTATCAAAGCACTTACGACTGTTCTATAATTATTTCAGGCTGCCACATTTCTCACTGGAGGGAATGCATTCACATGTGGCCTATGTTCAGTTTTCCCCACTTGATATGAAACTTATGAAGCCTGTGCGTGGCCTCAATCACCATTTCAGTCTAATGCCTCATACAACTTCTGGAGCAGGGTGAACAATGTGCAGATGTTTGCTGAAGAAAGGAAGGAAAGGAGAGAGGGAGGGAGGAAGACTGACCAGCTGCCAGCCTGTAATAATTCTTTTCTCCCAGCTGCATTCCCACACATCCTCCCTCAAGAGCTGTCTGGTATTTTAAAAGTCCTTATAGACTGTCAACCCAGCAAATCTAATTGATTATGCAGGCACAAGTTGCTTAGGTAATGGAAAATAATGTTTTGACCAGATTCCAGTGGTGGCTTGTACAGACAACAGGCTCCCTATTTTTGGAGCCTCTTCATTTGAGACCTGACACCTTTCATGTGGAGATGAATCATCTCGTGTGGAGAGGCTGACACCTTTCTCCCACAGGAATGGACAGGTTGCAATGTGATTGTTAAGCACTTTGAAAAGGAAACAAAAATGTCTAAAGATACACAATAAGAAAAAATTTCCAGTGTTACAGACACAGAAAAACACCTTAAAATTTCATATCACAGCTGGGCATGGTGGTGTATGTGAGAAATCCCAGCAACTCGGGAAGCTAAGGCAGGAGGATTGCAAGTTAGAGGTCAGCCTCAGCAACTTAGCAAGGCCCTAAGCAACTTAGTGAGACCCTGTCTCAAAATAAAAAATAAAATAAAATAAGACAAATGATTAAATAAATGAATAAATTAATATCACACCTTTGTCAAAATCCATAAAACTATACTCCACAAACAGAAAATCTTACTGTAGTATATAAATTTTAAAAATCAACCAGCATGATAAGAAGGACCCAAAATTGGAAGAAAAACTGAAAAAATTAAGCCTAACTAAAATATAAAGGAATAACATAACAGAGGGGTAGGGAAGGTAAGAACCAATCTAAGTTACTTTGGAAAATTGTTCTGATGGATACTGTGAGGCTAAATAAGAATTGTGCACAAATACTGTGTTAGTTAGTAAAGATGTTTCTCACATGGGTTCATTGTGTATGCTAGGGTTGTACAAATAATTATACTTTGCTGTTGGATTACACTCAGAGGTATATGGGTTCTAATAAATATTTTCCATTTTCCTAACTCCTCCTTTGTTTATTATTTAGTCATTATTATTCATTTATTCATTCATTCATTCGATTGTTCATTTATATCATAAATATTTATTGTGTTCTATAGTTATAATCCAACACAATTGCTACTTATGTTGCTGTTGTTCCATCTTTGGCTATAGGCTGCTTCTTTTGCTTCTTTACCTCTTCAACACCCTCCCCCCTTCTTTTATTGAGCACTGCCTTAACTTTTTGTCAATAGGAGATCCTCTTGACTCATTGTGGATTTTTCTTGTCCCCCTCCCTCTGACATCAAATACTCTTCTAAGAATCTGAAATTCTTTTTATTGAAGAATGGTACACAGAAACAGATTTACTGGTGGGCACCATGGCTCATGCCTATACTCCCAGTGGCTTGGGAGGCTGAGACAGGAGGATCACAAGTTCAAAGCCAGCCTCAGCAACTTAGTGAAGCACTTAGCAACTCAGGGAGACCCTATCTCTAATAAAATATTTAAAAAAGGGCTGGGGATGTGGCTCAGAGGTTAAGCACCCCTGGGTTTAATCGCCAGTACAAAAAACAAACAAACAAACAAAAATCCAACAACAAAACAAGATTTACTAACTAGAGTACAGTACTTGTGTAAAATTCTTGTTTAGCCTCACAGTATCTGAAGGGTTATGGAAAATAATATTCCTAGAAGACAGCTCCCCAAGACAAACTAAGGTACAGTGTGTCTCTGGAGCAGGGCAGGGAAATTGGCCAAACATTAAACCACTCTCAGTGCACCCTTTCCCAATAACAATGGGCCCTAAACTCAGACCTTCCCCCATCACAAATTAGCCCTAAATGGAGGCACAGCAAATACTGAAACTCTGGGAAACAATGTATCCCAGAATAAGGACAATGTGTTTCAACCTTTTTACAACCACCCTCCTAAGTTAAAGTTTTAACCTGTACAACTAGCCCCTGACGGTCAAAACTGCACGTACATGCCTTCCATTGATTACATCATTGCACCCCATAAAACCAAAATCCCCTCTGTAACTGATGGCCATTTTCCCCATCCAGAACACGGGTCCCAAGGGCACCCGAGTCTGCCAAGGAATAAAGGCTTCTCTGAGCGCACGCCTGTAATCCAAGGGACTTGGGAGGCTGAGTCAGGAGGATTGCGAGTTCAAAGTCAGCCTCAGCAACTTAGCGAGGCCCTAAGCAACTCAGTGAGACCCTGTCTCTAAATAAAATACAAAATAGGGCTGGGGATGTGGCTCAGTGGCCGAGTGTCCCTGAGTTCAATCCCTGGTTCCACAAAAAAAAAAAAAAAAAGCTTCTCCGAATCCATGGAGATCTCCTTCCCATCCTTTTGTGCTTACAGTGTCCATCAGAAGAGCTTTCCAGGGGAACTTAGATCCGTTCTTATCCTCCCTACCAGCACGATTATGTTATTTTTTGCAATACTCTTAGACTTAATTTTTACAGTTTTTATTCATTTTTGAGTCCTCCCTATCACCCTGGTTGATTTTTAGAATTCACACACAGTAAGATTTTCTCTTTGTGGAGTAGGTTTATGGACTTTGACAAATGTGTTATGAAATTTGTCATTACACACTGTAAAACTCACGAAAGGGTCGGCGCGGGGCCTTGGCAGGTAGAGGTCCCAAAGGCGGCGGCGGGCAAAAAGGAGTGCACTCGCCAGAATCAGACAATAGTGGTAGCTTGATTTTATTGGAATGTGTGTCCCGGGCGAAATCTCCAGCCCCCCGGGGGTGAAAGTCGGAGTGGGAGAGCCAGGAGAAATCGCACGTGGCTTTGGCTGCTCAGGGTTTTTATACAGAGGAAGGGGGTCAAGGGGTTCTGCCCAGGAAAAGGTGGACCCAAGGTGGACGTCAGGGTCAGCAGGTGTGCCTCATTGGTCACTTCTGGCACAGTGTGTTGCTAGGTGACCATGCTCCCTCCCCCTGCAGCCGCCCAATTAGACCTAACACACACATTTTTCTGTCACGGATTAAGAAGACCAACCAGGCACGACAACAAAATGCAATGTTGGAACCTGGATTGAACCCTTAAATGGAAGAAGGGCATTAAGAAAACAATTGGAAAAATCCAAATAAAGTTCCTAGTTTCATTCGTAGTATTCTAATGCTGTTAATGTCATAGTTTCAATTATTGAATTGGGTTGTTAAAGATGAGAGCAAAAGGGGAAAGCAGATGAGGAATGTATAAGATATATCTATATGATACTGAAACTTATGATACTGAAACTTTTCTGAAAGTCTAAAATTACTGAAATATACTAGTTGAAAAAGTGAGTGGGATCATGCAGGTAAAACAAGGGCAAGAAAGAGGGGCAAAAACAACTTTGAAATTCTCTGAGATGTAGAAGAATGTTTAAAAGCACTTGACATAACAAGGAGGTAGATTTTTTTTTTTTTAAAGAAGAGCATAGCAATAAAATTTCTGCTTTTTTCTTCAATCACTCATTTAAAAACTGGAGTTACTTCAGTGACCACGGAAATAATACATGAGGTTTACCTTTGTGGTCCAAATATGCAATGGCATCTGTTACCATGGTGAAGGCGTCTATGCCACTGGACTTGCCAGGGTCAAGTTGTGGAGCCACAGGCTATCCCTCTCCATGAGAATTCCTGTCTCTGGGATGGTGACCAACTTTCCTTCTGCCTGCCACATTATTTCTTAGCTATATTGAGACATCCATTCAGGTAATTATAAGTTTGGGAGTCATTCTACCTCTAAGGTGACTTGGAATACCTTTTACCGTCTGTTTAGAGTTGCCATTATAGTAAATTCTCCTAGGTAATCTTGTTTCCAGGTTTTCAAGAGCTAATTAAGTACGAAGGGTGGAACTGGCAGTCCCAAGAAAGAATACACTCACCATGGCTAACTCTACCAGCAGCCACAACTTTGATATGGTACTCATCACTCTACCTTCTCTCTCTCTCTGTCAAGGACATCTGAAATGAACAAAATGTGAAGGCAACTAGCTGTGAAACAGAACTACAGCACCCTAGTGAGGTGAGAGTGTGAAAACAGACGTCCACGTTCTCCCTGATTGCCAGAGATCTGGTAACAAACGCTAAGCACTATGATAGCTGGGTGGCTTTAAACGTGTGCCTAAGTTTGCAGTTTATCTTCTCATTTATAAAATGAAGATAATAATAACCCCTAGCTCACAAGATTATTTTGAGAATGAAAGGAGATGCATCATGTGAAAGTGCTTTTTAAAAAGTGAAACCCAGTATGAATGTTAATTTGGGTCCCAACACAAACATATGGCATTTTAAAAATGCTCTCACACACACACACACACACAAAAACAAAGAACTCACAAGGCACAAGTGTCTAGAAACAAATCATTTCTGTACAATCCTTTAAAATCTTTAAAAATCTAAGACCTGTATTTTAGGATGAGGCTGTGAAATCAGATGTTCAATGCAGCGATTCTTTCCTATAGTGTCCTTAGCAATGTGAGCCCAGTCTGGTTGCCAGGCCCATAAAAAAAAGGAGGCTGTTGATCATTAGTCTGTAAAACATAGCACTTGGGCATCTCACTTGGAACTCGCTTTTTAACTTGTTTCAAGAGGTGGCGCTTAGAACTGAAGAGACTATTGTATGCCTGAATGAGTGCACCAAAACACCAGGCCAGACCCGGGTGTGGGCACCCACTTATGTGCGCAACTGCCTTTTTACCTAATTAATCCTCTCCTTGCAAGCCTGAACGCAGCCTGTGAACTTCACATGCCGCTGGTAACTGGAACTCTGGATCCTACCAAATTGGATGCTTTAATGGAACGTTGTTTGTTCAAAGCCCTTGAAGCAATGATATCTAATGGAGCAGAAGCAAAGAGAAAATGACCTGAGCTTTAGTGAGAACAGTTGATTTCCATCACAGATGTGGCCTTGTCCTCCCCTGCTTAGAAACCTTGGAGGGCCCCCTTCCTGGATGGACTCCAGACTCTTCTCAACCAAGTCTGGTCTCTTTTTCCACATACTCAGACCACTTGACATCCCCTGCTCATCCCCCTCCCCAAATCTCTGAGCCTGTGTTTCCTACAGTGCGATTTGCTCACTACCTGTAACAAAATGATTTGGCAGGGCTTGTTTAAAATGCAGGTACCCTCGTGGCCCTTGTTCAGGGATACTGAATTGGAATTCCTGAGAGTAGAGACCTCAGGAATGTGCATGTCAAAACTCCTCCAGCAATTTTTAGGAGACATTGATCTAACCACACAATAAACACTGTTTCTTGAGGGCAGCAGGCTTTTATTTCCCAGTCCCTCTGCCTCTTCTTTTACCCTGCACCTTACTAAGCTTCCTTTATTGAGTCCATTCTGTATGCCAAATGCAGGCAGTGCATTAAAGCTTCAAGGCCCAGCTCCTGTCTGATTTTTCTCAATCAATGAAATTGACTGGGTACCTACTAAGTATCAGGAATCTATATAGAGAGGACACAGGCAAGAACTAGATTTGGTCTTTGTCCCAGAATGCTCACACAGAGTGGCAGAGACCTCATGGGTCTGTGCCTCTCCTTTCTCCAAAGACAGCCTTGACTCCTGGAACTACAGCCTTGGGTGAGGCTGTGCAGGGTGGCACGAGGAGGTTCTCTGTGGCACTAAGATCCAAAAGCACTTTATACCTAGAGATCACTGTCTGCTAGGACAGCAGCACCGTCTTTCTAAAATGTCTTTCACTCAGCAAATTCCACAGTGCTTTTCTAATAGTTTTGATTTGGATACCAGATTTATGAAGGGCAAACCTGAAGGTCTGCTGTACTTCAACATCCTCTAGATCTAAGAAGCAGAACTGAGCATATTAGAGCTTTTCTAGCGTGTCCTAGCCTGGCGGCACAGAATCGGCCCTCGTTACATGTGTGCTAAGTGAAAGAATGAATCAATGAATGATCAATTTACTTTATAAACTTATAAAAATAATAAGGTCCCTCTGATAGTGCTAGCTTGGATACTGAATGCCCCTTACACTCTGGGACTTCGGGTTCACTGGGTTTTTTGGATCACGTTTTGCTTTCCATTTTTGATTTTTTAATTTTCATATGTCCAAACTGTATATTCCCCTAGTTTTGCAAATCGTTTCGCCTATATTGTTTTGCTCATAGGCCTGCCATTTGGTACTTTTGATGTTCTTTTTTCTTACCTTATTTTTCTGCTCTCCCACCCCCTCCCTCTCCGCCCACTCCCTGGCTCCTCCCTGCCTCCTCCCTCCCCGTGGTCCACATCCTGAGTATGAATGCAGGCAGGATTAAGCCAGCAGGGAACACAGTGTCTGCCAGCTAGGACAGACAGACTAAAGCATGCAAGGTGATAAAAGGCAGCTCTGATGGGCTCTGTCAGGAATCCTCAGAAACACTAAGGGAAACATTTACTAACAACCCCTCTTCTGGCTCCAGGCCCTTTGGGCCCCAGGACAGAATCATACCTAGAAAAGCCCAGGGAGAAAAGGGGGGGAAAGTAAAAAGTCTCCTCTCCTCCTGGTACTCCATGCAAGACAGCCAAGATTATCTGGCATTTTTCTTGAAAGACCCTGGGTTAAAACCATGAGTAGCCACAAGTCAATTTAAGCCAGAGGTGGTTGAAGGAATGCTGTAGGACATTGTGGGAAAGAAGGTTGCATAACTTACTTCTGGCTTGCAGAGGGAAAGATGAGTGAAAGGAGAAAAGATCCCTGGAGTGCTGTGCCTAATATAATACCCAAGGTGTGTGTGTACACATTTGTGTAAACATGCAAATGGGGCTGGGGTTGTAGCTCCATGGTAGAGCTCTTGCCTAGCATGTGTGAAGCACTGGGTTTGATCCTTGGCACCACATATAAGTAAATAAAATAAAGGTATTGTGCCCATCTACAACTAAAACAGTTTTTTTAAATGTACAAATGCATTTAGCTGTATTTCCCTCCAAGTATGTCCAATTAACAAGGATTGGCTTCATCCACAAATTCTGTAGGTATGTAGGATGAGAAATGGTAATTGAGTTTATTGCCTAGTAAATTACAAATTTGAACCTAAATTGAACAAATTACCAAATAAATAACAATTGCTGCACCCTTTGTGCAGGAGCTGTAAAAGTCAAGATGATTCTCAATATTTATTCATGTTTACTTTTGTTTGGTTACTTTGGATTTACTCTATTCCCTAGATCCATCCCCATCTTGAATGTCTCCAATGTAGGCCTTACTTGGCTGTTTGGATCACAATCACCACCCTGTTGCCTTAGGCTGCAGGCTAGTTATTTAAAAATAACCCCACTTTTGTTACCATCTCTGTCCCTTTCTCTGAGATTTTTGGTTTTCCAGCACCACTTGCAGGTAGGCAGGGGCCCCAGTCAGGCTAATGACTGGCTGTTGGGTCTTTAGAGATAATAAAGGTCAGGTTTCTAAACAGCCTCAGTCCAAAAGCTCACCACTTCCTGAGCACCTGATTTTCAGCTCTTTTCCATTAGCACTTTAGCATGAGTCAGTTTATCAGATTTAGCTGGTTGATACTAAGTTGATAAAATGTAGTACTTAAAAGTTTCCTGAAGAAGAAGCAAGTAGCATAACATCCATTCATTTTTGTGGTGAGCAGAGGTCACAGGACTATCATAATAGGGACTCCTTCTTATAGTCAGGAAAGCAAAACCAATTATGTTGCTTGAACAAATAATTCCTGAATTCCCACCATGTTCTAGCCACATTGCTTGGTGACAGACACTTGGGGCAAATAGGCAGGTCTCTACCCTCAGAAGCGCACATGGGCCTTCAGTGAAAGATGCTTTCAGAGAGGCTCAGTCAGTGTCTGGGGAGAGACCAAAGTTTGGAGGACTCTGGGAGAGGCATGAGGAAGGGGTGAAAAGTTCAATGAGGTCTTCCAGGAGGAGGCACCTTAGCTGCGGTGTGAATGCAGGAAGTAAAGAATAAGAATTCAAGCTGAAAGATGGGAAGTAGAGACATTCTAGGAGGAAGAAACATCTACTAATCACATGTGAAGGAGATAGATTATTGAGAACTTTGAATACCTGTCCGATTTTAGTTTTCTTTCATAGTCATTGGGAAGTAGTAAAGGTTTCTGAGCAGGTAAGTAACAAGCTTTGAGTTATGTTTTATGAAAGATGGTAGGGACGCAGAGCTAGGGTGCTATCATAATAATCTGGGGGAGATATAGTAAAAGTCCGAACTGGATAATGGAAGTGAGAATGAAAAGAATAGGTGAATGTGTGTGTGAGAGAGAGAAGTTTTAATCAAGTGTGTCATAGGTAGTAGTAAAATAATAATTGAGTCCTTAGAAAGTAATGATGCCAAAATAGACGGCGGGGGGGCATCTTTCAAGGTATCAAAGATTTCAATATATTGACTGATGAAGCAGAGAGCACATGCAGAGGTGGCCACAGCCAAGTAGGAAGTCAGTCTGTCTGCAGAGCCTCACCAGAAGAAGCTCATGACCTGAGGGAACAAGCCAGGCCCAAAATGCAGGAAGAATATTCAAACATCTGTAGATGTAGCAGTCAAATTTCCATATATCCTCACTGACTGCGGCAAAATGCCAGGCAGTCAGGTAGTATCCAGTAATGGGAAGAAAGGAGGAATGTTCTCTCAAAGAAGCAGAGTGAGGGGTACCAGAATTTGCCACCACAGAATATGTATTTATTAGTCTACTTCCTGTTGCTATAACATAATACCTGAGGCTGGGTGCTTTATAAAGAAAGGAGGCTTATTTAGATCATTGTTTTGGAGACTGAAAGTTCAAGATCAGGCAATCCCATTTTTTGGCCTCCAATGAGGGTTTCATGGCAGATGGTATCACAGTAGTGGGAACAGATGTCTCACATGATAAGACAGGAAGTCAGAGGGATGCAGAGGCCAGGTTTGCTCTTTTTAAAATAACTCATTCTTTGAAGAACTAACCAGGGTCCCATGAGAACCACAAATCCTTTTCAAGGGCAGTGTCCTCAGTGACCTAATCACTTCCTACTAAGCTCCATCTCTTAGAGGTTTCACCACCTCTCATCATTGCCACATTGTTCACCAAGCTTCCAGCATAAGAATCTTTCAGAGAAAATCTCAAGCCATATCTGAGCCATGGCATGCCTCTTTGGCACATGGATTATCTTGAGCCAAAGGCAACTGACAAACGGAAAGTGTTTATGTCCCCCAACTTCCTAAAAATAGAGTCCCTAAATTTATTCTTTGTGAAGGAAATGTCCATTTGTGAAGCTGTCTCCATACCAGGAAGAGAGCTCCAGCTGGAGACACCTATCACTTGAGAGAAACTCTTACCTGTGTAACAAGACAACTTTATTTACCATATATTTCCTCCCCCCACTTTCCCATAACTTGCTCTCCCATTCAGAAGCCCAAAGCCCTTTTTCTTCTGTTTAGTCTAAGATGATATATAAGCCTCTGCCTCTTGAGTCACATTATTTCTGATCTTTTGTGCCTATATACATACTTATAACTACCTTTTCTCTTTTTATTCTGTCTTTTATTAATTTGATTTCAATGCCCCAACCACTGAACTTAGAATGGTAGAGGAAAAGATTTTTCCTCCCCTGCATGGGCAAAATATCTGGGTAAAACTAAGTCATCTATTGTGGACACACTAATGCATCTTTGGCATTTAGGGATCTAGGTACGATGGCTTGCTCAATGCCCACTAACCCATGGAGTGGACACTCCCTGTTGAACTGCTCCATCGGTACATACAGAACTCCTAATAGGCCTCCTGTTTCCATACATTGAAATATGACTGAGGAACTACAGATCTTAAGTCTATACTATGAAAGAGAAACTAGGATGAACTAACATGAAAAGACTAGAAGTAGAAGAAAATTTAGAGATGCAAAATGGAGCTATAAAAGAGAAAGTAAAATTTTGTTTATGAATGCCATAATTTCTCGATCTCTATGGAAATATAATTTGTCATGACTCAAGCAAAACAGGAACAGCATAATATTTTGAAGACACTTAAAACTATGGCTGCTTGAAAAAAGACAACAGTAAATTTCTCTTCTGAATTGGAAAGTAAAATAGAGAAGTCTCCCAGAAAGTAGAATTAAAAGGACAAACGTGTATAAAAGATGAAAGAAAAGATAGAAAATATCTCCCAAAGTTTTCTAACATCAGAGTAATAAAATGTCTGTATAAAAAAACTGAGGAAAGGAAATAAAATTATAAAAATGTATGAGAATTTCACATTAATTTGAGACAGGGTCTCATTAGGCTGCCCAGGCTGGCCTCTAACTTGTGGTCCTCCTGTCTCCTCCACCTTCCAGAGCACTGGTTACAGGTGTGTGCCACTGTGCCCAGCAAGTTCTCATGTATAAATGTAGCACTGAGTACCTAGAATGCTGGAGGAAAAAGTGGTTACCCAGAAACCTACTGTGAAATTATAGAACATCAAAATGAAGTAGAAAATCCCCAAAGCTTCCAAGAAACAAAAACTGAACACTTACAAAAATTGAGGCTCAGATTAGCATCAGTTCTCACGCAAGAATAAGTAAATATAGAGGAAAAATGGAGCAACACCTTGGCATTATGAGAAAAATGATTTTCAATTTATTCTGTATCCTGTAAAACCATCAGTCAAGTATGAGCCCTGACGAAGTGCCCTGCACTGTAGGGGATGAATGTTGTGACAAAGAGGAAGGGAAGGTGCTGCCCTCAATAATCAAGAGATCAGGATACTTGCTGTCTGAGATCAAGGGCATGGACACTGCATGTGCTCTCATGCCAGTGCCAGGACTGAAGGCAGGTGCTCATGTGCTTCCTGCTGCTCCTCTGCCCTGAGTAGCACCCAGGTGCTTGTTCCTAATGGAGCAGGTGGGAACATCACGGTTCTTTTTGGTTCCATAAGGGTGTGCTGAGGGGGCTTACAGCAACTCTGTGACTCCACTGTTGCCTCATTCCTGGGTGAGCACAAGAGCTGAAGGAGTAGAGAAGGAGCAAAAGAAAAGCCCTGACTCCAGCCATTGCCTAGCTCCCAGGTGCACACAACCAGAGGACCCAATGGAACTTTCCCTGGTGTTAGTTAGCCCTAGTCCTGCTCCTGGGTGTGCACTGTCACCAGTAGAGAGGAACACACACACATGGCTCCTGCCTGCATCCACCTAAACAGTGCCCAAAGTCATTAACCACAGACAAAAAATATTTAAGGAGTCTTCTGGTAAATAAAGCCACCATTGCACAACAAACCAATATCCCAGGACACATCTTCAGGAAAAAGAGGCTAAAAGAGCTAAAAGTGGTAGAGATAACTAATCCACAAGTTATGCAAATCTCAAGGGAGAAATATATGAAATATGAAATAAAAACAAGGTAATATGATGTCTCCAAAAACATTTAAAAGAATGATTATAAAAAATGTCCACGAGGTCCAGGACAATATAGATAAAGAGTAAATAAAATTAGGAAGCTAATGCAGAATAAGAATGAGAAACTCAGCAAAGAGAGAGCGATTTTGAAAAACAACCATATGAAACGCTCAATAGCAAATGAGAAGAAAAAAATATCTGAAAACAGGTATTTTGAAAACAGGTCTTTTGGAATATCCAAATCAGACAAAAAGCAAAAACAACCCCTCCCTCATTTTAGAGTACCTGAAGGTGAGGGGTAATGTTAATAGGATAGAAAACTTATTCCATTAAATAATAATAGAAAACTTCCTTAATCTTGGGAAAGATATGGACATAAGAGGATCCCAAGTAGACATGACCAGAAAATATCTCCACAGTATATTAGAGACAAAGAAAAATCCTAAAAGCTGCAAAAGAAAAGAGTCAAATCATATTTAAGATATCCCCATTAGACCAACAGAAGCTTTAGCAGAAGAAACCCTACATCTCAAGTCTTGAAACAATGTAACTACTAACCAAGAATAAGATACAAAATTAAGGCTATTATTCAGAAATGAAGAATAAAGTCCTTCCAAGACAAGCAAAAAATGACTACCAGATTAGCCTTACAAAAGACGCCTAATGGAGTCCTACATCCAAAAATGAAAGAAAGATAACCACCATCACAAAAGCATGTGAAAGTATAAATCCCACTAGGACAGTACACACAAAGAGAAATAGAAAAGAAGCCAACAATACAGAAAAACAACAAAGCCACCAAGACTAACAAGAGAGGAAGAAAAGAACCAATATTTAAAATAGTGAGAAGAAAATCAACGAAATGACAGAAGTCCTTACTTATTAATGATAACCTTGAATGTGAATATTCTCCAATTATAAAATACAGATTAGATAAATGGATAAAACAAACAAACAAAAACCAACAATATGCTGTCTGCAAGAGACTCACCTTACCAATAAAGACCTAGACTGAAAGCGAAAGGATGAAAAATTGTATTGTAAGCAAATGGAAACTTATAGTAAGTAGGAGTAGCTACATTTATTTCTGACAAAACAGACTGCAAGACAAAAACCTGTAAGAGACAAAGAAGGTAATGAAAAAGGGATTAATTCAACAAGAACATATAATGATTACAAATCTCTGTGCCTAATGTCTTAACACCCACTTTTATAAAACAAACCCTATTAGACCTAAAGGGAGAGAGAGACTCCAATATCAGTGGACAGATCATCTAGAAAAGAATTGACAAAAAAATATAATCAGAATTAAGCTATACTATTGATCATATGGACTTAACAGACATTTACAAAACATTTCATCCAAAAGCTGCAAAATACACATTCTTTTCATTAGCACATGGTACTTCCTCTAGAATAAATTATAGATTAATTCACAAAACAAGTCTTAATGAATTAAAGTAATTGAAATCATGTGCTGTATCTTTTATCACAATGGAATAAAACTATAAGTCAAGAGCAAAAGAAATTCTAGAAAACATAAAATTTGTGGAAATTTTAAAATTTCTCAAAACAAGTACAAACAGAAATACAACACACCAAACGCCTGGAACACAGCAAAAGGAGTACTTACAGGGAAGTTTATAGCTATGTGTCTACATACAAGAGAAAGATTTCAAATAAATAACCTAGTTAGTTTAGAAATAAGTCTTAGTTTAAGGATGTTGCTAAAGAATACACACATAAGTGGCAGAGTCTGGATCTGAACTCAGATCTAGGTCTGTGATCTTTCCCTAAGTAAATGGGGAAGAAGCATCTGACCCATGAAGGCCATGTGGAGATGAGCCATTGATCCTTGACCCAGAGGCCAGCCTAAACAACACTGCGACTCAAGGGAATTGCCTTGTCACTGAAGGGGGCAGTTTTTGTCGCTGTTTAAATACATTATACATATGCAGTCTAATAAATCTTTTTTGAGGAATTGTTTCTTTCTACTCCCTTTAACCATCCCTGAATATCTTCTTATAATAAAAATACGTGGAGGAAGATGCCTGTGGCTGAGAGCTGGGACCTGTCTGGGGGAGGAATGGAAGCTGGATGAAGTCAGCAGCCTGCTTTGTCTGGAGACAGAGTGTGTCCTACCCAGCCCTGTGCAGATTCCCTGTTCAGGGACCAGCCCAGAGGACAAGTTGGAAGCTCCCTCTGTTTATCCTACAGCCCGAAAAAGACTCTTTGCTGACAAGTGTTATCTTTTTTGATAAACATATCAATTTTCTGTCTCAGTTCAGTGGAGACAACCCTTGGATTTGTAATACGAGCTCTACTGATATTTTCTGTTTCTGCAATGGCTTCTCCTATGTTGATTGAGACAGTGGAGGAGAAAGTCGGAGGGAAACTTCAGTCTTGGGCCTCAGGATGCATGAGATCATGAGTGACACATACTATTCCACTGGCACAGTGGGGCAAATGATTGCCAGGTAGGCCAGGTTGATGCCCAAGAAAGCACTGCAAAGGGAGTATGAGAGGCCAGTGACTTGGGCATTTAACAGGAGCTTGACAGAGACCACCGTGTCCAGCTCAGTTCTCGTATTTACAGCTATGACTCTACGCACCTCTGTTTTAGGAGTTGATAGTAATAGTGTTTAATTAGATTAAGTTTGGCCTAACGCTGACTCCATACATATTTTAAGTTTGGTCTAAAGATTTCTCCACATTTAGTGAACAGTAACTTATCCTGATGTGTAAATAACTTACACTTGTAACAGGTGACTGAGTCTCAGCCAATCACAGCAGCCTAGCTTCAGTCGACCACAGGCAGCTAACCATTCAAGCAACATTCAAACAAGACAAATGCTAAGCTTTAACCAGTGCAGCCATCTCTGTACCTCATTTCTGTTTTCTGTGGTTCACTTACTTTTATTTGTATAAATATATCCTATGTCTATGGTGGAGAAGAGTATTTTGAACCATTTTTGGTTTGGACTGCTGCCTGATTCTGGGATCACAAATTCAAGCCAATTAAGAGGTGCTAAACTAAGCTGGGTGTGTTGGTACATGCCGTAGTGCCATTAACACTGGAAGCTGAGACATCAGGATTGCAAGTTTGATGCCAGCCTCAGCAACTTAGTGAGACCCTCTGTAACTTGCCGAGACCCTGATTGATTTGGTTTGAAAATGTTTATCCACCCAATAGTAGCTCCACTCCTAGAAATTATTCCTGAAATAAATTAAGAATTTCAGAAAAATTTATGTGTATGCATATTTTCATGTAGGTATGTACAAAGTTGTGCTGCCATTGTTTGTAAAAGCAAAACTCAAGAAACCATTTTGAAGGGTATTGTTATGCAAATTATATCACAGAATGGAATACTATACAGTCAAAACTATTTTGAAAAATTAATACAGGGAATGCATTTTATTATTAAGTAAAATACAATATATAAACTTTTATGTGTAATGTTATATCAATTATTACTATTTTTAAAATCTCCTTGAACAGGTTCTTTCTGGCTTCCAGGACTTTGCATATTCTGGTTCATTTCCCTGCAAAGAATTTTCATATATTTTTTGTAAGACTGATTCTTTTTTATACTTCTTGGCTTACATATATCATTTCAGATAAGCTTTTCCTAACTGTTCTAGTAAGAGTAGGTCCAGGTCCCCTGCACCACTAGTCTTACTAGTGAAACATCTAACTATCCTTTAGGTGAGTTGTATCTTTCCATTTGGAAGGTGTCTCAGTAGATCTTGTGATGCTATAACAGAACACCTGAGACTGGCTAATTTATTAAGAACAGAAATATATTTCTCATGGTTTCAAAGCCTGTCAAG
This sequence comes from Glaucomys volans, assembly GCA_020662805.1. NCBI lineage: Eukaryota > Metazoa > Chordata > Mammalia > Rodentia > Sciuridae > Glaucomys > Glaucomys volans. The sequence continues at coordinate 57,185 of JAJEJO010000510.1, forward strand.
ACCAAGACCAAGGTGCAGTCAGGCTTATTTTCTGGGGAGGGTTTTCTCTGTGCTTCCAATATGGTGCCTCAAATGCTACCTCCTCCAGAAGGAGGAACACTTTTTTTATGTGACAGGAAAGCAGGGTAGCAAACCCACTCCCTCATGCCTGTTTACAGTGGCATTAATCCATTCATGAGGGCAAAGCCCTGGTGACCTAAACACCTCCCATTAGGCACCACGTCCCAACACTGTTGCATTGGGGATAAAGCTTTAACACGGAGGAGAGCAAACGCAGTCAAATCGTAACAGTAGATAAACTCCTATAGGCCCAAGACCATACTTTATTTTTGTTTTCTTTTCAAAATATTCATTTCTGTGATTTGAATGCAAAGAAATACACACGGAATATTGCTAACCATGTTACTCAAATCACTTTTCCATTTACTAAGGATTTTATTTACATTTTATTTTTATTTTTTGGTGCTGGGGATTGAGCCTGGCATGAGCTCTGCCATAGCGCTACATTCCAGCTCTAGCTAAGGATTTTAAATCTCCTGATTTGTTCTTAAAATAAGCTCAGTGTGTGAACATTGTTACTAGGACAAACTTTGCAGAGGAGTAAGTAAGTTGCTGATGACAAAACTTAAGGCAGATGTAAAATACAAAACAGTGATATATTTCCTGAGGGTGTGGGTCAACAGCCAGGGGCCCCTCTTACACCTGGTTCTTTATATTCACTTCAGAGAATGGATGAGCATCTGTAGAGGATGAAGTCAGGCTGGGAATCGGAACCAGATGCAGTTTCTCCTCTAGGTAGATGGGATCCTGAGTAATTGCATCCAGGTGTCTGGGGGAGGGGGCCAGAGCTTCAAGGTGTAATCAAGCCTACTTTGCATAAGATTATAAATAGCATGTGTCCTTTATCTGTTAAGTGTACTCTGGGAGGGGCTGGGGATATAGCTCAGTTGGTAGAGTATTTGCCTTGCATACACAAGGCGCACACACACACACACACACACACACGCGCGCGCGCGCGCGCGCGCACACACACACACACACAAAACAAAAAACAGTCCTCTGGGCTTCCAATCTGACAGGAATCTCCAGTTCTCCTCTTCGAAGGAAATACCTCTCGACCCCCTGTTGTTTCCCACAACCCATTCCCCATAGCCTTTGTTCATCCTGCCCCTGAAGGGGGCAGTTCCAATTCCTTACCCCATCCCAGAATCAATCATTTGAGCCTCCAGCAGTGAAACCAGTTTCCAGCATTCTCCAAGTAACACTCCAAATGGGTAAAAAAATGGAGCGGGGCCTACCTGCAGCATGGGGTGGCTCCATGGCAGTTCAGGCCCTGGCAAACTGGAGTGATCGTGATGCTTCTGCCACAATGCCTGGCTTTCTGCAGTTCATGAAAAGCACAGGAGGACTCCTGCCCCATCAGTGTCCCATGTTCACAAGTGAAGCACTTGCAGTTTTGACAATTTTCGACAAAACTTCTGGATCCATGAAAATCTTTCATTTTCTTATGGACCATATCTGAGTTTCCTGTTTGAGGAACTAAGGTGTGAGGAGGTTGAGCTGAATCAGTGACTTAGCATCCTCACTTTAAAGCAACTTTGTGATTTTTCTAATACCATATAGGCAAACATTCTCAGTAAGGGGACAGAAGGGACTTCTTTAGGCTTATACTTATACCCTGCTACAATTTGTGGTTGGAGGCTATATGCTCTAGAGGTAGGCACAAACTTGGAAATCCATGAGGGACAAATACCTGATGTTTTAGTGGGTTCGTCGCAGTCTTTGCTTTCCAACTTCTCTCCCAGGGTTCTAAGACAGAGCAAGATAAATTCCATGGCCACAGCAGACAAGGTTTGCTTAGTATCTTTAAGCTGTTAGAGCATTAACAAATGGTATCAGCATCAGGAGAGTATCCATTTCACAGACCTTAACCACAGAGATGGGCAAACCTGGGACATGTCCCAAATTGTCCACAAGGTCACTTTCTCTAATGCAAAGGAAAGGAAGCTCTTGCTGCAACCTGCTCAGGGGTCAGTTGCAGGCTGTCCAGGGAGGCCTCTTGTGGTCCTGCCCCTCCCCCTTCACATGCAGGATCCGGCTGGGGGGCTCTGTGGGGTGCTTAATGCAGGGTGGCCTCCCCATGGAGAGTTAATTGGAAATGTTACACTTCAAGAAGAAAAACAAGAGTAATGGAAAAGGCATCTGTGTGTGACCAAAGTTCTAACTGAAAACAGGCTTTCTCCTCTCCCATTCTGGGAAACCAAGGAGAGGAAGCAGCAGGGAGAGAGCAAACACAGATGCTTACATGGGGATGGAATGATGCAGTGAGTGTGTGTGTGTGTATGCACAAGTGTGTGCATGTGTGTGCATGTGTGTGTAAGAGTTGGAGGGAACTGGGAGGTTTGGGGGTTTGGGGTTGAGGGTGAAGGTTGGAGAAGAACTGGGAGTGAGACAGGAGTGTGGTGGGTTAAGGAGGCAAGTTAAGAGATCACCTTTCCTTTCTGTTCTGGGGTGGAGGCTCAGTGAGAAATGGAGGTAGGATTGCTTTCTAGGCAACTAGGGTTTTTAGTGACCTTTCAGGAAGCTGAAGCTCTTGGTTAGTCAATGACTTAAATAATTCAATAAATATGAATCCGGTACATATTATGTCTCTACTCCTCCCTAAGCTTATTCTTAGTCAGATAAACGCACCACTTTCAGGGACCTCTCATGCTTGGCTACTCTTCTACACTGACTTTATTTATTTATATTTTTAAATAAACATTTTCCCCCCTCAAACTGAACTTATGGGCACTGTAAGTCCAAATATCACAAGTGGAGGCTCCTTGTTGGCACTCCCTGGGCCCAGTCTATTGTTTTCAAATATATTCATCCCAAAAACATTTTTTGGGGTGGCGAGAGTACTGGGGATTGAACTCAGGGGCACTCGACTACTGAGTTACATCCCCCACCCTATTTTATATTTTATTTAAAGACAGGGTCTCACTCAGTTGCTGAGTGCTTCGCTTTTGCTGAGGCTGGCTTTGAATTGGGGATCCTCCTGCCTCAGGCTCCTGAGTCTAGGATTACTGGCATGCACCACTGCACCCTGCTCATTCCATGAATTTTTACTGAGCCCATTCTGGCTCAGTAATGGTGCCAGACACTGGAAATAAATAATATGCAATCACTTACCTTTAGACTACCAGAGACAAATAAATAGGCAACTGGCACTCAAGGTGATATAAGGAATCATGAAATTCCAGAAGAACCTGCAGCCCAGTCTTGAGAGAAGTGAAAGCTTCTCAGAGATGGTGTTTGAGCTGATTCTTGAATGTGAGTGGGAGCTGCAGGCCAAGAAGAGGAAGAGGAAGCTCACTGAAGATGTGGATCACCTCCCACCGCTGCTGCTTCCAAACCAGCGGAGCCCGGTGTGGTCATCTGTGTTGTCCCTGGGAATGCCTACTCTGCTGGGTCCTTATGAAGACTAGAAAATAGTCACCATGCTGCAAACCACTGGGCACTCAGTTGCCCAACCTTTGTGATCCCAGATCACTAAGGTCTGCTGTACTTCAAGTTCTCATCTGTTCACTCATACCAAAGCTGCGCAACTTTGTGATGTTTATTTAGTTCCTCAGTCTTCCCACCTTAGTCCATCTGCCCCTCTGACTTTATTTGCCTTCCCTGCACATGGGTCCTCCAGGTCAGCCAGTAAGTGATTCCCTCTGGTTTCCTTCACGTTTTTGTCTCTTGGTTCCTGCTGTTCACACCCCCAATCCATGTTCATTTACACTGTCTTCTCCAGATTCCTGCTCCTGGTGTGCAGTTTGGAGAAAGCACAGAACGTAGTTCCATCACTCTCAGTTGCTTTTCAATCCTCTCCAAGCCCTTGCTACTTCTAGTCATCTTTTAAAAATTATTAATAGGTCTATTGAAATAAGTCAATGTATGTAAAGTGCCTAACTTGAAACACTGGAGGAACCAAATAAGTTCTACTCCTTTTCCTTTTCTCCTGATTTGCCATCATATTGCCAAGTGTCTCATGTAAGCTTTTTCCATTCTTCTGATGTTTCTGATTTCCTTTAGCTCTGAGTTTTTGCCATCTAGCACAAACTCATTCTGTTTTCCTCCTCAGCTTAGATGTAGTGATTACGAGCACATACTCTCAGACAGACAGCTGGGTCTAATCATATCTCTGAGGTTCAGTTTGCTCTTTTGTAAAGTAGAAATTGTAATAGAGGTGATAAATAGTATGCTTGCCATAGAGCTATTCAGAGGATTAAATAAGATGTGTTAGGCATTTAATTTAGGATCTTTTACATGGTACCCTCAAGTGTTGGTTGCCATGTCCTGATGATAATTTTGATACATTTTAAAGCCTTTTTCATCTTCTCTATCTCAGAGAATAGCATTCTTCTTCCTTGCCAAGAATAAACTTGTGCTTCACATTCTATCCTCTCTGGATCCTTAAAAGACTCCTCTACAATGAACCTCTCTTGCTTTTTTGGGGTGGCGGGGGGGATACCAGGGATTGAACTCAGGGCCACTCAATCACTGAGTCACATCACCAGCCCTATTTTGTATTTTATTGAGACAGGGTCTCACTGAGTAGCTTAGTACCTTGCTGTTGCCAAGGCTGACTTTGAACTCTCTATCCTCCTGCCTCAGCCTCCTGAGCCTCTGGGATTACAGGTGTGTGCCACTGCATCTGGCCTCTCTTGCTTCTTCAGTCTCTTCCTTTTCTTTGACTTCTACTTCTGAATCTATAAACATGTTAAGTCTTCCCTATTTTTAAAAATAACAAATTAAAAATCATGTTTCAGCCCTGCTATCTCCTTTAACTTTCTATAGTTATTCCTCACTCATTTACCCAAATGGTATTTATAATTACAGTATTTCTCTGCACTCCCCTACCCCAACACTCACCCTTAAGCTCTAAAAATCTAGCTTGCACCCTCAGCAGTCAACAAAGTCACAGATAGCTTTTTAAAAGATTGCTAGCCTTTTATTGATCTTTGCCCAGCTTGAACCATCTGTATAGCATCAATGATGGTCACCCTAGTTATGAGAAAGTCTCTTCCTTTGGCATGCCTGACTGCTCTCCATGAAAAAAACTTCTGCTTCCATAACTTTAAGTCACTTCTCTGTTGATACCTCTCAGATCTTTGTCACTGACACAACTGCTTTGCAAAACAAAGTTGTTTTCTTGATGAGCTGAACATTTGGATACTGTATGACCCAGCAATTTCACTCCTAGGTATATACCTATGTGTAATTCTTCCATATATGTATCAGGAAACACAACAAAATGTTTGCAGCTCATTGTTCAAAATAGCAAACAATAGAACACAACCTGTATGCTCAATGATGAGACAAATACATTGTGAATAGTCACATAAAAGAATATTATACAAGAGTGAATAATCTTCAACTATATATGACATGGATGAATATTAGTGACATAATGTGGAGTGACAAAAATGAGTTCCAGCTGATATTAAGGTATAACTTCTTTAGAAAGTTCAAAAGCAAGCAAAATAAAGCAATTTACTTTTTAGACAAGAATGAATATATAGAGAGAATGAATATATATGAATATGTTTATATATGTATAAGTAAAGGTTAAATTGAATTGTCAACTTGATTGGATTAAGAGATACCTAAGATTAACAGGCTTCTAGGTGTGTCAGTGAGGGTGTGTTTAGGAATGATTGGCATGTGGGATAGCGAACTGAAGTCAAGACTCTCCCTAAGTGTTAGCAGCACTGTCCAAAGGTTGGAGGTTTGGATGGAATAAAAGTTGGAAGAAAAAGGAAACAACATCAGATGCAAGCTCAGTTCTTCTTGAATGGGTTCTTGACTGATGCTGTGATCTCCTGAGGACATCAGATTCTTGCTCCTTCATTCTTCCAAAGCAGACTCTGCCCATTGATTCCCCAGGGAGTTTTCAGAAGACTTTGGTCTCAGACTGCGGTAGCACTCTTGATCCCTCTTGTTCTGAGGCATCAGTATCTTGGACTGTGTAGCTGTTGGTTCCTCCAGCTCTCCAGCCTGAAGGGGATGGACATTGTGGATTATTTAGCTTCTGGTTTTGTAAGCCAATCTAATAATAAATACCCTTTTTATAATCATATATATATTACATATATATATAAATATATCTCTCTATATATCCTGTTGGTTTTGTTCCTCTAGAGAACCCTGACTAATATAGTATGTGTGTGTGTATAAACATATATATACATATAAATATTTACATATAATCTATATTATATATAATATATACAGAATATGTAATACATTATATTTATTTTATATGTACACATATATAAAATAAAACAAAATAAAGCAAAGGAATTACAGACAGTGTTCAAGATCAAGGTGCTTCCAGATGGGATATGAATGGTCACTTGGTTTTTTAATGATTAGTTCTTGTGCTGGGTTCTAGATTTGCATTTTTCATTGTATTACTAAAGAGAAAACTAAACTAAAATAAATAAAATAGGGTCATTCATGGGTTATAGATGAAGAAATCGAGGTCTAACCTCCCTCTGGACTCCATTCCTGTTTTTCTAACTGCCGACATCTTCACTTGAGTATTTTGATTGCTCTTCACTCTCACAATGTGAAAAGCTGACTTGCATTCATCTTCAACTCAGTCTCAGTCTCCTTAATTCCAAATATATATAAATAGCCTTCACCTCCTCCACACTAGTCTGGCCTATGCCTAGATTTCTAAGAGACTCTTAATTTCTCTTATGTTCAACCACAGTCATAATAGAACTGAAAAATTCCTGTCATCTTGTGACATTGCAGCTGTCATAACGTCGCAGCAGAAAATATCATCTAGGTGTTTGTGGCAATGCTGATGTAGACAAACTACTGTGCTGCTGTAATTGTACAGCACATGAAGGTTTGTACAGGCATAATACTCAATGATGATGATAAACGACTGTGGTACTCTTCTACGTATTTACTATACTGTGCTTTTTATCCTTTTTTTTTTTAGAATAATAATACCTACTAAAAACAAAAGTTGACTAAAACAGCAACCATGTTATGCAGGCAACAGCCTCATAAATCCTGTGTTTACTGTGTCTCTTGAATACACTCTTTTCTCTTGTTGCTTGATTTCATCTTGTGTTGCTCTGTTCATGATGGGCCTAGGGGCAATAAGCTATGCCATAAGTACATATGTCACATAGACTAGGTCCGTAGTAGGTCACACCATTTCTGTTGTGCATGTACAGTTTATAATGTTCAAACAATGATAAAACCACCCAACCACACTGTCCCTGTTGTTAGTGAGTTTTAATTTAATCCTCAATAAGATCATATAGGAAGAGGCAGAGCAAGAATTTTGACCTATATTGTTTGAGTCATATTGTATAGTCTTAATCATTGCCATGTAAGTGACACAGGATCATAGTGGCCCCTGGGCATTGATCTTAGGCCTCAAAACCTGAGGGTTCATCTGCAATTCCCTAGGGAAGCTGAGGCACAAATCTGCTCTTTCCATAGCTCCCGCTTTCTGCTGAGGGCTGCTGAGCACCCATTCCTACCCCCTGAATTCCTGCCCAGTGTTCTGGCTTTGGTAAAAATTTGCCAGGCCTTCTGGACAGCTCTTAAGGCCACCCTGGAGGGAGAAGGGCTACACTGGGCTCAGTGTTGGGGAATAAACAGCTCTTGTGAGCAGCTGGGATCAAGGCAGATCCAGCCAGATGGAATCCCTGGGTTTTTCTTTTCTTAAACCCTGCCAAGCAGCAATCTCAAAGAAGGACCATAGAATACAGCCTCAGTGAGTTCCTAGGAGAGGAATGGAGAGGATAGGCAGGGATTTGGAGGAGGAAGGAATTCTCGTGCACAGAATGTGTTTAAAAGCCTCAACAGCCCTTCTTTGCCTGGAGAAGTGATTACTCCTAATAAGGACAGAGCAGTTCCTGTTTACAGTTGCTCCAAACATCCCTCACACCGCAACCCATTGCAAAATACATGTTAAGGCCCAGCAGCCTCTTCTGTTTAAAGACCCCTCTGGCTTTACAGCTGGTTAAGTCTACAACCTGCTGGTTTCTGTTCCCTCATAGAATAGGCACATTCTGTTCATGTCTCAGACTAGATTCTCTGCTGCATGCAGAAAGCATCTTGTGAGCAGCAGTGCCCTCTTTTCCTTCTTTTGTGTCTACACACACGGCTCCCATTGTAGGCTCAAGCCTGTGAGCAAGGGACACCTACAGACTGACTGGACAATGGCACTTATTCAGATGTAAGGCTACCAAAGATAGGAGTTCCTCAAAATGCAAAGCAGACAATTCTAAGAGATTTCCTGGAAAGCCAAATTATGCAACTCAAATCTGAATGCTACATGTTCTGAAGGATGCTTCCTGGTTGGTTCTATCATGACAGAGGATCTGCATAGAAGAGGAGAGATCTCAGAATATTGAAAGGAAAAAAAGTTTTCCTTCCCCAGGTAGTTTGATGAAACTTAATTTTTTTCTCAATCATTCAACAAGCATTTATTAAGAACCTAACAGTATAAATGAGTGCTATTTCCAGGAATGTTGTCTTCAGGTTTTTAAAGAAGTGCGTTCTTGACCATATAAGGAAGTTTCAAATTTGCTGTGTTTCCCCCTGAAAAGTCAATTAGTTTAGCATATGAACTTAACCTGCAACGTATATATTAAAAGGGATTTAAAAATACAAATTTATTAATGTGCGTATTCACAAAAGCCATATGCAAAGCATGTGATTCAGAGGGTCAAGAGGACTGAACCTCACCGAGAGCTTAAGGAAAGGGTAGGGGCTTGACTTCTGGGGAGAAGGGAGGAGGAGGCTATGGAAGGCTGGGGGAGGATGTGCATATGGAGCTGGGTTGTCTTATGTAGATGAAATCTCCCAGGTAACAGTCACCTGTGGACCTCTCTGTCTGGGCCAGGTGTCAGACCCCAACTCTTCTTCCTGTGGAAAGACCCTGGTGGTGAGGTTGGGGGTGGAACAGAAAAGCCTGTGCCTACATCTGCTATTTACTAATGTAGGCAGATGTACATTTCTCTTTATAAAAGGACAGCTTTTCAGAGCCATTCCTGTGTCTGTAGAAGTCTGTGGTTTCTCTGAATAACCAACCCAGAAGACGCCAATGACAGCTATTTGGGGTGGGTATTTTGATCTCCTTCAACTATTACTTTCTTTTCCTCCCTTTCCCTTCTTCTCACCCTCTCTTTACCTCCTTCCTCAAAAGGACCTACCTCCTATCCTACAGCCTGGAGTGTCTAAAAGCATTTTGGAATAATAGGAAGCTGACACAGTATTGCCTGTGATGGAAGCCTGGGCTCTGTAGTCAGCCAGACCTCGGGTGCGTGCTCTATGGATAATTAGCCTTAGAACCTTAGACAAGCAGTGAAATTTCTTAGTCTCAGTACAGAGACTAAAATAGTTATCCTGTAGACTGAGGTTTGAAAAAGTTGTCACAGCCTTGCAATGATGGATAGACGATGGCTACTTTTTATTAATATCTTTGCCTCATCTAAGAGACTCATCCATTTGAGACTTAGCCAAAAACTAGATTGTAAATCAAAAAAGGTCTCCAAGCAACTAAAATTAGTGTCTGTAGGCTAAAACAAAAATATTTTATTCACAGATGCAATTCTCCGTTGAAGCCTAATTAATATTGTACATAGAACTATAATGAGCTCACAGCACATGAGGAAGAGCAACCCAACAAGGAAGCTGCTGACAGCATGTGAGTGCGGGAGCTATATCCTGATCAGTAACCAGAACTTCAAAAATAAGGCACATGAATGACACCACACACCATTCAAAGGCGTTTAGAATAGAGCGGTTATGGAATGCCTACTGGGTGACAGAGGATTTATTAGGTATATGGGGTCTATTTCTCCGTCCCTTCCCTTGCCCTTCCTTTCCTGGATTAATTCTGTTACAGAGTGAGATCCACCTGCAGAGTTGAAGTGACTGCAGGGTGTCTACAACCACAGGTTCTCGCTGTCTTGCCTGAAGAATTTCAAGCGAGTTGCACATAGAAGCAGGCAGGGTTTTATTAGAAGGGATAGAAAAAGGGAAAGGTGATACTCTCAAGGGAGAAAGGGAGAGAGTGTGAAGAGGGATAGTCTATGTGCCTCTCCTGCACTCCAGTTTAATTGGGAGTCCCAGAGAAGTTTCCAGAGAGTCCTACCCAGGTCCACCTCTTGACTTTTGACTGACAGGATGACATCAGACCTTCAAGTCTCCACTGCCATGACAACTGTAGGTCATTTTGGTCCATGCTGATCCATTCTAATTGGATTTTTTTTTGGGGGGGGGATGCTTACTGGGGATTGAATTGAGAGGTGTTTAGCCACTAAGCCACATCTCCTGACCTTTTTATTTTTTATTTTGAGACAGGGTCTCGATACGTTGTTGATGCTGGCTTTGAACTTGTGATCTCCCTGTCTGAGCTTCCCAAATTACTGGAATTACAAGCATGCAGCACTGTGCCAGGCACTAGTGGGATTCTTAACCATAAATCCTTTCTGATTTTGTGCTTAGGAGGAATTATCCTTATCTTCCTGAGTTCCAGGATCTGGTCTGTTAAAAGGGTCACAAAAGTCTCACCCTTCCGGGTAACTTGGGTTCCTCTTATCTACATTATTTTGGGCCTGCATTTCTCCTGAAGATAACAGGTAGTTTGTTAAGGAATGTGACATCTCTTGTCCACTTAAGCCAGGCAGGGCTGCAGGTAAATTGCTTCTTGGAGAAGAAATCATGTGGGGTTAGCACTGTGGGTCCATTTTATAGAATTATTCCTTTAACTTTGTGTTCCCACCATTTCCATCTCTCTGTCCTCTATCACTTTCCCACTAGATAACTTAAACAGAGTTCCTGACCTCAGAGTACTTTTCCTAACTTCTTATTTTGAATAATTTTAGACCCACAAGAAGCTATCAAAATAATTTCTATATATCCATCTCCCAGCTTTTCCCAATGACATCATCTTACATAAGTAGAGTCCATGACCAAAGCAAAGAAATATACATCAGTACAATGCAGCTAATAGGTTGTCACCTTATATGGATTTCACCATTTTATGCATGCACTCAATTCTTCTGGCATTGTATTCTAGTATTCATCCTATTGTAGCACAGTTTGTAGTTTGCTGTCTATAAGTGAAATTAAGTCCACCTTTAAGAAGTTTAGAAAGACTTTATTCAAAATCATTGAAATAAAGTTTTGTCACTAAAAGGGTGAACATTTTGCTATCTGGAATATTTAGCCCCTCAAAATCATGAATAGTCCAAAACATTCTAGATGACCAGAGGTAATAGCCTAAGACCTCTCTAGAACATGACAGAAGTGGTCATCAGTGATCTAAAAATCTCATAAAGCTCCCAGTCCATGCTCAAGGTGTCTGTGATTAACCATGGAGAGGTTTTCCCATCAGGGTTCTCTTCAGTTTCCAAAGCACATCAGGACACCATATTATACAGTGTGGGTGGAATATTTTTAAGTTTGATGATCTCTTCAATTCCTTCCATGTGTGCCATGGAATTTAAGTGCTGGAGTCAGGCATTTTTGAATATAATTTTCCATGTGCGGATTCAGTACTACCACTGAAGCACACACATCTGATCTAGTTTATGGGAGTGCTGTTACAAAGCTGGGGCCTTCCAGGAAACTGAGGCAGCATGGAGACCCCCTTAAAACCCCCATTTTGGGGATCAAATAAAAAAGATTTCAGATGTGTTGCTCAGAGTAACAGGTATGAGTTTATTGAAGGGATAAAGGATAAGGGGACACTCTCAAAGGAGAGAGTGGGTCCTCTTAGAGTGGAGAGGGTGCCTCTCCTGCACTCCAGTTTTCCAGAGAAGTTTCCAGAGAGTCCTGCCCAGGTCCACCTCTTGACTTTTGACTGACAGCAGAATGACATCAGACTTTCAAGTCCCCACTGCCATGACCACTCTAGGTCATTTTGGCCCATGCTGACCTATTCTAATTGGATTTTTTTTTTTTTTTTTTTTGGTACCAGGGATTGAACCAGGGGTGCTTAACCCCTGAGCAACATTGCCAGCCCATTTTTATTTTTTGTTTTGAGACAGGGTCTTGCTAAATTGCTGAGGCTGGCTTTGAATGTGCTATCCTCCTGCCTCAGCCTCCCGAGTTGCTGGGATTATGAGTGTGTGCTATCACACTGGCTGTAGTTGGATTCTTAACCATAAATTCTTTCAGATTGTATGATTAGGAGGAATCATCTTATCTCCCTGAGTTTCAGGATCTGGTTTATGAAGAGGGTCACAAAAGTCTCTCCCGTTAGGGTAACTTGGGTTCCTCTTATTGACATTATCTCAGGCCTGCATTTCTCCTGAAGACAACAGGTAGTTTGGTGAGGGATGTTACATCTCCTATCCACTTAAGCCAGGCAAAGCTGCAGCTAAATTGCTTCTTTGAAAAGTGAGCATGTCGGGTTAGCACAGGGAGTCCATTTTATAGGATTATTTCTTCAAGCTTATATTCCCACCACTCACATCTGTCTGTCCCCTATCAGTATGAGATTACTCTTTAACATTGGCAATGGTTATAGGGATCAGGAGTGAGACAGAGTGATGTGCTGATTCTGACCGAGGCTTACACAAACCAAGAGAGTCAGTGGTTTCAGGCTCTGACTGGCACACAGTGCAGAAAATAACCCCCCTTTAAGAAGGGCTGTCGTGATTTCTTATTTTGTTTTCCATTTGTGTTTACTGCTGGTGTATGGAGTTTCCAGGCAGCCATTTTTTCTCCCAAAAGGTTTCTAAAAACACCTTTCTCTTATCATCTTACAAAGGTGTCCCAGCAGATTTAGCAGGTGAGCCCCAGACTGACCCTGGCATCATCACACTTGATTCTTTTATTTTTGTACTTCCTTTTCTGCTGGGATCATCACTAGCTGTCCTACATCCTTCCCTTTCCATTGCCCCTCACGTGTGCTCAGGGCTGCTGCTGTCTGTTCCATCTCTTCTTCATCTTTCCTTCTGCCCTCTTGTTTCCATTCACACTGCAGCAGGCAGAATGGAAGGTGATCTCTTTGCCAGAATGTGAACTCTCTAAGGCTGGGGACTGAAATCCTACCCACCATTATGCTTGGAGATGGGGGCTGTGTCACACTTGACAGATGGCAGGCCCTCAGTGACTATCTGCTGAGTGTTGTTCCTGGGGGACACACTCTCCTGGCAGAGCCCTGCTCCTTTTAGGCCGAGCTACAAGAAGACTGAGAGGGGAAGACAATGGGATGCAGACTGATGGCCTGAGAACATGAACCTGCTTATGTCTCTGCTTCTCACCACCTGCTTACGCCACTGCTTCTTGCCCAGGGCCCATCTTCTCCTCCAACCCCAAACTTCCACATTCCCCTGTTTGGAAATGGCAAGCCTATTGTCTGGGACAGTGAAGTCATGGATTCGAATTTCCTGTTACCTGTTTTCAGCAACATGCAGTTCTTTTTTTGTTAATAAATATGCAGTGAACATCTTTGTGTTAGAAACACTACAGTTTCCTTTCATCGGAATCTCTTATATTCTTTATTGTTCACTCATTTTGTCCTCATTATGTGAACATAGGACATTTATGTACAAATATGTGTGTGTGTGTGTGTGTGTGTGTGTGTGTGTGTAGTATACATCAGCATTGCTTTGAAACTCACTCACCCCACCCGTTTTCTGATTTCATTTATATGTGGACCTGAATTCAAAGACCAAAGTTGTGGTCTCTGAAAAAAATGCTTTCAACTTCCAAATAATGCTCTTCGTTTCCAGTGTGAATTTTGGACAGGGCCTTAACAGACATGGACATCCCACATTTCCTGACCCTTACCCCACTCTGAGATCAATCAGATCATTGCAAATCTGTTCCACAGATCTACATCTTTGCACTATGTTCTGATGGAATTTTCTTTTCCAGATTCTTCTACCAAACTCTAAAATCTGTCATAAACACCCTCAGATTTATTTCTCAACTGCTTACGAAGATAATCAGGCCATAGGTAGGCATTTTTGCAGAAGTACACATTGAACATGCTTCTGGGGTAGTAGTTGTAAAATATTATTGTGAGTCTAAAGACAGATTAAGTTTTGTCACTATCATGTGTGAAAGGGTCACAGATTCAAATAAGGCATAGGCAGCTTGAGACTGCCATGTTTGGGACATGCATCTACGTGTCACTGTGCTGGCTCTGAACCCCTCAAGCCCTGCACAGTTAAGATTCTAGAAAGGCTCTCAAAACTTTTTGTTTTAAAGGCAATGTGTTTTTGGAAAAATCCAATTTCCTGTATTTTTTTTCCTGAAGCAAGGTTTTTCAACTTCCAAATAATACTCATAAAATCTCTTAGACATCAAACAGGTCTTGCATAACAATATTTTGGTGACTTAAGGGTAAGTAAATAAAAAACATATGGATTAAATGTCCCTTAAAATATGCATGTGTTTTGCGATTGTGGGGGAAAATGCTTGACAAAAGACACACTGGGTTTCACGCAGCCCCGGATTTTTGAAAAATAGTTGAGGCATTTGATGAGTTCCAAACAAGATCAGTTCTTCTATCTTTGGGAGGACACTGTGAGCCAGATTTCTATATTTCCTAGAGAAGTGGTCTGCCTAATCCTGGGGAACAACAGTCCTCCTCCTCTGCAAGGAAAGCTGAGAAAAGGGAGTGAGGTAATGGCCACCGCCTGCAGTTAGCCCTTGGGAGCAACCTGATTTACAGCCGCTTTGGGAGTCTCATAATATTACATCTCTTGATTTTGTACCCACATAACATCTCAGCCTTCCCACCCTACAAATGTGTTAGGTGGTATTAAAGGTTTTCCACTGGGGCATGTAAAACCTTGGCTTTTATCCAAGCCTGAATTCAGTCACCCCTTGTGCATTATAATTGAGTTCTAAATAGAACTTGGCATCATCCTAGGGTCTCTCAATCAGCTAACATTAAATACCTTCTAGAACAAGACTTTACTAAGATGGGGAGGAGAAAGGGTGTAATGAAATTTTAGAAACTCAGAAGAGAAGCTTAAACACATGGGAAATTATCATATTCCACCAGGCAGGCGTAGGTAAGGACTGTTGAACTAGGAAGGCTCTTTGGAAGAAGATTGATATTTTTTATAGAGCATTATAGTTAAACATAGCATTTGGGTTAATTTTGAAAAAAATCACAATGCAAGGAATTTTATTTCAGTTTATTTCAATTTTATCTCATATCCCTTCTCACTGTTTTCCTCTCCTCCTTTCACTCCTCTACTCCTTCCTCTACTCTACTGAAGAAGAGTGACTTTTGATGGGCCTTGAGGATTGGGCTGGTTGATTCACTTGTGGAATTCACTTGTGAAGTCTTTGTTGAACATCTACTATGCACAACACAGGAGGCTAGTACTGAGGATTCAGAAAACAGGTAGGTCTGGTCCTTGCCCTTGGCAGTTTGCATTTGAGCTGGGAAGATAGTCAACAGTTTATTGCATTATTCATCCTTACTTGTAGCTATAAGTGCTAAAAAGAAATGGACAAAGTACTGGGAGAAGACTCTAGCAGGGAACTTGACGGAATTATACAGAGCTGAATTTTCCACACTCTTAGAGTATGGTCCACCCATCAGCTTGATATAAATGTAGAATCTCCATCTCTTCCCTGTGCTGGTGAATCAGAATCTGCATTTTTAGCTCAATGACAAGTGATTCTTATGAACATTAAATTTCTAGAAGCAGAGCCAAGATAACAGTACACTGTAAGAGAGCAAAAGGATTCCTGAATCACACAAGTGTCAGTGTATCTGGATTAAGTGCAACAGATACCTCTTTTCCTGGATGATATTTATACACAAACTGAGTGTGGAGGGCCTGTATCTCTTGCATAGATACTGAAAAATACCCAAGATAAGATGACAGGACTCCCCTCTTTGCATTGTCTATTCATATCTCATTGTCAGTTATATGTCTACTGGGTCAGATTTCTTTCATGTTGCAAAATAAGAAATCTATTCTGTTTGGCACTAATATTTCCCTATGTCCCCCCTCTCTCAGGGCTGGCTAATGCTTTCCAGATGAGGTGTGAGCAGCTGCTAATTGTACCCGGATCAGTCTTGATTTGTGTTTCAGTCAGCAAGGCACCTCACTAATGGGTCTGAAACTTGGCAGCAGGCCTGGGACCAGTGTCAAAGGAAACAGATCCGAAAGGCACACCGAGAAAGGCAAGGAAACAGGGAGTCGATAGAAAAAGGTTTGAAGGATGAAAGGAGGGGGAGGGAATGAAAGGGACAGAAGAGAACTAGAGAAACAGAGAAACAGACCTGGAGAGCAGGGGCTGTGGAGGAGAGGGGAGTAGGGAGGAAAAGGAAGAGGTCGGGAAAAGAGCAATTGCATCTGCACCCTGAGAGGAGGCAAGATGATCAGAGTGTTTTGTGATGAAATCCCCATCACTGTCACTGATAATGCTTGTGGTTGCTACAAGGTAACCATCATGAGGAGTGTCTAGCAGGCCAGCCCCTTTGCTTTTTGCAGATAGAAATCTGACAACTCACTCTCTCTCTCTCTCTCTCTCTCTCTCTCTCTCCCTCTCTCTCTCTCTTTCTCTCTCTCATTGTCTCTCCCCAGCCTTTCCAAGGGCTTGGCAGGAAGCACTGAATCCTGACAGCAGTCAGAGAGTAAAGGCTCGAATTCCAAGCCTGACAGAGTGGAGGGACTCAGACACACCTTGCCTTTATGAGCTGAGGCCCAAAGTGGCCTTTCCTGGCTTGAGCTCCTGGAGCTGGCTTTCCTGGAATCTGCGTTGGAAGGGGGGCCTTGTTAGGGGAAGCTGGGAATTGAGGCCTAAGGCTTTTCTGAATTGGACACATTCACTGTACTTACTTAAATTAAAAAAAAAAAATTACCTCTGTAAGTAGGAAGAAATCCACTTGCCAGTATGAATTCCACATTGTTCAAGGTGGGGGAGAACTCACATTTGTAACATTTGTGCAGGAAGCAGAGGGTGAAACAGGAAAATGGATTGAGATTACCAGTGGACAGGCTAAGCAATACTTAGGACATCAGCAAAACAGTGGCACTCCCATCCCTGCCCCCAGCAAGAAACAAATAAACAAGCCTGTATTTTGGAGGAAAAATAAATACTTCAAAGAAAGCATTCATGTTCTAACAAAAACTTTTATGCGAGTATTCATAGCAGCA
The DNA here is from genome assembly GCA_020662805.1 of Glaucomys volans. NCBI lineage: Eukaryota > Metazoa > Chordata > Mammalia > Rodentia > Sciuridae > Glaucomys > Glaucomys volans. The sequence continues at coordinate 74,341 of JAJEJO010000510.1, forward strand.
CTATTCATAATAGCTAAAAGATGGAAACAACCCAAATGCCCATCAAGTGATGAACGGAACATTCTATATCCATATCCATTTAAATGTTATCTAGCCACAGAAAGGAATGAAGTTCTGATACATGCAATGGCAGAGAGGAACCTTGAAAACATTATGTTTAGTGAAAGAAGCCAGACACAAAACACTACCCACTGTATGATTCCATTTATCGGAAATATCCAGAAATGGCAGATTCACAGAGATAGAACACAGTTTAGCTGTTGCCAGGGACTGAGGGGAGGGGTGAAAAGGGAGGTTCCACTTACTGGGTATGGGGTTTCCTTTTGGGGTGGTGAGAAAATTCTAGGACTAGATAATGGTGATGGTGGCACCACATTATGAATGTATGTAATGCCACTGAATGACACACTTTAAAGTGGTAAATGTTGTGACATACGTATTTACCACAATGAAAACATGCAAAAAAAAAAAAAAAAAGCATTAAAATAATCATCACAGTGACCATCTAAACAACAACAACAACAACAACACTAGCTTGGTGTCCTGTACGTGTGTTTTGTAATTAGGTACTGCTTTTATTTTGGTTCATCTTCAGAGGTATGTTATAGCATTAGAATGTCTCTAGCTATTTTCATATGACACTAATAGAGAACAAGGAAGAAGTTCTGAAGAAGAAAGGAAAAAGGGTGATGGAGATAGGAGAGGGAAAGATATCTGTAGGATAGGATATAAAAGGTCAGGAACAGCCTGCTGAAGACAGGTGACCAGAATGAAGTGAGGGGAAATAAGTCCGAGTTTTGCCTTGGAGAGAAAGAAACCTCAGGCAGAAAAAGAGAGAAACAGAAAACAAGGCCAGTCTTTCAAACAAGAGGGAAAAGAAACTAGGATGAACTAAAAGAGGTTCTTCAAAAATAAAACAACAAAAATCTCAAACACTGTACACTTGCATTCTTCTCATTCTTCCTTTTGTATCCTCTGAGATGGGTCCTCAAAGCCAATGGAGGATCTTAGATCCTGGGGCTGGGCTTTCAAGTGGGAGCTATGTGAGGGTCAGCACTTTTAATTTACAAGGTGAACCTACTCAATATGGCCCTTATCCACCAATGGCTGGTCTCACTGCCTGGTTTACCCATCCTGGGGGTGACTATGCAGAGGCCAGATGGGGTTCAGTAAGGAGAGCTGGGTGTTGAGCTGGCAGATGGGCAAGACCATTTCTGAAATCTCTTCCAATTCTGTGTTCCTGTGTCTCTAAGCCACGTAGGTGCCTAAAACAGGAGGGTTGGTCAGGGGGTTGGTGCATGAATGTTTACTACACACATGTGCTCTACTTCAAAAAGATTTGTTGGAAGGACACATGAGGCCCCATCTTGTAAGGAGTGAGGTTAGATGGAAGGACTGAGGGGATGATTGTAATTTTCTGATATTATGTCCAGTTGGTTCAGATGTAAGGTTTTAAAAATTTGAAAATACACACAAAAAAGAAGCAAATAAAAATCACTCCATAATCCTACCACTGTGGTGGATATATTGATGTTTATTTGCCCACTTAGAACACTAACACACACACAGAGATGTTCATATAATGCTTTTCAAGGCATTAAAGAGTCTGCAATGACATTATGATTTTGGTGTGTGCATGTTCAAGAAGGTTATGATAAAAACAAAGCATACAAATAACAACAAAGCTACCTGCATTTTTTTTTTTTTTTCAGTACTGAGATTAAACCCAGGGGCGCTTTACCACTGAGCTACACTCTCAGCCCTTTTTATTTTTATTTAGAGACAAGATTTTGCTAAGTCACTGAGGGTCTTGCTGAGTTGATGAGGCTGGCCTTGAGTTTGTAATTCTCTTGCCTCAGCCTCCTGAATTGCTGGGATTGCTGATGTGGACCACTGTGCTCATCTACCACTTGCATTTTCTAAAGTTTCAGGGAAGGAGACCTGTAGAAGAAATCAGCTTCTACGTCTGAATTCCTTCTGTGCATGTATCTGCTACTGTATTTGAGTCTTATGAGAAGTGCAGGGTTTGATTTTTGTCCCCTCAGTACACAGTAGTTAAACACCCCTGGGTTCAATCCCTGGCACCAAAACCAAAAACAAACAACAACAACAACAAAACAAGACTGTGGAAGAAAGAGTAAAATATCCTTACTATGGACATTTAAGAGAAAACAATTCAATAATGTTGCCAGGTGCAATGGCACATCGCTATAATCCCAGTTACTCTGGAGGCTGTCAGGAGGATCACAAGTTCCAGGTGAGCCTGGACGACCTGTCTCAAAATAAAAAGTAAGGGGCTTGGAATGTAGCTCTGTGATAAAGTGCTCCTTGATTCAAGTCCTACTTCCACAAGAAAAAGAAGGAAAAAATATAATAATGACATGATATGTGAGAGATGAACAGCCTCACTCATGATAAGAGAAATTATTTATAATACATTGACAAAAAAAATACAGATAGACCATTTTTTATCTATAAAATTGGTAAAGTCCAAAAAGTTTAATAAACTGTCAGTGAGGTTTAGGGAAATAGGTCCCTTATATGCTGTGGGTGGAAGTACAAAATAGTACAGTTCAGAAAAGGAATTTAGCACAATTTATCATAATCAAAAGTGCTTATACCATTTGACTTGCTTCTAGGCCCTTATTGTAAAGCCTACTTTCTCTTAAATGATATATGAAGCTATTTATTGCAACATTTCTTTAAATAACAAAAGGTTGGAAATAACCTAAATGTCCATCAGGGCTTAGTTTAACTATAATAACATTTATACTAGGGACCAGTTTTTCAGCTTAAAAAAGAAAGAGAGTGCTTTTTATGTACAGATATAGAATGATTTTTAAGATATATGAAGCGCAAAAAAGCAAGGAACAAAATAGGGTGTGGTATGCCATCATTTTGTGAAAATATTGTCTGTATTTACTCACATATAACACAGTTCTGCAAGGATGCACAAAAAACGGGCAGCGTTGGTTGTCCTGAGCATGAGAGCTAGGTGGCTGAGGGACTGGGTTGTGCAGGAGCTGTTTTAGGTATGTCCTTTCATACCTCCTAACTTTTGAACCAGGTGAATGCATTATTTCCAAAAAAATTTTAAGCAATTTGTTCTTGTTTTTGAGAAATAGGAATTAATCTAACCGTCATCCTGAAAAATGTAAAGATTGGTTAAAAATCTCAATAAATGCAGAAAATAACTTTTAAAAATTCTTTATTCTTATTTCATGATTGGGTAAGGGAGAGAGATGGGGTGTGAGAAAGTGGGAATGTCAGGTGCCATCAAGGAGACTAGAGATGATGGGGCACCAGGCAGGAGATGAAGTGGGAGAGAGTCACAGAAAAGGAAGGAAGGAGCCAGGCGGGGACCACCCTCGCGGTCATGGTTATTGCCATTGGATTAAAATGCTGCTATTGTACTTTGGCTTTCACTTCAGGGCATGCATCAGATCAGACTGTCCTTTGTTACTTCTGTTCTTTGAGATTGGGTTTATTTTTCCATGGACTTCTTGGAGTTTCTCCTGTGTAAAAGAAATTGGCAAAGGTTTGAAAAATTTACTTAGGGAACATGAGGGTCCTCTGACCCCATCAGAAAAAATAAACAAGTATAAAGTAGTACTTACGGGAGGATAAAACAACTGTGACTTCATGATTTGGCAGGTTTTGTTAATAATATTAATTGTGGATATTCAGTGTGCTACTAGAACTTACCCACGTGTGTACAGTGTGAGGATATTGTAAGGAGAAATTCCACATGATTTGCTCCAGTGTACTTTGCTTCTTTGTTAATACTAGCACGGCACTGATACACGATATGTGATCACTGCTAAATTTGACTTGATTCAGGTTGCCATTGGTCAGGAGCTATACGTGACTGCATACAATGAAGACTCAACAAACTGTGGTTTACATAAGATATGCCGGCCCTTGGGAGGTGGGCAGCTCAGTGGTAAAGTGGTTGCCTAGTATTCCTGAGGCCCTAGGTTTGATCCTCAGCACAAGATCTGGGCAAACAAACCAAGATGTGGATCACAAAATAAAAGGTACAGAGACTCCAACCAGAGTTAGTACAGTGCAGCATCTACTGGGATCCATCAAGGACCTAGGTTGTTTCCATATTTCCGTTTGCCAGACTAGCATTCCCCATTGTTCTCAAGAGTACAACAAGGTCCAAAGATGGCAGCTGTTTCACACCAAGTCTGAAAGAGAAGGTGGGAGCAAAGGAAAAGGTCTAAGTAATGTGTTTTAATAAACCCCAACCCAAGGAGGTCCACTTACTCCTCATTGACTGGAAATGGATCAGTTGGCCTTGCCTAAGGAGCAATGAATTTGGGAACCTGAGTATTTTAACTGGGTACATTGCTGCAGCCATAATAAAATGAAGGTTCTTTTAGTAAAGTAGAAGGAGATAATGAAATAATGGTAGTAGCATTGATCACATGCATGAAAGGCACACAACAAACACATCCAATTCTGAAGCTTCTCTTATTCTCCATATTTCTTTTGTCTTTCTTTTATTTTATTTTTTATTTTTATACTTTTGCAGTACTGGGAATTGAACCCAGGGTCTAAACCAGCACTCTACCACTGAGCTACATCCCCAGCCTCTTTTGTTCTTTAAATCAGAGATGGTGACATTCCTTTCTCTTGCAAATCCCAGTGGGTTCAATTTGACTTAGACCATGGGGACCCATTCAATACTTTCCTCCTCTCACCCTTTCATCTCCAACAAGGTAATGTTCCTGGTGTATTCTGACTCTAACTAAACTAAGTAGCCAGGCCTCATATTCTCTAAACCAATACTCAGTCTTTGGGACTGAGGGCTGGGATATTTGTTGGGGGCAGAATTGGACCCTTTTCACTCTCTTCTGCAGTTCCAACCGTCTCCCGGCAATGCAGCAGACCTCTGTGGATCATGTCATGGGATTGTCTCCATTAGTGAATTTCCTACAAACATCTGGCGGTAAAGCCTGGCCCGTTTCAATCCTCTGAGTCCTCACAGACCACAGGCGTTCTCTGGGATGGTCAAGTGATCTTTCCCTAGAGTCTGTGGAGGAAATTTGTGCTGGTCTCCTGTGCTTCTCTCAGAGCAGGAGAAGGTTGTTTATTCCACATAATTAATGGACAGAGAAACTGGGCCTAATTTATTTTACTCATAGGAATGCAAGTCTGTTCTTTCAAGAGAATGTGTGTCTTTGCCTCAGCCAAGCAGACTCATAATTTCCCATAAAGGACCAAGGATGAGGGGAGGAGCAATTCTCAAAAAATCCAGAAAAGGAACTCAACCTGGTTTTTAAAGAAATTCTGTTTCTGTTGGGGCCGTATCATCTGAAGTGCTTGGTGTCATCATTAAAAATTATCAAAAGGCATTTAATGAGGATTTTTGGATTATAGTTCTATGCTACAGGCTGAATTTCTGGGACTTTTCTGATTTTTCTAACACTTCAGGAAGTCACTGTGATTTAACTTCCCTTGAACCAGGAATATCAGATTTTACTCATGCACCCAATGTTATTGAAATAGCACATTTCAAATGCCTGCCTGTTGTATACAGAGCAGTGAGCAAGGGACAGTGATAAATTACACCGGCTGTGGCTCTGAGACCCTGTCAAACTGCATTTACAAAATTCCTTGCTGAGGGGTTTTATGAATCCTTTAGGGTAGATTAGAAAAATCTGTATCCTTTCCAGCAAAAGTCATTAGTTAATTACTTAATTCCATATCCCATAATAGTCATGTGTCTGTGTAGTGGTAAAAGGAGATAATGGGATGGAAAAAGCATGGGTTTTAGAATCAGTCCTTTGTCTGAACTCCAGCTCTATATTTCATTCTAGGAATGTGACCCAGGCCAGTAATGAAGCTTCTCTTTGCCTTGGTTTCTTCATCTATAGGTTCTGTCCTGCAGGATTATTGTTACTGATGTGAAGTTCTCGACTCATGGCAAAATGCTTGATAGGTGGTAATTACAAGTAATATACAAAGTATGTGTCAGTGTTTCACTTCCTCTGAAACCTGCAAAACTCAAACGGAGATGGGCATTGGCCTCAGCACCACCTCCTATGACATAAATACTGTCACTGACTTAACGTGGGGCTGTCCTACTCTCTCACCTCCCGGTTCCTCTGCCTGGCATGTCATCTTTGGGAAAAATCCCCTGGGCCCCAAGATTGGGTTAGGTGCCTGGGTTCTCCAATTACCCCCTGGGTTTGCCCTGTGGTAACCTTTCAGTGTCCTAAATGCCTGCCTGTTCTGGGGTCTATGCTTTGCTTTGTTTCAAGAGTGCCCGGGTCATGGTAGCCACTTAGTAAAAAATTTTTTTAAAAACTGAACAGTTTTATTTAGTATAATTTACATAACATAAAATCTACTTGTTTTAAGTGTACGATCCAGTGGTTTTTCAATCCAATTACAGAATTGCACAAACTTTACCACAGTTCAGCATTGGAATGATTCCATTACCCCAAAGAGATCCATCATGTCCACTGCATTCACCCCTTTTCTACCTCCAGCCCCAAACAATCACTGATCTTTCTATCTCTACAGATCTGCGTGGACATTTCATAAAAATCTGCAGATTTTTCTCCTTTGCTTTGATTTAGAATCATACCATAAGTATTCTTTTGTATCTTACTTCTTTCACTTAGCATGAGGTTTTTGAGGTTTATCCATGTTGCAGTGTATATTCGTAGTTTGTTCCCTTTTTCTTAATGAATAGTATTCCATTGTATGGATACTATGGAGAATGTGGTCTGTATAATAACGTGTTCACTGTTACTAGTGCAGTACCTACATAAAATAGTAAAAGCTAATTAAAATGTTTCTTGCTTGGGCTGGGATGTAGCTGAGTAGTAGAGAATTTGTCTACCATGTTCAATTTCCTGGGTACAATCCCCAGTGTGTCCCCAGCCCCCAAAAAGTATGTTGCTTGAATTGAATTGACCCTATAATTCCAGCAACTCAGGAGGGTGGGGCAGGAGGATCACAAGTTTGAGGCCTGCTGGGGCAAATTAGTGAGACCCTCAGCAACTTAGTGAAGCCCTGTCTCAAAACAAAAAATAGAAGGGATTGGGCCTATAGCTCAGTGGATATAGAACAGCACCCCATGTTCAATCCATAGTACAAAAATTCACATAGTGATAATATTGAATTTGATCTGATATTAATTCACATGGTAAAGGGCAGATTGGGGGGAAACAAGAGTACAGAGTCAAACATGCATGCTGCGTGTGACTGTCCAGTCATTTTACCTGGAGGGAGTCCTCAGTAGCTTCTCAGCTTGCCATTTCAACTAGAATGGATTTTTTAAATTCTAAAATAAGAAATAACTCCTTCCCTCTGTTGTTTTCTCCTTCCTTCCTTCATTTTCTCTGTGTCAAATTTGAACCATTTGTATTTGTCCCAACAAGTCATGGGTGTGTCATAAACATGAAATGATTATTTATCTATTTATTCATTCATACACTAATTATGTATTGAGCACCAACTGTCTACTTGTCACCATTTTAGGTGTTTGGAGTATTTCAGCAAATAAACAGACAAAAGTCCTCAGCTTCCTGAGGATAAATATATTTACATTTGGCAATCCCCTAACTATCAGTTTTACTTAAGAATTTGGCCCACAAAAGCCTAACATGTTTTTCAAAGGATCATTAAACATGACATAAAAAGATATGAAGAAATTATTCACATGGAGAGAAATATAGAAAATGACTCAACACACAGATTAGCCTAATGATGAAAGAAATGAAAATAGGAACAAATTTACAGTAGTGTAAAAATGATACAATTTTTAAGTTATCAAAAAGAAAAATTATTACAAGCAAGGCAGAAGAGATGAAGGGAGAACAGAAATGCTCATAAACTGCTGATATCATTAATAAATTGGTGAGTCTTTGGAAATGCAAATTGATGCCATGGAGTGGGAGCTACACACATCACTGTTTTAAGAATTGCTTTTTTTCATGAATGTCCAAGGGAAAAAATTTAGGGGAAAAGCTATATCAGTGCTATTAATAAAAAGATTGGATGTACTCCAAAAGTCCCACCATTTGGCTATAGATAAGGAAACTATGGTATCATGGGACGGAATGCTTTTATCCACTGAAAAAATGGGCAGGCTATGAACTATGTGTTACATGTAACGTCTATACAACGCAGTGTTAGTTTAAACAAAAGAATGAAGGATGCTATATATGAACTGATTATAGTTATATAAAATATATTTCAGACCAAAGCACAAAGCGATATACATACTTGTATTTGACAATTTTCTTGTGACATACAGAATAGATTTTTAAAAGTAGTATCTACTTTTCCTAGTACTCACAAAGTCTTAAGTTCTTGCAAAACTAAGTCCCCACATCTACCCTCTCCTTTTCCAGTTCTTTACACTAATAAATGAAAAGGACACTGTCCTTCTCCTTTGATGCAGCACCTAGGCTGCTCCATCAACATAGACGCCCGTGAATTGTAAAGCAGCAGTGTTGGAGAGGTTCTAGGGAATGACCAAGTCACACTTCCATTCTGCAGAGGCAGAAATTGATGTCCACAGCAGGAGGGTCTTGCTCAAGGTCTCCCTGCTAGTTAGCCACAAAGACGGTCTCAATCTTCTTCCCTACCTGACACAGTCACTGTTACAAAGCAGGAATTCATGAACATTTGTTGAATGACTGAGGTACTTTTATGATAGATTTCTTTGGAAAGCCCACATCTTGTCTTTGGATATCCAGTTAAGAGCCAACATCTGAATATGAAAGATTTGGACTCATAGAGCAGAACCAAAACACAACACAAAAACAAAACAAAAGTAAAAGTAAAAGTAAAAGAAATCTAAAGCTGTGGGCTGAGGCAGGAAGATTGCAAGTTTAAAGTCAGCCTCAGCAACTTAGTGAGGCCCTAAACAATTTAGTGAGAACCTGTCTCAAAATAAAATAAAATATAAAAAGGGCAGGGGATGTGGCTCAGTGGTAAAGTGCCCCTGAGTTCAGTCTCCCATATAAACAAAACAAAACAAAACAAAACAAAACAAAACAAAACAAAACAAAAATCCCCAAAACTTGTATGACCTAAAATTCTCGGAACAAACCTAATCTTGGTGGATTATGTTAACTCAATATTACTAACATTTTATCCCATTTACCATGTGCTCTTTTTCCTTCCCATTCCTTCTCTCTTCCTGCACTTCTCTCATGAATGTGTGAATAAAGAGAGAGTGAGTGTGTGAATCTTTTAATGCTCTGCTGATCTCAGTCCTGGGCCAATGCTCTGCTGATCTCAGTCCTGGGCCAGCTAAAAAATATGAGTTTTTGTTTTTGTTTTGGTTTATTTCAGGCAGTTTGCTATAGTATTTTCCTGTGTGGTTGATGATATTGTGTGGATGGGCAAACAGGCTTTTATTTCTATTAGAGCATAATGTTCATTATTTGTTCAAAAGGAAGCAGAGTTGGTATGGGAAGTTCATAGAGGGCCATGAAGGAAGAAGGGTGATATCTGTCTTATTGTTGAACTATGAAATATGAAGAAAACCAGTGTGGAAGAAGGCATCTGGCTACTTGAGATTTTGGAGGTGGTCCAAGCTTGGGGGAAAGAATCTGCACTCTAATTTGAGAAGTGATCATGACTTTACTCTGGTCTCAGTTTCATGGGTGTTATGGATTAGATGTGGTATCCCCCAAAAACTCACATGTGAGACAATACAAGAAAGTTTAAAGGAGAAATGATTGGGTTTTGAGAGTCTAATCAGTGAGTTAAGTCCCTAATAAGGATTAACTGAGTGGTAACTGAAGTGGTAGGGTATGGCTGGAAGAGGTGGGAATCAGGGCATGGCTTTGGGGTACATACTTTGTATCTGGAGAGTGGAGTCTCTTTCTGCTTCCTGATGATGTGAGCTGCTTCCCTCTGCCAAGCTCTTCCGCCATGATGTTCTGCCTCAACTTGAGCCCTGAGGAGTGGAGCCAGCCTTCACTAAGGACTAAGACCTCTGAAACAGTGAGCCTTCAAATAAACTGTTCCTTCTCTACAGTTGTGCTGGTTGGGTCTTTTAGTCACAGCAGCGAAATAACTGACTAAAACAAAGGGTTAATGGGTTAATGACAATTTTGATTAAGAGGTTCAGAGCAGGTACAGATATAAAAGAATTTTGAAAAATGCGACATGCTGTACAAACTTGTGGTGATGATGGTTGAAACTGAATGAATCAGCATGGGGAATAATTTAAAAAAAAAAAAAAGAAAAACAATTGGCATGATATCATTCCTTTTGAAATGATGACAGAAAAGAGTGAACAGAGGATGCTATCTTGGTATGTAACAGAATCCCACAGACTGAGCAATTTATAAACAAAAGAAGTCTATGTGTCTCATGTTTCTGGAGGCTGAGAAGTCCAGGGCTTGGTAGTAGCATCTGCAAAGGTCATCCCATGGTGGAAGGCAGAAGGGCAAGTCCCTTCCTGGGGGAACCCACTTCCCCATCACAGTATCAATCCATTCATGGGGTTAGAGCCTTCAGAACCTAATCACTTTTTAAAGACCCTACCCCTTGATACTGTCACAATGGGAATTAAATTTACCATGATCTTTGGAGAGGACATTCAAACCACAGCAGAGGCTATGCTTATAAAGAGGGAAGGAAATAACTAAGTGATTGGTTTGAGATATCACAGACAGTGGTGAAAAAATCTTTGGTCATGATTCCTTATGTCCACTCATCTACCTCCTAGCTGCCACTAAGCACTAAACAATAGTGGACTTTGGTCAAAGTGTATCCTTCCCATTATCTCCATCTTATCACTATCAGCCTATTGGTAACTGCAGAACCCTGGCAAGTAGCTATGTTTGAATAGAGGAACAACAGTTAGATTCAAGAGTGTGAGTGTAGATCTGAGTTCTTGCCCATACTGTTTGACTTGGAGGTTTTTTGTTTTTATTTATTTTTCTCATTCTGAGATTCCTCATCCATAGCAAAGGAAATATAATCCGTTTAACCTACAACCAGGCAGTATCCGAACAAATAATATTTGCAAAAACTCTTTACAAACTATAAATTGCATTAGAAATGCCCATTCATTGTTATTTCTTAGGCTATTTTTGCCTGGGTTTCTCAATTTGTAAAGTAGGGACAGTGACACCTGTCTCACCAAGCTATGGTGGCTCCATATAGAACCCTATGCATTGTGTTCACGTTGCAGCTCACCCTAGATCTACAGGCTCCTAGTTCTCGGTCACCAATGGTGTCCTTTCCGTTCTGTTGATAAATTTCACTCTCTGAAAGCTTGCACTTGACTTGGAGAGCTAAGCTCCTCCCATGATTGATTGACCTGGCCGCCTCTGTCTTTTCATAGGCTCTGCCACTTGAGGGAAGGAAGCTGGGACCTTCACTTGACAAGAGGTCCTTGGTTCTCTCCCCAAAGTGAATTTAGACATTCACTCTGTTCCAGACACTCTGGCCACCACAGTTAGAGGGAGACCCAGGAAAAACAGAGTTGGCTGTGACACTGGAAGAGCACTAAGTGAGCGTCAGGAGACTGTGCCACTAAAAAGCCCCAGGACTCTGGGCAAGAGGAGGGGCCTTGTGCAAGGAGCCGGCTACCTCCTTTCTCCCCTCACAGACAGACAGCCCTTCCATTCACGTCCAAAGGCGTCTCTTCTCTGCCTCTTGAGTGGGTCTGAGACTGGAAAACATCTGCACTGGTTTGTCTGGGTGTGATTTATAAGGACTCCCTGCCACCCCCTCTCTCCCTTCTCCTCTTCACCTCTGGAGCTTGAAGGTTTCATTTTTTTTTTTTTTTAAACAGGCTTGTGTTTCTTGAGAGTGGGTCACCTTGATTTATTATGCCCTAGACTCATTAACAAAGACTCTGGAACAGGTCATTTATTTTCTGAGTGGCGATTTCCTGTCCCACCCCAGCCCTGCTCAGCAGGGGCCTGGTAGGTTGCAGATTCTGTTAGCTGCACTGTCACCTGGGAGGGGGCAGGAAGCAAGGGGGATTCAGGGGCCAGAAAACATCCCTTCAGCGTCTCTCCTCCAAGGATTTCCTTCAAAGTCCCCTTTAGTTCTTTCTTTTCTCCCACTGCCAAAAATGGGACAAAGTTTAAACAACAAAGCTCAAAGCTGCCTTCTTAAAGGAGCAGGCCACTGGCCTTCCTTCTCCATTTCGTATTTGAATTATCCAACATTTAAATGCAAACCTCAGCAAGATAAAAAGCAAAGTGGGGCAGATACTAGTAGACATGTGGGCTGAGAATGAATTAGATGAGGCGAATGGTCAAAATTTCTGTCAGGCCCTTATTAAAATATTACATTCATGTTTGGGCACTAAAACCTGAGGTATTCATTTTTTAGAGAGAGTAGAAGACAAAAATGAAACTGTTCAAGATTTTTAGAGAGGATCTCGGGGGAAGATGAAAGAAATGACCATTATTTAGCCCAAAGATCAGTTTAGGCTGAAGAAAGATTTATGAACTGTTTTCAGGTTTCTGGAAGGTAGTTATACATAGGAATGATGGTGACCAGCTGTTTTCTGACTGCACTGAAGATAGAATAAAAGTAAATGAAGTTAAATTAAGTTGTTGCAAAATGACGGAGTAAGTAGTCATAGAAGTGAGTAGCCACAGCTAAGTTCTATTGAGAAAGATGTGATAAATATATACAAGGTTGTAAAGTAGTTAACCCCATTTTATAGACTAATGAATGGAGGTTCAGAGAGGTTAAGAAACTTGCCTAATGTCACACTTCCAGGAAATGACCAAATACTCACTTACTCCATAGTATGTGAGTATGCTGGCTTCAGGGCAAAGAAATGAGCAATTAATACAGAAAAAAAATCATCTCATGAAGTGCTATTAACCTAGATTGTTTTACTTGTTTAAAATGCAGAGTTCAGGGAATTTGATTCTGTGGACTTTGGTTCTTGGGATTCTATGCTATACCTGTCTCTCTGCTGCAAGAATACTTCAGGAGACAGACTGAGCACCACCATCTCCCTCAAACACTTGAAAGGCTTTTGGCTGTTTGGCTGGTCATCTCTATTGCTTGTCATGGGCTGCACTCCCAAATATAGGCTCTGGTCTCAGGAAGGCCATGGAGTTGGTGCATGTGGATGGCTGAGGTTCAGGAAGATCCTCTTTGTTACTCACAGGGCATGTTCTCCCTCAGATCTGTCCCTCCGTGGGAAGGTCAGTCAAGGAGTTCCCATGTTTTCCATTGTGAGGACCAGGATTAACCTAGAGTCACCAAAGTGACTGAACTTGTATTTTGGTGGTACTAGGGATTGAACCCAGGTGTGCTCTACTATTGAGCCATATCCCTTCCTTCCTTCCTTCCTTCCTTCCTTCCTTCCTTCCTTCCTTCCTTCCTTCCTTCCTTCCTTCCTTATTTTTCTTTCTTTCTTTCTTTCTTTCTTTCTTTCTTTCTTTCTTTCTTTCTTTCTTTCTTTCTTTCTTTCTTTCTCTTTCTTCCTTTCTCACGCTCTCTCTCTCTTTCCTTCTTTCTTTTTAGCTTTTTTTTTTTTTTAGTCAGGGTCTTGCTAAGTTGCTGGGACTGGCCTTAAACTTGCAATCCTCCTGCCTCAAGCTCTAGTCTTTTGGATTACAGGCATGCCCTATGGTGCCCAGCAGTGCCTGGACTTCTTTGAGTAATATCATGCATGGATGGGAAGAGCACATCCTAGTAGGATCATTGTCCATGCACTTGAGTCAATTTTGGAATGGCCATGATGGAGGGGCCAGGCTGTAGGACACCAGGGCTGATTTATGGAATGGGAAGAATGACTAACGTTTACTGCGTACTTACTCTGCTCAAAGGTCAGCAAACTATATTAGCTCATTCAGTCTTTCCAAAAATCCTACCAAGTCAGTACTATTATTACCCTTATTTATGGATGAGGAGAAGTACAGTAAGGTCAGTGACTTGTTCAGGCCAGCAGCGCTAGGAAATGCAGTCTTGAAGGCAGAGCTCCACACAGTCTGACCACAGTGGCTGCATCCTTAACACCCAGGTTTATCATAAGGTGCTTGCCGCCATCCCCACCAGAGGAACTCTAGCTCTGGGGTCACTGGCTCAGCAATGACATAGCTTCTTGCTGCCTGGTTTATAAGAAGGACTAACAATTGTAAACATTGTTCTAATTCCCTGCTTCTTTATCTTAAAATAGGCTAGAGAAGAACAAGGAGTCAACATTTGTATGTTCCTTAACTCAGATCTTGGATATTCAGGCCTTAATTCTCTGGTTGCTCAGTTAATTGCCTAAAAAGTGTCTTGAGTTGCTGAAGACTGAGAATGGGTTTTTCTATGGTAAATCCCATAGAGAGGGGCAGGAGCAGGGACCCAACATCTGCTGCCTGCAGACCTGGAGTTACTTCATTTTCATCCTCTAACAGTGCTGAGGTAGGTGTCCTCAACACAGTTTTACAAATGAGGGAGGCTATGTGACTTACCTGAGGTCAAGTTGACCTGTGCACATTCTGCTATCTGAACCCCAGAATATCACCCCCAGATCTGTGCCCAAGACACTGCCCACCATCCAGTGCTAAGCACAATACAGCCTTGATGGAAGGCCCACCAGGCTTAGCTGGGAGTACCACTGAGACTACAGACTGGGGTGACCCTGGCAGCATCCCCCAACTCAGGCTGACCTCAGCCCTGCTGCTCTCCTGGGATGGCTTCAGCTTTCCTTGTGTGCAGAGGAAAACTGGACAAATAAGAAGCCACCATTCCTGAGTTCTGCTCTGCTGGAGGCCTGGGCCATGGCAGGATGCTTAATGCAAAGCTTGGCAGGCCTTCTCTTCTTAATTTAGGCCTCCTCCCAGGAGGGGATCCAGAGGCGGGAACACGAGAAAGGGAAAGGAAAAATAATAAGAGATAAGTGAGAAAAGAGAATATTTATAGGGCTTGTAACATCTAATGGAAACCAGCTGCCTGGTTGGTGGGGGGTGGGGGGTGGGAGGTGGGGGGTGTTTTCAGTTCTGCCTGCAGGGGATTTCTAGGTCTTCCCTTTACATACCTGTTGGTGGGAGCGGGGGTTGGTGTCAGTGAAGGAGAGAGGCCCAGCTTGGAGACTTGGGGAGGGCTGTGCTCCCTGCACACTGGGCATCAGAGAGCTGCTTTCCCCTCGGGCCTCACTCCACCCCCACCTCCTGCCTTCATTTTAAACTGGAGCTGATTCAAACCTGCTGCTTTTGGAAAGAGGCCATCAGTACAGGCTCCAACAGAAAGATGATCCGTGAGGGGATATGAGTGTGAGGGAGTGGGGCAATCAGAAAGAACGAGAAAATGAGACAGGGGAATGGAAAAGGTGAATAAACAGGGGATGAGGAGGGAGGGAGAGAGATTGAAAGATTAAAATGTTGGCTGAGCAGGGAGCTTGCAAAGGGAGTGACTGAAAGCCCGGAATTGGAACAAATTCAGGGCTGATCCTTCTGGGCCCTTTCTGTCTCCCACAGATCTTTCTGCCTTAAAGATATGTCTGCGTGAAATTTTCCAGGGCTTTTTCCCATAAATCTGTATTTCCTTCTTTCTCAAGGTCTCTGGACCAAAAGCCTCATCCAAGAATTGTGTAAAGAACACTGAAAGTGGGAGGAGCTTTGTAAATGGGAAAGTGTGATAGTTTAGGGCTGGAATCTGGGGCAGACTTTTAGAAAGACAGCTGCCAAAAGCAAGGCACATTATAGAGGCCGATTTGTACTGGTTGTTGGACTCCTGTCTCTTAGGTCCTCAGGTGAGCTGAAGAGGACATGCCCACCACCCATGAATCAAGCCCATGTGTGTTCAATAATGTCTCTTAAGGAACTGAAAAAAAGGGGGTGGGGGAGTCATTGAAATGATGAGGGTGATTTTTCCTTCCTTCAGCTCAAAGAGCAGTGGTGTCAGGTGAGCTGAGCTGAGAGACGTGAATCTATCCTTTGGCCCTTCTGGCCTTGTCTCCCAGATATGAGTGGATTTGTATTTAAAGAAGCAATAACTTATTTCATAAAACATGTTCCTTTAAGTAAAAGTCCACTATTTTATCTCTTACCCAACTGAAAGTAAATGCCCAACAAATTACATTGGTTTCAATAAAAGAGGGTATAGAAAAAATGATTTTTCTCCAACTTTCATAGATTCTAAGTAGCAAGAGACCTCTGCAATAAAAGATAGATTAAGCAGAGAAAAACAAGCAGAAGTCTATTTGAATATTTCACATATACATGGAGTCATGAGTCTCTCTAAAGAGGTGACTTTGAATGTCAGCTTATATAGATCATCTTCAACAGGGAACAGTAAAAAATCTTTAGAGAAGTGAAAAACAAAGGGAAAGGAGTTTAAGTCTTTTGGGCAGCAATTTAGGAAAAGTCAAATAGAGTAGTTCTCCCTTGTCTGTGGTTTCTATTTCCATGATTTCAGTTGCCTTCACACAAATGCAAACTGAAAATATTAAATATTATAAAATTTCAGAAATAAGTAAGTCACAAATTTTAAAGGCATGCTTTACCACCCCATTCTGTCCTGCCCAGGACATGCATGAACCATCCTTTAATCCAGAGTGTCCACACTGTATATGCCACTAGCCCATTAGCTACTTAGTAGCCCTCTGCTTCTGAGGAACTATGGAGGTATCAAGGATGCCTGCACTGAAGGCACTCCTACATAATAGCCCGATACTATATCACAATGTCTACACCATTCACCTCACTCCTCTCAGGCATAGGCATCGGATCATTTCGTATTATCATGATGAGAGTGAGTACAGTGCTATGTGACATTGTGAGAGAAAGACCACGTTCACATTAACTTTGATTATAATGTCGGGTGATAATTGTTCTATTTTATTGTTAATGGTGTTGATCTCTTACTGTACCTAATTTATACAGTAGACTTTATCAGAGGTATGTATGGATAGGAGAAAACAACACGTGTAGGGTTGGGTACTGTCTGAGGTTTCAGCACCCACAGGGTCTGGGAGGATGTTCCTCCCTTGGATAAGCGTGCACTAGTGTAATTGGTAGAGAAAGAGGCCTCAGTAAAGCTTTTTAATGGGATTCCTTTGATACAGTCTCTGGGCTCATTAACATCCAAAGTTTGGGCTGGGATATAGCTCAGCTGGTAGAGTGCTTGCCTAGCATGCACAATGCCCTGGGTTCAATCCCCAGCACCACCAAAAAAAAAAAAAAAAAAAAAAAATCTGAAGTTATCTTCATTGGTTACTTTTCTCCCCCTCCCTGGTAGAAGGAGATGGGGCAGGATGCCTTTGTCTATAAATCCATGCTCTGCTTACATCCCTTTTTTTTTTCACCTTTGGTGTCACCTGTAGAGTTCTTGTCAGTTGGGGTTAGTGAGAATGGGAGAATGTTGAGTATTTGGACTTAGGATTGGATTAATGGATGGCTTTTTCCTAACTATCCGGCAAATTCACTGGTATGTAATAAATTGAGAAAGGTTCACAGACCCTTGAACTCATAAGCTCCGAGAAGGGGACAGTATGGGCAGTGCGATGGAAACTCTCTTCTGTGTCCTTCCTTCCTGTCTGCACACACTCTTAACCCTTGGTTCTAAACAAATGGCTGCCTTGCTGTCTTCTGGTGGCACCCTATACAGGATAGCAGGTCCTGGGCACCATCAGAATCCGACACTCTAAGAGAAGACACCCGTCTCCTTCCTATCCTAGGGGGCCCTCTTTATCTTATTCAACAAGTTGACTCTCTTCATTAACTCAGCAAGTCTTCTGTGCCTGCAAGATTAGACAGAAAGTCAGTTCAACAAAAATAGCAACTTTCTCTCAGAAGAGAATGATGACTACTGCTTTAAGGACTATAGGGGAGTGAAAAAACAGACAACCAAGCAAACAGGCAAACTTCTAAACAAAAGGTGGAGATGTGTCTCCCTTTGGAAGAAATTTTGATTGAACTGTCAGATTCTTTTATAATCATTCCCCTCAAACTGGCAGATTCTAGCTCTGGGCAGCTTCATCTTACCCAAAGAAGCACCTGTCTTTTGGAAATGAAGGCTCTCCTTGATCAAATGCACTGCATGCACTCCTTGTTGTGAGAATGTCTGATCTTATTAACTCAACCAGAAACCTTGAGAGAAGGGATTTGAGAATACTGTCATGTCCCCACTTTGACTTCCAGGTCAAAGAACCCCCAGGTGCTTATATGCTAAGACCTTCCAGGAAAGCACTTTTCAACCTTTCAAAGTAGTGTTAGAGAAAGGATTTGCAGTTTGGTGTGCTGAGCCCTGCTGGTTCAGTACTGATGCGTGATGCTCCATGTTTCCAGGTCAAAAAAATACACGGGCACACACACAAACATAGAGCACATACATATATGCATATATTATAGATGTGCTTTAAAAGTTTTATTTCTTGCTGGGTGTGGTGGCGCACACCTGTAATCCCAGCTGATCCAGAGGCTGAGGCAGGAGGATCGTGAGTTCAAAGCCAGCCTCAGCACCAGCAAGGCCCTAAGCAACTCACTGAGACCCTGTCTCTAAATAAAATACAAAATAGGGCTGGGAATGTGGCTCAGTGGCTGAGTGCCCCTGGGTTCAATCCCCAGTTAAAAAAAAGTTATTTCTCATTAGCTTTTGTGCCCTTCTAAAACAATGAGATATTTGTCTATTTGTGCCTTAATTGTAAAAGACATCTCCCACCCTTTCTTCCATTCTGTTATCTATCTTCCCATTTGCATACATTTTACACAGAATGCTACATGTAGGTCAGCTACTAAATTTGTATTAATCAGTGAGTATTAATGGAAAAATGCAGCATAACTTCTGTTTTCAATGGCATGAATATTACATGGGGCACTGGCCTTAGTGTTCTTTATTCTCACCACATGAGTTGGTCTAAGTAGAAAGGTTAACTATCTAAGTGGTCTGGCACAACTCAATGTCAGTGTGAATAAAAGGTGTCACTACTCTGGAACTGAAAAATATGAGGATCCAAAGTTCTATCTGAAACATTTTTAATAATGTTTTTTATGTCCTACATTGAAGTCCTGCAGAAAGTTGAATCCTCTTAAGACCATCAAATGCCTCTATTGAGACAACTCACATTGTGAGAAATTCCCTGGGTGCTCGGATCTGCACATGAGGTGACATTTTTAGAAACCCACTGCCAGTTCCACTAAAGGAATGGCCCATCACAGAGATGGGGAAAACATGAGAAGTGGCAGATTTGGGAGCAAGAGATTATACTCAGTATAATTTTGGTCCTGTGATTGAATGAGTTTAAATTTATTAATTTATAAATTTATTTAACCATACTTTTCTCCAGGCAACTTTTCTCTATGTGATCTGAAAACTTCATGAGAGGTTTCACCACATTCTTGGCAGGACACCCTTCTCCATGCATTCACTACTTGACCGGCCTCAATCACGGGATGGTCACTCCTATGTAGAGAACCAAAAGCAATCGTGGTTGGAGTCAGAATGGTGCCTGCAGCTGAAGGTCGCTGAGAGAGTGCTTGGTTCCCAAGTACATTTATCCGGTCTAGTTCTCCACATTGGCTTCTAACACACTCCTTTTATACTCCTTTCTCTCTTTATAGTCCCTTTGGTCTGAAATGCCCTCAACTTCCATTTGCACACCTGAGTCCTGCCCATTCTTTACGACTCAGGTTCATTTCCTTTTCCTCTGTGAAGACTTCCTCACTGCAGTTCACCACAGTTCTCTCCCTCCACTTGCAGCTTCTAGTACCTACCCCATCCTCCTTCTCAGGTTTCTGTTCTGTTCCATACTCCTCATTAGGGTTCGAGGTATTTAAGAGTGGCCAGCTGGCATTCTTTGTAGATGGTTTCCAGGATTCCCCTGATAGAGAAACTGCAGAATCACATTGGAATCACATTGTGGAATCAATCACATTGGACATGGGAGGGATTAATTGTAGGCAAGGGGACAAGTGGACTGACATTAGAATGGACAGTTGCTATATGCTTCCTTCAGTGGGAAAATATTTAGCAGAGAGAGCTTTCTTCATTTCCTTCCCTCTTCTTTGTTCTAGAGAGAGAAATAAAGAGACCCAGACTTGAACCCGAGGAGACCAGACTGGCTTAGACTGTGAAGCCCGGGTTAAGCTGCAGTAAACTGTTTGAGTTTATAAACAAGTCCTGACATCCCAATTTGGGTGTTGGCAAACAATGTCTTCCATCCCAGAGAAAGTTCTCAGAGTCATACCAAGGCCTTAGGCTAAACTGCAAAGTAGGCAAAACTCTTTCCCACCTCTTTTCCTGTTCTTTAAGTTCCACAGCACCCCAGACACCCTGGGCCTCACACTGCAATCTTTGGGCCTTCCTCCCCTGGTGCCGAACTGGGTTTGATCTTCAGAAGAAACCCACATGGTAAAATTATCCTTTCTTTCTTCTACCCAGTACTGACCTCTTAAAACCAGTAAGCTATGGGTAATTGTATTAGTCTTCTTTTCATGGCCATAACAAAATAATCCAAGGTTGGTTATTTCACAAAGAGAAGAGGTTTATATAACTCATATTTTTGGAGGCTGAAAGTCCAAGATTGGGCAGCTTCATCAGTTAAGCCTCTCTAGGGCCTCATGGCAGGAGTGAGAGTCATCACATAGTAAGAAAGGAAGCCAGAAGGTGGGACCAGTCTTGCTCTTTTATAATGACTCTTTCTCTCATCCAAATGAACTGTGATCCCATGAAAACTACAGTAATCTTTTTCTGGGGCAAGGCCCCCAATGACTTAATTATGTTGTCATAGGCTCACCTCTTTTTTGGCGGGGGAGTACTGGGGATTGAACTCAGGGGCGCTCAACCACTGAGCCACATCCCCAGCCCTATTTTATATTTTATTTAGGGACAGGGTCTCACTCAGTTGTTTAATGCTTCGCTTTTGCTGAGGCTGGCTTTGAGCTTGCAGTCCTCCTGCCTCAGCCTCCAGAGCTGCTAGGATTACAGGCATACTCCACTGTGCCCAGCCCAGGCTCACTTCTTAAATGTCTACTACCTCTCAATATCACAACACAAGAGACCAAGTTTCCAGCCTATGAATTTTGGAAGGAGAACTGCATCCAAACCACTGCAGTAATCAAATAGCTTATTCTTTCAATAGGTATTCTGGGTTGAAAGTTCCACTAAACTTGTCTAACTTGAGAAGAGGAATGTTGGAGGCTATGAGCATTGTCTGTCTCAAACAGCTGCCATTCCCTTTCCCAAATCTAGACTTTGTATTAAACACCCAGATCACAGATTCTCAGACTTAGTACTTGGCCCTTCTTCCCACACCTCCTGTGCACTTGCCTCTTGTCTCTTCTTGTTGTGAGAAAGACAAAGAGTTGGCACAGAGACTTCTGGAAACCACCGTGATCCCAGAGCAGAGCATTTCCTGATCGTCACTTTAGTGGAAGTTTCTTGGGGACCGTCTGGAACCTTCAGGAGGGAGCTTCATTAATTTTACATGGAGGATAATCACCTATAGAGTTCTCAACTGGGAGCAGCTGGCCTTGGAGGAGGGTTTTCCTCTTGGGAGGAAGTTTAGTTTTTTCCAAGGCAGCCTGTTCCATTGTCTGTACTTGTTAGAAAGCTCTTTCTACATAAAGCAGAATCCGGGTTCCAGTTTTACCCCTTAAGGGAAGCAGAGTACATCCCTTCCCAAGGACAGCTCTTCAAATTGTAGAAAGGCAGTGGTGGTTCTCATCACTCCCCTCCCTACATCCCTACGCCTCTGCACACTTGGGCATGTTTCTCATCTGACCTGGTTTCCAGACTTTGCCAACCTGATTCCTTTCTCTGAACATTTGACTTTGCTCATATCTCTTCTAAAGTCTGGTCCTCAGAATTGGCCCTGTTCCATTTCTGTACATGGACTAGAGTTGGGACTCTTACCTTCCTTAGTTTGAGTTAACAAATCCCTTACCTCACTTGATTTGAGTTTTTATTAGTATTTAATATGGTCAGGCCCATGAATTAACAATGAATCTCTCCTTAAGGAATTCTTTTTCATCTACTGAGATTCTTTTTCATCATGCTGAGGCTGTTAGCAAAAACCCAGGACTCTGATTTAAGAATCTTCATCCCATGAAGTTTGTCCATTTTATTTTATATAAATAGAACTCACATTCAACTCCCCCCCCCCCTTTTGCTATTAGATAAAATCCTTTCTTTTTCAATGCTCTGCTTCTCTGGAGTCAGGTAAGAGCTGAGTGATGGTTCTACCTGCTTTGTTCACTTGATGGATCTCTTAGTTATGGTAGCAGAACTGTCAACCACAAATATACCCTAAATGGATAATGGCTTAAATGCAATAGAAACTTACTTTACATATAATCATTCAAGGCCTGTGCTCCTGGCTGGAGTATAACTCTCTTCCAGAAGGTGGTCAAAGGACCTAGGTTTCTTAGACTTTCTAGCTCTGCCACCTGCTATAGCCACATCATGAAACCCACAGAAAGAGTGTGAAAGAACACAAAGGAATTTTTCTTTATGGTTCTGGGGATAGAATTCAGGGCCTTGCATGTGCTTGGCAAGTGCTTGACCACTGAGTTATACCTGCAGCCCCCACAGAGGAATTTTTATGGGCCAGACTTATTAAGGACATATATACTTCCACTCACATTTTTGGAAAGAATCTAGTTACATGGCCCCAAGGAAAATTGGGAATTGTAGTCTAGCTACATGTGAGAGGAAGGACTTTTATAGATTACTTGCAAACTACTAGGATGGCATAACTCCATTTTTACTTTTTACCACTACTTTTCATGGCCCTAGTTTAATTTATATATAATTTCTGTGATTTCTTAGCTATGTTATTGAATGACCACTGTTGTATAGGAGTTGGGGGTGTAGTTCAGGGTCAAGGCCAGGTCTGCAGGGTAAATGATCAGGCAGATCCAATCAGTAGCATCGTGACAGCAGATGGATTTAAGGACTAGAGCCAGTGATAGTGCCACAGGTCAGAGGTGATTGGAAGAATGGGGCCAAAAGCCCTGTGTGGAAGTTAATCTGCTAAATTGTAAAAGGTGCAGACGGCCGAGACAAAAAATGGTTCATCTGGTTTTAGGAAGGACTTTGTTTTTAACTCTTCAGGCCTGGCCAAGAATATATGCCTAATACTACATGCTTTACAGGAAGTTTCTAAATAGTGAAGATAATATGCAACTGAGAAGTCTGAATATGAAGTGTCTCCCAAGACTCAGGCGTTGGAGGCTTGGTCCCCAAAGCAGCAGTTTTCAGAGGTGAAGATTTGGGGAAGTGATTGGATGGTAAGGGCTCTGATTTTGCCAATGGATTAATCCACTGAGGGAATCATAAACTGAATGGATTCTTGAGAGGTGGTAGAAAACTGTAGGAAGTGGGATCTAGTTGAAGGGATTGGATTCTTAGGGCATGCCCTTGGGGAGTATATTTGTCTCTGGTTCTTCCTCTCTCTTTCTGCTTTTTCTAGTTACCATGAGGTGAGTAGCTTTGCTCTGCCATTCCCTTCCACCATGATGTTCTGTCTCATCTCATACCCAGAAACATGGAGCTGACTGACCATAGACTGAAGCTTCTGAAACCATGAGCCAAAATAAACCTTTCCTTCTCTAAGCTGATTTCCCAAGTATTTTGTCACAGCAATGAAAAGCTGACTAATACAGTGCCTTTTCTAGCCATGTGTTTAAAATTAACCAATCAGTGAGAAGATACTTGTGAAGCTCCCATTATGTGCTTGGTTCTATGCGACACATTTCACTGAATACAAACCTAATTCTTAAAGAATTTCCAAAACAACTGTCAACATGACATGTATATGCAATGACTGAATAGCATGGGAGAAAAATGAGTGCAAAGTAGATGATGTCAACTTTCCAGGTTAAAGAAACTCAAAAGAAAATTGATCATTGACAGTCTAAATAGTTAAGAAAGACAGAGAATCAGGCCAGGTGGAAAAGACCAGAATGAATAATAAGAGTGCCAGGACACAGAGAGGGTAAAAGGAACAAAAGATTGTAGAGACAGATGTTCAGGCTAACCATGAGCAATTTTGAAAAATCAGATACAGGTATTTAAACCTTTAAGAAAGAAAAGGTTCTTTCTTTAATAATTACAGTGATGTTGGAAACATTAAATAACCTACATGAAAGAATTTAGCTCTTAACTTGATAGATGCTTAGTAGCCATTTATGTTCACAAAAGAGAAAGTAATGAATTGGCAGTGATGTGCAGAAGGTACCTCATCCATTCATCTTCTAGCATTCTACAGAGGATGCAAAAATAATAAAACCAGGTATTTCCTTAGTGTCAACTGTGTCATCTTTAGATCTTATTGTAGTTAAGAGGTACACAGTTCCTTTCCTATGCTTTGTCTCCCATGTGGCCCCCTGACAAGGTAAAGCTGTCTGTCTTTTAGGTGTGACTCAGAAGTTACCTCTGTTCGTATAGAGAACAGGGCTTCTGCTCGTTTCCTCATTCATTAAGGCAGATTCAGCTCACTCAACTTTTAAAAAACAAAACAAAAATGTAACATTTTATAGTCTGGGAGGAACATCTGAGATAAATCACATGAAAGTGTTTCAAATACTGAGGCGGGCCGTACAAATGGAATGAATAATCATGTTGATGACCACCAAAGTGGATTGGTCCTTCGTTCCTTGAAGCATGGCCTCTCAAGTGCTGGGTTCTCATGATGATATATGTGCAAAAGGCCCTGACTTTTGGACCCTTCTCTTATGACCAAGTTTGGCAGCCACAAGTGGCTATTTTCAGGCACATTTATCTGGTTTAACTGTTAGCTAGTTTGTCTTTAGGCAGTGTGGTCTGCACACAGGGCTGGGAATTGAGCTCTCCAAAGCTAATCCTTGCTCAGCTTTAGCTTGCTGTATGACCTTGGATGACCTGCTTAACTTCTCTGTGTCTATGGAGTCGTCACTGTCACCTTAGAGTCATGCTGATTTGTCTTAAGATGCTTTTGTGTGTGTGTGTGTGTGTGTGTGGACAAAGTGATTATTATTTCTAAGTTTATTTTAAAATACTGACATAGAGACTTCTGGTTTCTAGTCTGATACATAAGGAGCTTTGAAGTCACCACTCTAATCCTAAGAACAAGTTAAAAAAAAAATCAAGCACAGAAAGTAAAATGGTGGTTACCAAGGATGGGGAGGGGGAGCATATGGAAATAGCTCAGGGTACAAATTTGCAATTATGTAAGATTAAAAAATAAATCTAGAGGTCTAATGTATAGCATGATGAATAGTCAATAATATTGTATACTGAAAATTTGCTAAGTAAGTAGATTTTAGGCACTTAGCTTTTGTGTGTGTACACGCACACATGCACAAACATATACACACAAGAGACAGATAATTTGTTCAACTATAATGATATGATCATTTCACTATGTATTTCTATTTAAAAACATCATGTTATATGCCCTAACTATATGTGTGTGCATACACACCCACATATAATATATATTATACTAATATATTATATATATGTATACATAACATATATTAGATATATATATATATACATATACATATATATAAATACATATACACGTTTGTGTGTGTATAAAACCTGAATGAACTGGAAAATCAGCAACTCTTTCTAGTCTGTCAGAGAAATGAGATCACAGGGCAACCACTGCTCTCAAAATTGGAGAAACCAGACAGGTGGATATAGAGAATCACCACTTAGCAGAGCAGAAAATCACCTATGTGAGAACCACTGCTGGGGTAAGAAAACCTGACCTATAATTGCCAAATTGCTGGAGGCTTTGCTTGAACAAGTCAATGTTGAAAACTCCAGCGGGATCCCTGTCATGTGGGGGTGGTGCTTATACTTTTGTCTTTTGTGAATTTTAACTTTCGGAATTCTGCTAGGTTCTCACAGCAAAGACTGGAGAAAAATCCCCTTGTGCTTCTGGCAGGAGGGGAAAAGCAATAATTTTGCAATATGTCAGAGCATTCTCTTCTTTTCAATAAGGCCTGCCCTCAGAAGGAAATTTTCTGCCAAAGTCTAACTGCTGAAGTTTTATCAGAGCCTAAATAACCTAGGGGAAGAGGAAAATACCTAACTCTAGACTCCTTTAGCTATCCTGTCTGTTTCAGTCAGCTTTTTTGCTGCCGTGACTAAATGACAAGACCAGTATAACTGTAGAGCAGGAAGAGGGCTTACAGTTTCAGAGGTCTCAATCCATAGACAGTCGTCTCCATTCCTCAGGGCTCCAGGTGAGACAGGAACAACGTGGCAGAAGAGTGTGGCAGAGGGAAACAGCTTACATGGTGATGAGAAAGCACAGAGAGAGTCCACTCGCCAGATACAAATATATACCCAAAGCCACGCCCTAATTCCTACCTCCTCCAGCCACACCTACCACTTCAGTTACCACTCAGTTAATTCCCATCAGGGATTAATGAACTGATTGAGTTAAGACTCTCACAATCCAATCACTTCTCCTCTGAACCTTTTTGCATTGTTTCACACAGCTTTTGGGGGACACCTCACATCCAAACCATAACACTGCCTTACCTAAGGAGAAAAAACTGAGAAGTGCTGATGAAGTTCACAAGTTCACAGTGGCACAGGTTCACCAAAAGAATGAAACCTAACCCTAGGACTATAGAACACTTCTCCTGTCCCCACAGCCTACGACCACATACCAAAGACCTTTTTTATTGCAGTCTCTTTTACCCAGTACATCCTACCTTTCAACAGAAAAGTACAAGGCATACTAAAAGGCAAGAAAAGCAGTTTGAATAGATAGAGTAAGGATCAGAATAAGATCCAGATGGGGCAAGGATGGTGGAATTAGAAGACTGAATTTTAAGTCAACTATAATTTCATGCTAAGAATTCTAGTGGGAAAACACTGGAACAAATGCAAGAACAGATGGGCAACATAAGCAGAGGTGGAAATTCTAAGAAGGAGTAAAAATAAAATGTTGGAGACCAAAAGCTCTGCAACAGAAACGAAGATTGTCTTATGGGCTCATTAGTGGATTGGATATAACTGAGGGAAGAATCTCTGAGCCTGAAGATTCTCAACAGAAACTCTGAAAATGGAAAAGCAATGAGGAAAAAAAAGACTAAAAATGAAAAATCTGCAAGAAGTCGGACTATTCCAGAAATGTGGGACAATTACAAAGGATATAAAATCACAAAAAGGGGATATCATAAGGAGAAGAGAGGAGAGAAGAAATATTTGCAGAAATAATGACTTAGACTTTCCTCAAAATTAATGTCAAATCATAGATCTAGGAAATTCAGAGAATGCCAAAGAAAATGAATATCAAAACAACCCCCAATAACTTAAGTTGAATTAAAATTAAAAATAAATAAAAATCCACTATACTGAGGCATATCAAGTTCAAACTGAAACAAAAACAAACAAAACAAAATAAATACAAAGATAAAGAAAAAAATCTTGAAAGAAATTCTGTAGAGGAGTAAAATGTAAGAATTACATTAGATTTCTCAAAAACCATGCAACCTAGAATTCTGTACCCTATGGAATTGTGCTTCCAAAGTGAAAAAGAAATAGTTTCTCAGACAAACACAAATTGAAGGAAGTTGCTGCCAGTACACCTGACTTGAAAGAAATTGTAAAAGATTCTTCAGGGAGAAGGAAAATAAGTCAGAAACTCAGACCTATGTAAAGAAAGGAAGAACAGTGCAGAATGAATAAATGAAGGTGAAGTGAAAACTTTTATTTTTCTTATTCTTGATGGATGTCACAGATAACATGTGATTCAAAATAATAATAGTAAAATGGTGTGAATGTGTGTGAAATACTTGAAGTAAAAATCCATCAAAATATTTACAAGATTCATTTGAGGAAAATTATAAAATTCTAAGAACTAAATAAATGGAAAGATTTCATTTTCATAGATAGGAAGACTCAATATTGCTTAGATGTCAAGTTCCCTATTTGATCTATAGATTCACTATAATCCCAATCAAATTCCAGCAGGTTGTTTTCTTAATATTGACAAACTGATTCTAAAGATTATATTTTTGAGGCAAAAGACCCAGAATAGTCAACTCAATATAGAAGGAGAACCATGTTGGAGGTATGAGAGTACTCAACTTTAAGACTTACTATAAAGCTATAGTAATGAGACATGATAATGGCAAAGGAATCAATGAATAGATCAATGGAACAGAATAGAGAGCCCAGAAATAAATCCATGTAAAGAGCACCAACTGCTCTTTGATAAAGGAAAAGACAATGCAGTGAAGGAAAGATAATGTTTTCAACAAATGGTGTTGCAACAATTGGACAGTCACATGCAATAGAAATTTAATAATCTAGGCAAAGTCTGTATATCCTTTAGAAAAATTAACTCAAAATGGATAATAGGCCTAAATAAAGAATGTGAAACTCTAAAACTCTTAGGAGATAATATGGGGGAATATCTAGATGAACTTGGATATAGCAATGACTTTTTAGATACAATAGCAAAGGTAAATCCATGAAGGAGATACTTACTAAAATTTTAATTAAAACTAATTAATCATATTAAACTTCTGTGAAAGATAATGTCAAGAGAAGAAAAAGACATGGCAAAAACTAGGAGACAGTATTTACCAAAGATACATCTGATAAATGACTGCTATCTGAAATATACAAAGAACACTTAACATTCAACAATAAGAAAATGAACACCCCAATTTTCAGTGGCTTTATTCCTGTGTCTAAATTTCTCCTTTTCCGTAAGGTCTCACCTTCCAATATGACCTCTTAATCTGCCACAACATTGCAATGACCCTATTTCTAAATAAGTCACAGTCTAAGGTAGTGAGGATAAGGACTTTATCACATTAATTTTGGGGGAGTGCAATTCAACAGATAACAGAAGTCAAAGATGAGGAAGAGATTCTCAAATTTTTGTCATAAAGCAAAATCCAATTACAGACTGTATAGAAGACTCACACAAAGAAATCAGAACATCTGTGAATAAAAGGATAGGCCGACACCAGCAAATGCAATAGACCACAATCTTATTATCATGAAAATAAAAGCTTAAAGAAGTCAAGATCATGTTTTATAATGTTTTCATATTATAACTTTTTTAAAAGTTAGAAGATCAACTAACACAGAATCAATAATCATGAAGCAAAACACATAGAAGTTTTAAAAAAACAATAGTTTAATAGCAGAAATTCTTAATTCAGATTCATCATTCTATGACAGACCACATGGAAGAAAATAGATAATAACTATGAAATCAAACACCTAAATAACATACTGAATGAGGGAGATCTGATTGATATATATCAAACTCTGTACTATGCACTATACCATCTCTTCATGTGTAGCTGGATATTAACAATTAATCTTTTTTTTGGTTGTTGTTTGTTTGTTTTGTTTTTTGGTACCAGGGATTGAACTTAGGGGCACTTAACCACTGAGCCACATCCCCAGCCCTATTTTGTATTTTATTTAGAGACAGTGTCTTGCTGAGTTGCTTAGTGCCTCACTGTTGCTGAGGCTGACTTTGAACTTGAAATACTCCTGCCTTAGCCTCCTGAGCTGCTGGGATTACAGGTGTGAGCCACCGTGCCCAGCCACAATTGATCATATTTTAAGTCAAAGAAAAACATCAATAAATTCCAAAATATAGGATTAGTGCAGAAAACAATTTCTGTTCCTGATGTAGTAGAGCTAGGTTTTAGTAACCAAGCAAGAAAACAGAATAAACAAAACAGTCTAATACTGGGAAAACAAAGAGACATCAAACCTCTTTTAAAAGTAATTCTTAGGTCATAGAGGAAATCAAAATTGTGGATTATATAACAAAATAATAAAAAGTTTTAATCTAATGTAAAGTATATTTTAAGGATAGAACTATATAAAAAGAGAGCAGGGCAATTAAAACAAATAATTCAACATGATGCCTTTCTCTGGTGGTGCAGGAAGAGCTCAGGAGGAAGCAGAGATAGAAAATAAGAAGAACCATACAGTAAATGCAGGTTATTGTCAAGATCATATTGAATGATGGGCCTGCACTTTTAAAAAACTACAATGTTCAATAAAACCAAGGAACTAAATGAATACAGAGGTGAAAGCATGCCATGAATCAAAGATAATGATTAATTTGATTTTGTGCCCAAACTAAATTTAGAAGTATCAACATGCCAGAACCTATGGGGTACAGTTAAGCAGTGCTCAGGAAAATTTGTAGCATCACATATAGAGAATAATAAGCAAAAAAGCAAAAAACAAAAACAGAAACTAAAAATAAAAGTAACATCCAATTCAAGGTGTTTATAAAAATAATTGAATAATAATAAACCTAAAGAAAATAGAAAGTTGAAATTAAAATAAAAACAAATTATTACCTAAAAACAAATAAAAGTGGGGCATACAAATTCAAGAGCTAGTCCCTAAAGGAAAAAAAATAGTATATTTAACTTAAGAAGGAAAAAACCCACTAATACATAAAATAAGAAAATGCAAATTATAAAGGGAGATAATAACTGTAAATATAGAAGAAATCATGGGAAACAAAGATTACCTTTTTCAAACTTTTGCAAATAAATTTGAATCCCTAGGTTATAATTTTCTAAAAATAAAAGTTATTTAAGATTTCTTCAGAAAGCAATTTTAAAAGCTACACAATTAAATTATCTTATGAATTTATTTTGCAGTACTAGAGACTGAATCCAGGGTACTCTATCACTAAACTACATTCCCAGTCTTCATTTTGAGACAGAGTCTGCTAAGTTGTAAGACTAGTTTCAAACCTGTGATCTTTCTGCCTCAGTTTCCCATGTTGCTGGGATTTTGGTGTATAACACTATGCCTGGCTCAAATTATTATTTTTTAAAAGCAGAGTTTTAAAAGAAACAGTATATTCCAAGCAACCAAATGATGCCAACAAAAACTAGGACCAGCTGAATTTGCAGAGAATTGTTATATCATGAAGAAGCATACCTTACAATGATTTTATTTTTTTCACAAAGAATGGCAAAATAAGAAAATCTTTTAAGATAATATTGATAACAAAATCCAATAGACACACAGAAACATATAATAAGCCAATATCATCTATTAATATCGATACACAAATTCTAAAGAAAATATTAGTCAACAGAAGGTAGCAACTAAAAGGGTAATACACTATCACCAAATATGTCCACTGGGAATGTATACATGATTTAATAATAGGAAGATAGTGACATAGTTCACTCTATCAATAGATCAAGGAACAAAAAAGTATGACCATTAACATAGATGCTAAAAAAGCATTTGTTAATTTTTAACAAATACCACCAGTTGAAAATAGAAGTATTTTTGTTTTCTTAATAAAGTTATATATTTACCAACCTAAATTAAGCATTATCTTTAAACACTAGAAACATTACCTTTTAATTCTCAAATAAGAGAAAGATGTTAACAGTTATCACTATTATTTTACATTGTTCTGGTTCTGGCCAATAACATTTAACAAAATTAAAAAATCTGAGATTGTATTCATCTGCTTGGGTTACAATAGCAAAATACCATGGATTGAATGGCTCAAACAACAGAAATGTATTTTCTCACATTTCTGAAGTCCTAGATCAAGGTCTGCCAGGATTGATTTCTGGCAAGGGCTCCCTTCCTGCCTTGCAGATGGCTACCTTCTAGTTATATAAGAATCTCTAGGACACGAACCTATTGGACCGGGGCCTGTCCTTATGACCTCATTTAAGATTAATTACTTTCTTACAGATTCCATCTCCAAACATAGCCACTAGGTTAGGGCTTCAACATTCAATCTGAAACACATAGAAAATGGAAGGAACAAGATAAAATTATCATTATTGAGCCAGGTTATGATGGTATGCCTGGAAAACCCAAGTGACTCTATTACAAATAATCAGAGAATTTAGTAAGATGGTGAGGTGCAAACTGGGCACAGAAATCAATCTTCTCACTTAGAAGAGATAGAAGGAAAGATCCCTTTTACAATAGCAGCAATAATGATAAAAATACCAAGGGGTAAATTTAAGAATGCATGAGGCTCTATATGTAGAAAATATCCAATGACTTCTGAGATAGAAAAAACACCTTAGCAAACAAAGGCTTATCTGAAAGAAGCCTAAGATCACAGTGATCTATTCTCCTTAACTTAATTGATACATTTAATGAAATGTCAATAAAAATTCCTACATGATCTCTTTTAGGATGAAAGCTAATTTGAAAGTTTACAGGAAAGAAAAACAAGTAAGAAGTTAGGTGAGAAGGTGCACGCCTGCAATTCCAGTGATGCCAGGAGCTGAGGCAGGATGATTGCAAGTTTGAGGCCAGCCTCAGCAACTTAGGGAGACCCTGTGTCAAAATGAAAAAATCAAAAGCACTGGGGATGTAACTCAATGGTAGAGCACCCCTGGATTTAATCCCCAGTACTGAAAGGGGGAGAGGGGAAGAGAGAGAGAGAGAGAAAAAAAAATAAAAAAAGAAGAGCCAGAAGAATTCTGAAGAGTAGGATGTTAGAATGCAAAGATACAGGGACTCTCTTCTATCCCTGGAGGTACAACTCCTAAAGACAGTTTTGCAATATTCATTGAACTTTAAAGTGTACATATTCTTTGATCTATGCTATGAATTTATCCTTCAGAGTATTGTCCCAAATGACATATGAACAAGGCTATTCATTGTAGGCAGAATTGTTTATAACAGCATGTAATTAGCAGGATCTTTATTACCTATCTGCATTGGCATGATTAAATCAATTAGGGACTCTCTATGCAATGCAATACTCTGTAGTCATGAAAAAGAAAAAGGAAAAAGTTCTTTCCGGATTGATATGGAATAATTGCCAAGATATTTAAAAAAGAGCAAGGTGCTTTTGTGTAAAGTATGCTATTGTTTGTGTAAAACCAAGGAAAAACAAGGGTTATTAATCTATCTATCTATACATATTTAACTACTTATATGCATAAAATATATCTGGAAGCATGCATCAGAAATTAGGAACTTTTGTTGCTACTGGTTGACAGGAGGAGAAAAGAAAATTTTTAATTTTGTACCTTTTCTATTTTGAATCACATGAACATGTATACATATTTCAAGATTAAGTTAAATAACTGAAAAAGCAATTTATCTCTGATTTTTTGAAATATGAAATTCTATCAGTTTCTCAATTTAAGATCATGAAATACAATAATGAAACCATTTTTACTTTCCTAAGTTTGTATTTATTATTAATCTTTTTATTCTAAATTTCCATTCTGTTATTCCAATAATTGAAGGAAGAGAGGGAGAGATTGTGGGAAACAAAAGGAGTGATGAGCCCCAGGAGAAGTGAGGAATTGGGGAGAATGAGGACAGGAGTTTGGCAGTAGCCCTGAAAACCCACCCAGGAGAGAGAACTAGAGAACTTGAAATCTGGTGAGCAGAAGAAAGTGGGCATTCTACAAGTTTTGGGGTGAGGACAATTGGGTAAGGGGTTTTGAAATATTGCTACCTATTTGGTATATGAGCTTCAGAACAAACCATCCTGTTATATTGATCTTTGAAATTATTATTGAAAATGGAAGGGACGGAACCCAGGGCCCCATGCCTTCTCTGCCACTGAGCCACACCCCAGTCCATGGTTGTTTTTAAATGCTCAGGTGTTTGGAAATTATCCTGCAGGCTACAGCAGAAGGACCAGAGGCCCAAGGGCATGGCATGTTACATGGGCAGGGACACCAGGAATGCCCCTGTTGTGGAGGGTGCTACCTCTGTGTGAAGGGACTGACTGGTGCTGCCTCCAACCCTGAAAAGGGGCCTGGACAGGGGCCTTGGTGTCCTGTGGGGGCTGCACTATGGGCTGTTGCCAGAAGCCTGAGGCCTCTTGTGCCCCCATCGTGGATGCCCACTGGCTTAGGGGGTCACAGACTCAGGCTGGAGTGGCGGCTCTGCCATGGACTGGCTCTGTGACAATGGCAAGCCTCAGCTTCCTCACTGCTGAACGGGCCCCTCTAGCATCCACGATCATGGGGCCATCACCTTGGCCAAGGTTATTTTTCTCCACTGAAATCTGTGAGTTTCTCATGTGTGAAAGGAACTAACCAAAGTTTGATGAATCCCCTTAGAAACCTAGTGGCCATTTGACATCCAGTAGTGGTCAATTTGCTTCATCTCTGTTCAAATCATAGTTTGGGCTCAGCTCATTAAATAATGCCAAGAGATTATATTTGAAAGCAGCCTTTATTTCACCTTTGTAGATTTCCCTTGACCACAAATAAATCTAATTTATGGCACCATAAATATTTTTGTTATGATTTCCCATTTTTCAACCAAAAATATCAAACTCCTAGGAGAGCCACTCAGAAAAATGAAGCACAATAGCAAGAAACTCAGTAAAGAAAAATTTATGTTTTGGGCTATAGTATTTTAACTTTAAAAATTCTTTCTCATGAAATGAGAGTAGGGCAGAGTGAAGTTGAAGTTGGGAATCGGTCAGTTCTGAAGGTTCCCATCTCTGGCTTATAAAATGATAGAAGTCTAATGTTTGGGGAGACACAATTACCTCTATTGCCACCTGCTGGTAAAATTTTGTCTCATTTAATTCATTTAGTGTCTTTCCCACCCCTAATTAAACAGTTTGAATGAGGAGAGAGATGTACAGTGGAAGTTTTGCAGACTCAGAGGTCATCATTAGTTTTCAGATATAGTGGCAGGTGTGTCAGATGCATTAGAAGGGTGGATCATGCTGAGCCATGCCCTTCAACAGGTAGCACACAAAAGGCAACCTATCCCAGTGTGCAGATTCACTAAGTGTATCTACTCTCCAGTCCATCTAAAGATGGGGATTTTTTTCCCCTTGAAGAGATCTGTTTTAATAAACAGTGAACAATTTTGAGTGTTTATTTTTTAAAGTTTAATCAAAGCCTTTGGGTCTTGCAAATAAATATTACCATCCCCCAACCCCCACACGCACGTACATAGTCACGTGCTTCTGGTTCTGGCACTGAAGTTAGTTTGATGAACAGAGACTCATTTAGTCTGTATGCAGCCTTTTTCTTGCTTCTCCTTTCCTTGCACTCTTCTGCTTTTTTAAACCCCACATTTTATATTCAATACACTCAGATACAAACACTTATAAATACACAGTTGGGCTAAGGTAAACATGAGTTCTCTTTCTGGTAGCCCTTATATATTTTCTTGTTTGTAGTAGCATAAAATCGTCAAATAAGCTGGAATTTTATTAAGTAGAAGAAAAATTGACCATTACCTTCTGATGGTATGACCTCATAACACTAATTGACCATAATGTTTTCCCCCTGATACTTGTGAGATTCTGAAGTATGTAGCTTTTGTTTACCCATTTACTTACAGAGGGACATTGGGTTGTTTCAAGCTTTTGGTGATTGCTGTTAGAGTTGTTATAAACATGCACATACAGTTTTTGTATGAACCTAAGTTTTCATTTCTTTAGGACAATACTCAAGTGGTAGAATCATTGGGTCGTAGGGTTTATGTGCTTATTAAGGAATGGCCAAACCATCCTCCAAAGACTACCATTCAGCATTCACACTTGACATGCATGAGAATTCCAATTGCTCTGCACTCTTGTCAGCACCGCCAGTATTTTTTTAATTTTAGCCATTATACTAAGCAGTGGTAATTCCTCATGGTTTTAATTGACATTTCCCTAATGGCTAGTGTTGCTGAACAACTTTTTGTGTGCATATTTATCATCTAGCTATCCTCTTTGGTGAAGAATGCATTCAATTATTTTGCCCATTTTTTAAAATATTAAGTTATTTGTTTTCTGTTGTGTTTTGAGAGTGTTAATACATTCTGGATATGTCTTTTGGTGATAAATCATCAAAAAAAAAGTGCGAACATTTAGGAATCTCTTTGTGTAAGCCTACTTAATTCTGTTTCCTTATTGGTGATTTACATATGCAATACACATACGTCTGTTAACTAAACTTCTCCATTACCTAGAATTGTGGGTATTTTGAATGATGAGGTGCTTTCCAAGGAGGTCCAGAGGGAAAGCTGATGAGCTGCCCAGGTCCAACTCTGGATGAGCCATTCGTCTTGGTGAATTCCCCAAAGTCCAGGATTCAGTTTTCAGCTTTCAAAGTTCAGAAATGTGATTTAGCCAGTGTCCCAAAAGTTGTTCCCACTTGAGAACATTTATTCGTATTAGCAAAGCTCTCAGGAACCACTGTGCAAGGCCAGACAGGTAGCTAACGTGTGGTGGGAGCCTCTAGTGTCTCCTCCCATAGACCGGTAAGATATTCATAGATTCCTTGGTGAGCTTGGAGTTGGAACAAGGAGGTCTTAGTTGTATCAATGGTTGTGATGAAGTTCTCATTGGGCCATGATGAAAAATAATAGTTTAACTTTTCTTAATTGTTTCAATTTTAAAGGCTATCTTTTATTCAGAGGTTTTATTCTTTTTTTTTTTTTTTGGTACTGGGGATTGAACTCAGAGCACTCCACCACTGAGCCACATCCCCAGCCCTATTTTGTATTTTATTTAGAAACAGGGTCTCACTGAGTTGCTTAGGTCCTCACTAAGTTGCTGAGGCTGGCTTTGAACTTGCGATCCTCCTGCCTCAGCCTCCCAAGTGCTGGGATTACAGGCGTGTGCCACCGTGCCCGGCCAGAGGTTTTATTCTTGATATAACTTTGACAAATTCTATAAAAGTTTTTTTCCCATGGGGTTTAGTGATGACTTGCTTGCCTGAAAGCCATTCTGAAAGTGAAAGATCGTTCTATGCTCTAATTTCAGTTTTATCTCCTGAATTGCTGAGACCCTTGGGAGTTACCACCCTTTTCTCCCCATGTATATATGTCAACCGAACTTGACATTCAAGTCCTTGTATAATTCTTACTCCTAGTTTCTGATTTCATTTCAATCTACTTTCCCACATGAATCCTCTCCAGGTAAAACAATCTGCTTGCAATTTGCTGTGTTCTCTGTCTTTTATTTATTTATATTTTTTGCTTCTGGCTGTTTTCCATGTGATTCCAAAACACCTCTCTCCTCCACCTATCTTCTTGGATGTTTTCTAAGTCAGAGGTGAATGCAGGGGATGTGGTTATGGCTCAGTGATAGAGCACTTTCTAGCAAGTGTGAGGCACTGGATTTGACCCTCCGAACGACATAATAAATAAATAAATAAATAAATAAATAAATAAATTTTTAAAAAGAAGTGAATGCAGGACCTATCTTCAGGACTATTCCTAGGGCATCATCCCACAATTCTTTTCACTGTGGGTGACCTGGGTGTGGTGGATGATCAGAGAGTACCTCCACTGGATGATACTGACGTAGGAAGTAGGATGCTTCTGAAGTAGGAAGAAGGGAGGGCTCCTTCAGAAATCTTAGCATATCTCAAAGTATACAGCACAGTGCTTCTCACTGTAGGTGCTCAGAAAGGTTTGTCAAATGATTAAGAAGAAATAAACAGATGAGAAATGGTATATTTAAATTCTTGCCACAAAATTCCTCTTTCACCCATGGTTACCAATGTATTTTGACCCCTGCACACTCTTATGCATACATCCTACATAAATATACCGATCAAGGGCTCCCTTGGGCTGTCTCCCCAGATGTACATGAGTGGGGCCTGCACACCAGCGTGCCTAGGCAGAAGAAAAAACAAGCAGGCACTCCCAACTGGGAAGCCATGTGCAGCTCCTCCCTTTACTACTGGCAGAACATCCTTATTTAAAACAAACAGAGAACTGGAGGCAGCAACTCAAGTGGCCAGCTATTAGCAAGTTCCATTACCAAAACACAGACCTGGTCTTTAAATATATAAAGTAGCATACTCTGGAAGTCCACTCCTGACCTTTAGCATCTCTGCAGCAGAATCTCCCCGAGCATAGTTCTTTAGGACCCTTTGGGACTGTGTCTTCTTGTCACCTTGAAGCTATTTTTAGACTTACTCTGTTGAGGATACTGTCATTCCTCACAGAAAAGGATTTTCTCTCCTTTCTTTGTCTTCTTATCTCAGGGCAAGGGCTCCCCCCGACAGGCAATCCAACTACCATTTTCCACCTTGTCTGTGACTAGTTAAAGAAGTTTCTGAGGGCTACAGAGAAGGCAGGCCTGCTGTCCAGGTCCCAGAGACAAGACTGTCTTTTGCAGAGCCAGCAAAAATGACTAAAGAAGGAAACTGGAACATAATCCAGACCACATTAGGGAGATGTGGTTCATTTCCGGTTTCTGATGTCCACTGAGTGGTCCCTTAGGCTGTGCTGCTTACCAGCAGGCCTATCTAAGCCCAAGGCAAGGGAGGGAAGCACAGCTCAACCTCCTTTAATTTGTGATGCTTGTGAATCATCATGATTGTGGTCATTGTCACTCATTGTGCTACAGATGGGAAAGGGGTAGAAACAGAAAGGAATTTATGTGACCACAGGCCAAAGCCTGGCAGTGTTTTTAATATAAATTAGATCTCTTAGCTTATTTGTTGTCTTTTACCTTTTTCTCTTAAAAAGTAGAGAGCATTAAAATACTGGTTACATAAATATTCTGTTTATTTGATTATATAACCTACTTGCAGAGTTGAATAAAAAGAAATACTTCCATCAAAAATACTTTGCACAGAGCTGAGCTTATAGATATAGTTAATGAATGGCAGCTATTTAATCAATTCCTGAATTCTTATTAGCAAAAATTGCATTATATTAATTGAAAGTGCCTACGGAATTCATTCGAGATCTCCTAAAAAAACTGCATTATGAGATTATGTAGTGTGATCTGAACTATACAAGAAAGAAGAAAGGTTAAAATAAGTGAGTTAGCTATGTGCAGTGGTGCACATCTGTAACCCCAGCCACTTGGGAGGCTGAGGCAGGAGAATCACAAGCTCAAGGCTAGTCTGGACAACTTAGTGAAACCCTGCCTCAAAATAAAAAAATAAAATAAAATAAAAGGGATAGGGATGTAGCTCTTCAGTGGTAAAGTACCACTGGGTTCAATTTCTTGGACCAAAAAGAAAGAAAGAAAGGAAAAAAAAAAAACTTGAAGGAACTGTAATCAAGT
This sequence comes from Glaucomys volans, assembly GCA_020662805.1. Lineage (NCBI taxonomy): Eukaryota > Metazoa > Chordata > Mammalia > Rodentia > Sciuridae > Glaucomys > Glaucomys volans. Next base: position 113,234 of record JAJEJO010000510.1, read on the forward strand.
TAACAGTGGTTGACTCTTTGGGTGGTGGTAGAGTGGTAGAGTTATGGATAACTTTTCCTCTTTTTTATACTTTATACATTTTCTATGATGTGAGTTAATTGTTCTTATAATCTGGAAAAATCATGACTCCTCCACATTTTTTTTTCCACCAAAGTTTGCATTTTTGGGTGCAGAAAGATTTTTTCCAACTCAATTTATTTTCGAAAGACTTTTCCATTTTCCAGTTAGGTGATCCTGGATAACTATTTAACCCTTTGAATCTTTGTTTCCTCCTCATGAAAACTGAGATAATTAATATGTCCTTCCCTGAAAGGGTTGTGTGGAAGATGAAATGAGAAAACAAGTGAATCACCCAGCTCAGAGTCAATGGATCACAAGTACCCCAGAGTAGGTGCCAGAAAACCTGTGGAGACACAGCTCTCCCTTCTCACAGGGAAAGGATCAGAAAGAGCCTGTTTGGACCAGTCTTGAAACTGGAGGGACTTCATTCACTAACTGCCACTGTCATAGTCTGTCATTGCATGATTTCTTGCTATTCAATTATGCCTGAGAACTGCTTGACCCAAATTTCAGAAGATTAATGCAGTCCTAAGGGCAATCATACAAGTGTAAATAATGCAATGATGTGGTAAAACGCAGGCACATGTGCTTTGGATTTGGGAAGACCAGAGTTTAGATTTTACTAATTACTAACCGTGTGATCTTGGGTAAGTGACTTAAGTTTCTGGCGTCTTGATTTCCTCATGGTTGATAATTCTAACTAACATCCATGGAGTCCTTATTACACACCAGACACTGGGTTAAGTATTTTATATACATTACTCATTTAATCAGTATAGCAACCCCATGCTGTATAGTTATCATCCCCATTTTACGGATGAGGAAGAGGTAAAGTAAGCTGCCTGAGGTCACACAGTTGTGTGCAGCAGAGCTTGGATTTTAACTCTGGATCATCCAACACCAGAGTCTGTGCTCTTCTCCACTCTGCTGTAGAGTAGGCATTCCAAACTCAGAAAGTATTTAGGGGTGCTGATGGAGGAATTGCAGACACAATGTTTCTAAAGGTCGAAAGTGGGGAGATGTGTTCCAACACTATCATAAAAACTTTGGCATCTCTCCTCACATTACTGGGGCTCATCTCTTCTGTATTCCTTTTCTTGACACTTATAGCACTTTAAGAAAAGGCAACAATTTTTTAAAAATCCTTTCTTTTGTTATACATTATTACAAAATGTCTTTTAGATGTTACATGGTGATAGTTACCAATGACTGAGTACTTGTCAGTTACCAGACACTGGGCTACCGGATTTGCATGCTTTATCTCAGCTCTCAGCATATCCTAACAGTGAAATTATGAATTAAACTAACTTCATTAGCTCGCGTTGCAGAGAAGGAAACTGAGACCCAAAAGAGTTAAGAAACTTGCCCAAATTCACATGGATAGTTGATGGTGGAACTAGAATCCAAGCCCAATCTGTTTAGTTTTGAAATCTCTGCACTTAATCTCATTACACCAATCCCCACTCTCTTCTTCCTCCTCCTCCTCCCCCTCCTCCTCCTCTTCCTTCTCCTCCTCTTCCTCCTTCCCCTCCTCCTCCTCTTCCTTCTCCTTCTCTTCCTCCTCCCCCACCAGAATGATGTCAAGGGTCATTCTGGGATCCACTTATTCCAGAGAGATATCTGACCCTTGAACTTTTCCTCTTTAGTTTGAAGCTGGGCAGACAGGATTCACTACAGCAAGAGACAGGGATGATCCATCAGCTTAGCATCCCAGGACTGAGATCATCATTCGTCAAATCTACCATGCACCTCTGCAGTGGTCACTAGTGCTATCTGCCACATATTTCATTTTCCTCACTTGTGGGCGTAGGGTAGATTGAACTTCTTGGATTGAGTGGAATCATTTAACTAATTATGGTCCTTGAATGTTTTTCTTTTCTTTTTTTTTTTTCCTTGTAGGGCTGAATTTCCCTTGTAGTATTGAATCTAGCGCCTTGAGCTTGCTAGGTAAGTGGTCTATGACTGAGCTATACTCCCAGTCCCTGGCCTGTGAGTTTTGTATGGAAAGAACATGTGATACTTCTAGGCTCAATCCTGGAGCTTGTTTGAGATTTTTCTAGAACTTTCTTTTCCCTTTGGTACAAAAATCAGCAACAGTCAAAATAGTGGTTATTCCATCAGCCTGAGTCTCCCAGTGATTAGTGAGTGAAGATCCTTACTGACTTGCAGTGAATATGTGGTGTCAGTGAAAAATAAACCTTTGTTGTTTTAAGTCACTAAAATTTTGGAGTTATTTGTTACTACAGCATAACCTACTCTATGCATGCAAAGCAGTACTTGGATGCCAGGTGCTAGTTTTAACATACTCTGCCTATGACAAGTAAAGGGCAGGGGAGGGAGATAGAGATGGAAGGGGAGGGAGATAGAGATAGCAGGAGAGGGGGGTGGAGAGATAGAGGGAGAAGCAGAGAGGAGGAAAGAAGAGAAAAGAGAGAGATTGATTTTCAATTCTGGCAGAACTTTTAGGAGGCTATGTCTTTTACTTTGAAGAAACATCAAAGAACCATGAGGGCTAAGACTGTCTTGCTCATTATTTCCACTGCTCAGTAAAGTGACTGACACTTACTAAATATTGTTGAATTCCTAATATGTTGGATTATCATCTCATGCACAATAAAACCTTTAGGGATACATATTCCTGGAACATTTCATTTGGTTTTGGAATTTAATTTAGCCAAAATCAATACAACTTCCTAGTTAGCTTTTTAAAACCATGCTAGTTTAATTCTTTGCTTTTCTCACTAGTCCAAAGTTTCCATCCCTGGGGTCTCAGGACACGGGAATACACACATTTTAAAAAAATTAACATAATGCTTATGCTCTCAGAGGGGATGTTGAAGCATGTTCATATTTAAATGAGTTTTTCACTCCTTAAACTTTTAAAAATAAGTAAATATATCAACTCAAATTAAGCCTAGTTTGAAGACCCATGTTCCTTTCATGGATCATGGAGTGCTGCTGTGCATGGGAATGGTGGAGGTGACTCATTCTGCAGAGCAGTGGCCACATCCTCAGAAGGGGCACACTGCCAGATTCAACAGGCCAGGGGGAAAGCGTGGGAGGGGAAGGAGAAGGAGGAAGAAGGGACAGTGCTGCCAGCACAGAAAAATGGCTTGTGCTTCCAGGAAAGACTGCAAGGTTGAATGCCTCTCCAGGTGATTCCAAATGCCCCTTCTCCTTCTTGCCAACCTTTATCCCATAACTTATTCCAGGAACCACTTTGCCAGCAAGCCAATGTTCCTGCCTTCATTAGACTGTGATTCCGGCAGTGCATGCACCATGTCTTATTCACCTCCTATTCTTCCAAACCCACTGTCCGTGAAGGTTTCTTGCTGACGCTAGTTGTAGTCAATAAGCTGGCCCAGAGAGGGGAGCCCCTGAACATTTGCCTCTGTCCCACCTGAGACCCAGGATTGCTCACTTTTCAGTCCACACCTTCATTTGCTGCTGCTTCCATCTCTTATTTGATTCCTTTGCTGCTTGAAAAGCATCTCTTATTTGATTCCTTTGCTGCTTGAAAAGCTGCTGGGTGAGGACTCAACTGACTTTCCATCCAGTTCCTTATGGGCAGCTTGGGAACAGTGCTTGAAACTGGCTTTACTGAAAGAAGGAAGCCTACTTTATAAGCCAGAGGAGGGACAATGAGTGAAGTACACAGTTTGGTTTCTGTCTGTGACACCCAGAACTGGGACTTCTGGTAGGTTTGTTTCTATCAACAAATCAGAGAATTAGAAGACGCTGCAGGGCCTAGAGGCCACAAAAAGATATGGTCTAAGTCTTTAGAAACATTGTTTGTCTAAGAGATAAAAGACCAAAATCCATACCCAAGTGGTATGATTAACCATCTGTGGAAATAAACCAGATAATTACCCTGAGTATGTGATACTTTGTAAAGGTAGAAGACAACAAATTAATGAAGGAAGTGTCAATATGTCAAAGCTAAGTGTAAATACTTCTCAAATTGAACTGAAGCTGAATCTCATGATTTATGTTTAAGAACCAACTTTAGACTACAAAATTTTAAGTCACCTTTTCACCGATAGCAGTAGACAGAACGACAAGAGCCATCTAATTCACAGGTAGCCAACAAATCACAAGTAGGGGAACATAAAAGAAATAGAGCTGAACTCAAGAGAAAGAAATGTCTGTGTGGATTTGCCAGTGGTCCGCCGTGGTTATGGGTGTTTTTTTCTTTTTCTTTTTTTTTTCTCTTTTTATTTATTTATTTTTTTACAAACTTTTGATTCATTGTACACATATGGGGTACAAATTTTAATTTCTATGATTGTGCATGATGTACATTCATACCATTCTTGTTAATCATACATGTACACAGGGTAAAGATGTCTGTCTCATTTCACCATTTTTCATACCCCCCTCTCATTTTCCTCTTCATAATCTAAAGTTCTTCCATTCTTCTCTCACCCCCTACCCCCACAACCTGATTCTATATCTTCATCCACTTATCAGGGAAAACATTCGGCCTTTGGTTTTTTTGGGATTGGCTTACTTCACTTATGGGTGTTTTTAAGGAAAGAAGGCATGTGTGTCATGACAATGTAACAGTAAGTTTTAACTCTACATCGCTTACCGGTTGCTTGGAGAGAAGCACCTGAACACAATGAACTGCATGCTTTATTTGCAGGATTTTTCTTCTTCTGATTTTCATACTAGACTTTTCAGTCAAAAATATTCTTCTTAAAGTTATTTAGAAAATGTCTTATTTGAAAAACCCACAAATAACTTCCAGCAGCTCCAGATCCTTTTTTACAACTATGCCCATTTGTTGAAATGCTATAAATACTATGCTCATGTATGTGAGCTTACACGACTTGCTTTTGGAGAGATGCAACTTATGATAGTTCAGGGCAGCAGATAGCACAAGTCACATGATGAAAACACATAAGTACAAAAGAAAACATTTTAATTATCTAGTTTTGTGAGTTATGCTAATAATATACTCTTCCAGGTATTTTCAGCATCAGACAGATTGTTGCATTTATATGAGCACAGAGAAGGGTAGAATCTTGTCCCTATTTCCATTGGGGTTACTGGTTGTTTTGTGGCGTCTTAGTTGCTCATCCTCTTTCTGGCACCTTCCCTAGTAAAGAGTGATGACAATCTCTCATTCCCACCACCGTCGTTTCAGCGACATCGATCACGCACATAGGTGATGAAGTTGGCCCAGATGATTACAGTGGCGTACGGCTGACACAATAAGCAGCCATAGGAAGCATAACCTCAGATTTTCCACTTATAAAATGGGGCTATACATAATCTCTGTTTACTTCACTTGGTAAGTGTCACAGCATTAAAATTAAAAAGTCTGCTTAGTTAGACATTCTACGGAAGTATTGCAACTACTATATTTAAAAAAATTTTTTATTATTATTTGTGCCTTATGATTATACATAATAGTGGATTCATTGTGACATATCCATACATGTACATAATATAATTTAGTCAATTTCATTCCCCAGTATTGCCTCTTTTCCCTCCCATGGTCTCCCTTCTGTTGAGGTACATTTTTAAAAGTTTTATATAAGAAGTCCATGCAAGAATTCCATTTTCATTTTTTTCTTTTTTTCAATTGGTTCTTTTAAATTATATATAACAACAGTCTCCTGTTTGATATACAAGCATGGAATATTTCTTATTCTAGTTAGAGCCCCATTCTTATGGATGTGCATGGTGGTGGGATTCATTGTGTTGTCTTCGTATATGTACATGGGAAAATTATGTCAGATTCATTCCACCGTCTTTCCTTTGCTCATCACCCATCCTCTCCCTCCATTCTCCATTGTCTAATCTACTGCACTTATTTTTCCTCTCAAAACCCCCCTCTCCCTTATTATGGATTAGCTTCCACCTATCAGAGAATAATTTGACCTTTGGTTTTTTGGGACTGGCTTATTTCACTTAGCATGATAGTCTCCAGATCCATCCATTTGCTGGCAAATGTCTTAAAGTGGAAGAATTCCATTTTGAATCTCAGCAATGTATTCCTTGGTTATTAAATATAAAAAATTAATAAAAAATTAAAGTATAAAGATTCCTAAAGCATGGGGTAAAAGGTAATGCTAAAATGAGGCTCGCCTCAATCCTATCAGCTGTGCAGCTATCTGTAGCTGCTGTCTTTGCATAGTTTCCTTCTGGAAATTTGCCACCTCCTCAGTCTCCTCAGTCTGTGTGTTTGGCATGTGTGTGTGTGTGTGTGTGTGTGTGTGTGTAAGGGGGGGAGTGGGGAGGATGTGCATACCCCCACCCTCAGGCTCTTGTCTGCTGGGGACCCAGTGGACTCAGGTCTCAGGAAGAACACAAGCTGCGCCTGCTCTGCCAAGTGAGGCTGTGATTTCCTTTGTTCCTGCTACTGGAGCCT
>JAJEJO010000510.1:119682-342902 GCA_020662805.1 Glaucomys volans
CAGAAGTGCAAGCTGGGGTAGAAAAAGAGGGTTAGGGTTAGTGGGGGTGATGGAGACCTCTTTACTACAGTCTAATCTCCCCATTTTGCCTAATTGGGCTTAATGGAGGCCCGGACAGAATAGAACAGTTAAAGGACCTGGCCAGTGTCTCGCAAAGGGTTAGGGTAAGCCTTGACTTGCTGGGCTTTCTACTCTTACCACCCCAGGATCTTCTCAGAGGGAAGTTGACAAGAGATCTGTTGCTCCTTACATAAAGCAATCACACTGTATCTAGACACAGAACAATGATCCTGGGTCTAGATTCAGAGCAATAGCACTGCATCTGAATACAGAGCAGCACCACATACCTACACACATCTTTTACATTTTTACAGCAAAGGGAAGGATCTGGTGACTAAAACCATGGATCTTTCCTGGGGGAAAAGAAGACCTGGAGTCTCCCAGTAAGAGTCAGAGAACCATTCACTAATGATTGTCTTGCCTGTAATTTTCATTTTCCTTCCATATCTTCCAATCTCACACATATGCTCCTGAGACTTTGGGTCTGCAGATATCTGTCCTCAGTCCAGGAAGACACTCTGGTTTTTAACAATTTTCTTCTGTAAAGACAGCATTTTTTAGCATTTATTACTTCCTGATATCACATATGTTGATGTGTTTGTTGCCTCTCACTAAAATATAAGCCTAATTAGGAGGGGAATCTTGTTTTTTTCACTGATTTATCCAGTGTTTGAATGCTTACATTATGTTAAGCACTCAAATAAAAACATGGAGTGATATGAACTACCTTCTTGTGTATTAGCATGTAGAGGAAAAACAATGCACTCTAGCTAGATGGGAGGAAAAGGACTTGTACCTTCGTGGCTCTCGCTCCTTCTCCAACCCCTTTTTTGTCTTCACTGGCTCCTTAGAACTCCAATCACTAGTTTCCTTTATTTCTCAAAACAATCTGGTTATTCATCTTCACAAGGATGTATAAATAGCTGAGAGTCATTGAAAAGTATCACTTTTTGGGCTGGGGATATAGCTCAGTTGGTAGAGTACCTGCCTTGCAAGCACAAGATCCTGGGTTCTATCCCCAGCACCGCAAAACAAGTATCACTTTCCAAGCTGGGCACAATGCTGCACGCCTGTAACCCCAGCGGCTGGGGAGGGTGAGGCAGGAGAATTATGAGTTCAAAGCCAGCCTCAGCAAAAGCAAAGCGCTCAGCAACTCAGTGAGACCCTGTCTCTAAATAAAATGCAAAATAGGATTGGGGATGTGGCTGAGTGGTTGAGTTCAATCTCTGGTACCACAAAAAAAAAAAAAAAAAAAAAAAAAGGGAACCCCCTACGAGAAAAAAAAATGTGTGTGTGGGTGGGGGGGGGGGAGGTTAGGGGTCTCATGAAAGTAGAAGGGAGACCAGTAGAATAGAGGAAGGAGAGACCAGGGGTAGGGAGCAGAGGAGCCAATAAGATTACCAAATTGTGTTATGTGTATGTCACAATGAGACCTATTAGGTATAAGATAATGCACCAATAAATTTTAAAAATTATTTTAAAAATAAAGAAATAAAAATATCGCCTTCTAGGGAGCTTTCAGAAAAAGTCTAAGCCTTAAACCAAAAGGATGAATCCCTAGTAGTAGAACTATAGGTATTGTTCTAACTAACAATACCTAGTTAGTAAGGTACCTCACTAACCTATAGTTAGGTAGGTGGAAGGTGGTGTAGAAACAAATGGACCTTTGTGCAGTCCATTATAACCCAGCATGTTCATAGCCTTAGAATGCTACTGGCCATGAAAATGGAATTCCTAAAATCATCTGCCCGTGACCATGGAGTGGTGAGAGAGAGCACGATCAGTAAATAGATAGTGTTATAAATGATGTGAGAAAAATAGCTCCCACTTATGTTGACATTACCTGTGTAAATTAGCAAAGCATTTAAAAATGCAATTTAACAATATGTAGTAAGAGCCAAAAATATCTAAACTATTTGGTCCAAACATCTTACTACTACAAATTTATGATAAGAAAATAACCAAGGGGGCTTGGGATATAGCTCAATTGTAGAGCCTGAGGCCCTGAGTTCAATCCCCAGTATAGGAGTGGGGTGGACCTTTGGAGGAAAATAATGAAATAATCAAGAATGAGAGGAAAACTTTCTGCATAAAAAGTACATTGTCATATTATTTCTAGGAGTTAATTTTTGGGGAAAACACCTAAATTATGAATAATGAAGAGAAAAAAGTCAATATAAACTATGTGAAAATGTCAGATCTGAGCTACATTGCATCTGAATTATTTTCTAGCTGTGAGGACTTGGGTAAACTATGTAACAACTCCAAGATTCACTTCCTTTCTCTATAAAATTCTATTTCTCTAAAAACAACACCTACTTTATGAAGTTGTGAGGATCCAACAAAATTATTGTAGAAAAAGTATTTGGCACAGTGCCATGCACAGTTATTACTTTTAATTTCAAAAGGTGGCCTTATGTCTTTGTGGAATGAATCAGTGGACCAGAGTATTTAAATCCCTCAACATTCTAGTTAAATGGATATTACAGGAGCCATACTGAGGCCAAGGTCCCCATTATAAGTACATATCTTTTTATCAATATTGCTTTAGGATTTGATTCCGAATAGGCAGGACTCAGAGTACATTTGCCCAGAATTTGCCTGATATTTTAACCCCCAAATTAATAAAAAATAACTTGGCTTTGAGGACCAGGGTGAGCAAACCATTTCTTTCAACTATTTTGCTTGGGTGCACTCTATGCAGGAAGGAGAATTGTGGGTGGATAGAAAAGGAAGGAGGTAAAAAGGGTCCAACAAATGAGATATTTCTTTCCTTTGACTTCTCAGCTATTACTTTTTTTTTTTTTTTCGGTACTGGGGATTAAACCCAGGGTGCTTAACTACTGAGCCATATCCCCAACCCTTTTTTTGTATTTTATTTAGATACAAGGTCTCGCTCGCTGAGTTGCTTAGGGACTTACTAGGTTGCTGAGGCTGGGTTTGAACTCGTGATCCTCTTGCCTCAGTCTCCCCAGTCGCTGGGATTACAGGTGCGCACCACTGTGCCCAGCTCTGAACTTTTTTTTTCAGTTGTCAAGGACCTTTATCTTACTTATTTATATGTGGTGCCGAGAATCTAACCCAGTGCCTCACACATGCTAGGCAAGCGCTCTACCACTGAGCTACACCTCCAGCCCTCTGAAATTGTTTTTAACCAAGGAGCCACTCATGATGTTTTGACCTCCTCCCCTTCTCCCTTTCAACTCCCAGCTCAATCCTCTGGGCCATGATAGATCCTATCTGATGACATTGCCAAGTTGTGCTGACCTGGGACTCCTCATAAATAGGAGAGCAATGCCTAATGGGGGAACTCTGAGAATCATCACTGGTAAGCACCCTGATCTTGGACCTTGGAAATGTACAGCCTCAGTTTGTAAACGTTATCCTTTTTCTCACTTGTTCTTGTCCCTTTATTTATCTACTGCAGATTAGGCTCCAAATCTGGGAGTTTTCTCTTTTTAACTGCTCATGAGATTGTAATTTGATATTCTTGTCTCCCTTGTGTATTTGTTTTATTGGTGTGTGTGTGTGTGTGTGTGTGTCTTATGTTTGCAGTGGAGGTCCTTGGACTGCCCCCCTTGACTTTATGCCCATAGGCAAGATCAGGTATAAATTCTTGGGTATAGCCTATGTGGTTTGAGCTTTAAGTAGCTGTTCTATTTGTATATCTTTAAGTAGTTGGACATGTTTGTATCAACTCTGTGTTAACCAAAAAGAATAGCTTGCCAAGAGAAGCATATGTTTTCTACTTAAGGACTTCTAGAATGATATAACTCCCCAACTGAATGACAGGAGGCTAAGCTGTGCAAAGATTGCAATTACCTACCATGCAATTACTGGATTATTTAGGAAAGCACACATGGCCACATTATGATTTTCACAGGTCCTTGGTAATTTTGCCTTTGTACACCCTTTCTTCTATAAGCAAGTATTAAACATTATAAATTATATTCATTTTTCCCTTTTGATTTCATAATGAGTTGAAATGTTTATGGGCCTTTTTTTTTTTTAACTGATCAGTACTATTTATACATTTTTTTCCTTGGTAAGAAAAAAGATGTTGCAACTCTTTCTAAATCAGCAATATGTCTAGACAATAATCCAATAAACCTGAAGGTATTACATCATCTACAAGACAAAATAACTCTGGATATTTATTTTGAAGTCGCAGATCTAAAATTTAAAGACATTCCAACAATTATCTTCCTGGGCTGTGTGCCCCTGGCCCTGTGCCTGCACTGCCTGTGGGATGTGTACCTGGAGCTGGAATGTGGCTAAGGGGAGGAACTGTGGTGAATGGCTCCCAGGACCCTTTCCACGATGCTCCACCACTGCAGTCTTCCATTTCTAATATCTAAGAGATTAGTTGTTTTCATATAAAACCTGTTACAGTTTGAATTAGGGGTGTCTCCCAAAAGCTCCTGTGTTAATGCTGGAATGTTTGTAAGTAAAATATTTCAATTATGAGAATTATAACATAATCAGTGAATGGACTGAGTGGTAAATTTAAGCAGGTGGGGCATGAGTGAAGGAGGTGGGGCATTGGGAATGTGCCCTAGAAAGATTCATCTTCTCTGGGGCCCCTTTCCCCTTATTTCTTTGCTTCCTGTTCACTATGAATGAAACAATACTCCTCCACTACATGCTCCCACCATGATGTTCTGCCTCATTTGGTCCCAGAGCAATGAAGCTGGTCCACCAGGAACTGAAGCTCTGAAACTCTGAGCCAAAACAAACTTTTTCTCCTCTAAGTTGTCCTTATCAGGTATTTTGATCACAGCAACAAAAAACTGACTAATACAATGACTTCCATGTCTTTTTTATCAGCAGGAAGTAAGTATGCTGCAATGGTTAGGAGCATGATTCCTGTAGCCAAGTAGGAATTCAGAGATGAATTCCAACTCTGATAGTTACCAGTTATGTGACCTTGGGCAATCACTCAGCCTCTCTGAACCTCAGTTTCCTCAGCTATCGTAAAAGAGAAATAATGCATACCTCATAGTATCATAAGAACTTATGGAGCTGATGAGTATTAAATGCCTAGCCCAGTGCCTGGCACTTTGGGTAAGCATACACTAAATAATAACTTGTATAATGTATTTCTCATTTCTGTTTTGGGTCTTTGGTGCAACATGAATTTGGTCACTTGGTTCAAAATGTAATTCAGTCTTGAGGTAGAGATGTATTCCTGTAAGAGTCAGATGGTCCTATCAGAAAAGCTCACTTGTGCTTGGTGTGGTGGAGCATGTTTGTAATCACAGCAGTTTGGGAGGCTGAGGCAGGAGGATTGAAAGTTCAATGCTAGCCTCAGCAACTTACCAAGGTCTGAGCAAATTAGTGATACCCTGTCTCAAAAAAATAAAAAATAAATAAAAAATAAATAAAAAGGGCTGGGGATGGGGATGTGTCTCCATTCATTCACTCCCTGGTTAAAGAAAAGAAAAGAAAAAGAAAGAAAAATAGGAAAGCTCATTTGTTGTGAGACACATCAACTGCTTTACTGACTCAACAGGTAGCTCCACATGCTGGTTCCTAACCTATTCTAGCTGGAGTTTCTAGTTGCAATATGCTATATTCTCATTGTAGCTAAAGGCACCTAATTTAGATCCTCCAACTTTTCCTGGACCGCTATCAAGTTTCCATCCTTCTGACTGTTGTCCCTTACTCCTTCCCACTTCTCAGTTGGCCTTTCCATTATAGTTTCCCGCTGCCCCCCCCCCAATCTAAGTTTCTTCTTTCTTTCATTTTGCGAGTTCATCCCTGCATCCCTTCACATATCCTAAAAAGAACAGAAGCTTTTCCCTTACCTTGTGCCAGGTGCTACACATGCAATATCTCATTTAGTCTTCTAAATAATGCTGTACAGTTGTCACCATGACCTTCCTTTTTGCAGATGAGGAAACTGAACTTCAGAACAGTTAAGCAAATTCCCCAAAATCAGACTGATGAGATATTATTTCCTGTGCCATAAGCTTAGTATGCTTTTTCTATTAAATAGATCCATAAGCTCTTATCTGCAGTTTCCAAACCTAAAAAGAGCTCTAAACCTCACAAAATATTTTTTCTCAAAAAACATTTTTAGTTAAAAACCTGACCTGAATTGACATGTGGCTGGTTATAATGTTCATTTATTTCATTAGTGTGATCAGTAAAGTTAGGGCTTCGTAGTATTCTGCTTTTTCTACTATAATATGCTATTGCAAAAGTTTATAAAAGAAGCAAATGAGCGTCAGACCAGAGTATTCCCCTATAAGCTGAGTGGCACAGGTCTCGTGTGTCCTAGCAGTGACCCTGAAGAATAAGTGAAAGCAAGCATGTTGGAATTCTGGACCACTACCCTGAAGCTCAGCCAAAGTGATATTCCATGTGAGTGGATACTGGACTTCCCATCCATGGCCCAGCAGGGCTGATGTGAATTGACTCTGCAGCAATTTCTCAGTAAGTAACCCTGGGCCTTAGCAAAGCAAAATAAATCTCCCAACTTGGCTATGGAGGAGAGAGAAGAATGAATTCTGTTGCTCATAAAGGGACCTGTTGGGACAGCTCGAGCAAAAGGCAAGAGCAAAACAGGCAATGAAGTGTCCTTTCTTTAGGTTACCAAGATATTTTAAGTTACAAGATTATCTATTTGACTGCTCCTCAGTGACAATTCCTTCCCTGCCCTTTAAAATGCTGAGATAGAGGTGTGTGGGTGCTCAAAATGTAACAATATGAGCTCAGGAGACAGGGACATGAGGTACCCTGTGGACTTGAGTCTAAAATAGAAGGTATCTCACCCTGAAATTTCACTCCAGTGTGTGGTGTGCTTCATTTCCTTCTTGCCAATGACAAGTTAAATCTCAGGTACAAATACAGCCTTTCTGATATCTGGAACCCTGACAAAAAGATGACTTGGGAAGAAGCAAGGGGTCCATGGGTTTGCATTTGTGAAGCTTGAGAAGGCTCATCTCTGTTAGGGAACTCTCAGAAGTGAATCCTGTGAAACCCCTATGTATAGGATGCACTGACGGTCCTGTCACATGCTGACTGCTGACCATAAACCAGGAGAGTGGAGAATCTCATCCAATGGAGAGAAAGGCAAGCTGCAATTGGGCCTTAAGTCTTTCAAAGCAACCTCCAACTTCCAATCTCAGTTCCCCATCCATTCTTGAGAAATGACTGCAAGTAGATCCTTGGCTTCTCTTTTCTTGAGTGGTGTCATTTCCATTTGGATCTTACTTTAGTGAAAGGATGTGATCCATCCCTCACCAGAACAGGGGAAATAACATTTTTTTGGTATAGAGCTGAGTCTAATCTTGCACACTCTTGGCTATGCAGAGTGCCAGTTACCTTGTCTTTAATTCCTGGGTGTTATCTCAGTTGGGGGTGGGGAGGGTGGGAGAGGGGGCCCCCATGAAAGGGGATAGTACTGAATATGGGTGCTTGCTTATGTATTAGATTCTTTTATCAGTTGGATGAAAAGGGATAGAGAATAGCTTTTCATTTTCACCACCTTGAGGCCCGTGGAGGCACTTGGGTATTATCAGAAGCAACTGCTATCAATAGACTAAAGAGTATCCAGAGCTAGAGAATTCTAGATTAATAAAGATACCTGGACATCATCAAATACAACCCCTCTAATTAAGGGATAAGAATACTGCTGCCCAGAGAGGCTGAGGGATGCTCTTAAATGACTGAGGAAATGTGGATTAAGAAACTACAGAGTTTACTGATAGGACCAGAGACAACTTGGTGTAGTCCAGGCTCTGGAATCACTAGCTACACCTATTCCTTCCTGATAAAAAAGAAGAAAGTTCACCCAGGCAAGCTTCTCTTTTCTTATGTGTGGGGGTAGGGGGAAGAAAATCTGGATGATGATAAGTGTTGGCAGGGATGGGGCACAAAAGACCCTCATGTACTATTGGTATGAACATAGTGGAGGTATTCCAGAAAACAACTTGGCTCTACCCAGTCAATTAATATTTAAAAACCTTATGATTCAACAATTTTAGTCCTAGAAGTACTATTCCATTGAAATGCTTACAATATTCCATAGGGCATAATTCAAGAATGCTTATTTCAAGTGGGTGCGGTGGCATACGTCTGTAATCCCAGCGGCTCAGGAGGCTGAGGCAAGAGGATCTTGGGTTCAAAGCCAGCCTCAGCAATTTAGTGAGACTCTAAACAACTTAGCGAGATCCTGCCTCTAAATAAAACCTAAAAAGGGCTGGAGATGTGGCTCGGTGGTTGAGTGCCCCTGGGTTCAATTACCAGTGCCCCCCCCAAAAAAAAGGATGCTCATTTCAGCACTGTGGTGTCAGTGTGGGAGTGGATCAAATTTGGTAAAGCCCATCTTGGAACAGCAAGGGAGTGGCATAAGAAGGAGTAAACCAACAAATGAAGGCATTTCGTATAAACCAAAGATGGATAAGGGATAACTTGGAGCAATTGTGAGAGGACAAATAATAACACCTGCTTCAGAACTTGACAATTAATGGTGACAATTAATCAAGAGAATCCAGACACAGTCCTCAGTGTGAAATAAGGTTTACTAGTTGTTTCTGCTCTCTTTCTTCTTCTTTGTATTTAAAGATGCTGCTGAGGGTGGGTATTAAAAACTTCAGCATTCTGAGTACGGTTTACTTCCTTCAAATATGAGTAAGTTTGAATTTGCTTTGCATTCAAGTTCCAGAACACTGTTGACAAGTGTGGAAAACAGCAAGCAGATTTTTGCATTTCTGACACTAGAAATCCATTTGATTATTTGTTTATGGAAAGACTTAAACAGCCAATGATAGAGAAGAGGATCAGTGAGGGTGCTGGGTGAAGTCAGTGTTTCAGGGATGCCTGATCTCTAGGAGTTTTTTGAAGGTGCAACACAAAAGCAATCCAATAAGCAAATAATGGAGAAGCAAAGGCTCTTCTAGGGACCACCAGGAAATGTGTTAGCAGCCTGGGAAGGAGGTTTTACATTGTTGAGTGAATCAGTCACACATTCAATCTGAAAACACAAAGCATTTTCTCTTTTGCAGTGCTGGAGACTGATCCCAGGGACTTGGGCTTGCGAAGATCAGTCCCCAGCTACCAACTGAGCTATATCCCAGCCCTCAAGCATTTTCATGAAGGAGTATTGAGGAAAGAGAACAATAGTTCTTAAAGTGCCTTGGGACAGAAAAGTAAGGGCTAATGATGTGCAATGAAAAGGTGACGACTATCCTAACATCTTCACTTTAGAGTCCAAAGTAAAAGTTTATGTTAGGGACTCAATGAGACCACTAATGAATATGCGGAGTTATCCCCATTCCAGAATGAATCAAGGCTCCCAGACTTCAGAGGAAAAATTAATCTTGATGGTTAAAAGTCAGGCAATAGTAAACCTCTTCATCAAAATGGACAAGGCGAGACCCTCTGCATACTTTCCAGAGACAGCCCCATGACCATGCTGGTCACCATAAGAAGAGCTGCAGACAACAGTACCATTTTCTCCTGGTACCACTCTGGATTTTCTGCACTAATGGAGGTTTAAATATAATGAATTTCCACCCACAATGTCTACAATACATGCTATTATGAGGTATTAGAGAGAGGAAGTGAGTGTGAGATCTAGTTCTCTATCCCAGTACAAGGGGACAGAGATTGAGGAAAGCAACTTCAGAATCCCCAAGTTTCTGGGTATGTCTTTCTTTTTTTCTTTCCTCTCCTTTCTCTCAAGTTTCATCCAAGTGGCTGTTTCCCATTGTGTAAGGATTCTCCGGGGTCTCTAAAGTTCAAGAGCTCTATGATGTAATATGTGGGGCACAGAGGAAAAGAATCTTTCTGTCCATCTCTTGTATTCACAAAACGTCATTGGAAATGAGCAAGGAAAGCTGTTTTCCTTAAATTTATAGACAAAAGACATTTTGGGGAAATTAAACAGTGCAAGGATTTAAACCTAAATAATGACTGTTTCTTCCATTCTGAAGGGTTTTCATTGTTTTCCCCTGTGAGGACAAGCTAGCCAGTTCTGAGTGGGCAGTCCAGCCAGTGGGCAGACTGCTTTTCAGGGGGCATTGTCAGGGTCTATGAAAGGAGGGGCACACCTGAGCAACTCACAGCCCACTCTTTTGCTCTTAGTTTCCCAAACTCAAAGAATATCAGCATCGGGAAGTTCTTCATAGATGACCTGGTGTCCCATTCTAAAGTTTAAGTTTGACACCTGAACAACAGTTCCTGTGCAGGGAGGGGATTCACAAAGGCAAAACAAAAACAAACAAACAAAAATAACTAAACAAAATTAAAATCCATCAAACTACAATGAAAGTTTAAAAAGTTTTCTTCAAACTTTAAAAGATTAAAAGGAATTATTCCTTTACTTTAAACAAACTCCCCAGTGGACAATCATGCCTCAAAATTCAGTTGATAGCTCACAAGAATCTGAGGCGTTGGTTGGCTGGTGATGACATCATTTCAAAAATACAGGAACGGGGCTGGGGATATAGCTCAGTTGGTAGAGTGCTTGCCTTGCAAGCATAAGGCCCTGGTTCAATTCCCAGCACTGCAAAAAAATAAAAAAATAAATAAATAAATAAAAGTAAAAAATACAGGAACAAGGGTCTTAGTGGTGACAAAGCTGAAAACCCAAGATCTAGATTGAGCCTGTCTTCATAGTTTTCAAAACAGATTCTCAGTGGGTTGTGGCAAGTTATGTAGAATAATCAGGTGGGCTTTTTAGAAGCTCCCAGCACAATAAACTAACTTTTCCATATGGACAATGAAAAAGAACAAAATCCAGCAGTCGTTTCTTCTGTTGGAATTACTTCCCTGTTGAATCAGAACCTGCTCTCTACACATAACTATAAGCACATAGACAATGCCCTAATGTCAAAAGTGCAAAGGCTCTGCTAGGAGGCTCTAGTTTAGGCTCTGCTAAACTTGCCTCCAAGTTCAAATAAAATCCCTAAATAAACGAAGATTTCTTTTTCTCAGATTCAAGATTAAATTTGACTAGGTTGCATTCCACTTTTTCACAGTTTTATTCTGCTTGGAATAGGATGCTGAGGATGGAACATGAACAGAAGCTAGCCTGTTTTTCCCAGCTTTCCTTAGAGACACAGTTGGCCCAAACCTTAGAAAGGGCTGCAGACACCATGTGTGAGCTCATTTCCTCTTCCTTTTATAGGAATAGAAGAGACACCAGCTCCCAAACCTGAGATCCTGTTTGTCTCAACAGTCTGTTGCTAATGTCTTAAATGGTGCTTAGGACTCAGCACTTTCCTTTGCCAGTGCTAAACAAGAAACTGAAGTGAGCTTCACATGAAATTTTGTGGGAATTGTGCTGTGTGCAGGTCAACAACATGACCTCACAGAACTGAAGGGTCCTTGGAAAACAAGCACTTTCGACATTAGGACATTGTCTATGTGCATATAGTTATGTGTAGAGAGCAGGTTCTGATTCAACAGGGAAGTTAATCCAACAGAAGCAACGACTGCTGGATTTTGTTCTTTATCATTGTCCATATGGAAAATAATTTTGGTTCATTTAAATACCCTGAACTCTAGGGAAAGGAAGGTGTTATGTACAGGTACTACAAGGTTAACAGACATTAAATTAGGTAAAAAAGTTTCCTACAATTTTGTTAATGCTTAACCTCAGGTGACTGGGACCAAGTGAAAAGAGATTGATCTCCAGAACTATTCACATTTGAAAAGTTTACACTGGTCCTAGAGAAATGTTCAAGAAGGAAACTGGGCTTCTCTTATTTACTCACTTTACTTGTATGAGATCTAATCATTCTTGATCTCACTGAAATTTTCAGAGCACTTGAGAATCCAGGGAAATCCTGGAAAAGACTTTTAGGTAATGACTAGGTCCTGGAAAGTAGCAAAGGCATGAGAAGAAGATCCAATGTCAAGAGTACAAGGGGAAGAGAGATGCTATCAGTACTTCTTCTCCATGGCTGGAGCTTGTGCTTTTAAGTTTATTTGATTGAGATATAATTCACATGCCATAAAATCCACCATTTTAAAATA
This sequence comes from Glaucomys volans, assembly GCA_020662805.1. Classification (NCBI taxonomy): domain Eukaryota; kingdom Metazoa; phylum Chordata; class Mammalia; order Rodentia; family Sciuridae; genus Glaucomys; species Glaucomys volans. Next base: position 131,731 of record JAJEJO010000510.1, read on the forward strand.
TGCAATTCAGTAAGTTTTAGTATATCACACAGTTGTACAACCATCACCACTACCTAATTCCAGAACATTTCTTCTGCCCAGAAAGGAACCCTATCCTCCTCAGCAGCCTTGTTGGCTGTTGTGGCAGGTCTGCCTCAGGCTACCATGCTAAGTGTCCATTCATTCATTCAGCAAACATTTATTGGGTACTTACCAAGCTCCAGCTTGGGATAATTTAACCATTCCCTTTGCAGGAGGGGCACGCACAACACAAAGCGTTGAGGTTTACCTGAATGGTTACATAAGGGCTGCAGGTGTGAGGTTGTGGGAGGTAAGGGTGGCCCATTTATCAATGGTTCAGTGAGAGTCAGGAGGAAGGAATTGGGATGACACAAGTATGCAGGGAAGTTGTATGTTCTTTGGGAAAGTTTGCTCTGCTGCTTAGACTTCTTCTTAAAAGTTCATGGCTTTCAGGAGTCATTAGCTCCTTAGAGGAGGTGTTTGCCAGCAAACCAAACCCTGACATTTTTAGACCCCTATGCCTCTCCTTCACATTTCCTGCTGTGTCTGTGTTCAGCTGTATAATTTCTTTCCATCTTTGACAATTTCCATATTCATTTCTTTTACTTAATTTTCTCTTGCTTATCCTTCTAATTATTTTTCCACTTGAATCTTTTTATTTATTTATTTTTTTGCCTTTATTACCTTTTCTATTTTCTGTTTTCTTTCTTTTTTTTTTTTTTTACTTTTTCTCCTCACACCCATGGTACTCAGAAAGCTTGAGTGAAAGAGCTGCCACAGGAGGGACTGTTCAGAGATAAAAAAAGCTATCTCCTTTCCATGCACTCTTACATTTACAGGAAGTATGAATTCTACTGGGCAGTCTCTTGGCTGCGTGACATTACATTAATTACATTAATATAAAATAATATCTGTTAAGCTTGTTCTGCAAATCAGACACTGTGCTAAACTCTTTTTAGGCTTTATCTTATTTAATCCTCACAACAATCCAAAAGGGAGAGTGCTATTGTGATCTCTATGTTTCTAGGTGGGAAATCTGAGCCTTGGAGTGATGAAATCACTGTTATAATGTCATAAGCTAGGAAATGGTGGGAAATCACCCAAAGCCAGCTCTGTTTGACTGCAGTACCTATGTGGTGACAATATTGTCTTATGTTCTGGGCTTCTATCTTTCTGCCAGTCCACCTCCTACCTACTTAAGTGAGCTCCCTGTCTCTTCCTGGAGACAGGGCAATTGGCTTCTTTCCAGCTTGAGCGAGCAGGAGGATCCTTGGCCTGGGCTCAGCTAGGAGTTCTATGGAGCATTGTAACTGCTGGTACTAGGGCAATAAAATCTTAACGGTCTCCAGAAAAGACGGCTGTAAATTTTTCCAAAGCCCACTTTGGGTGTAAAGGTTCACGCCTCTCTTCCCCCTCCTCCTCTCTCCTCCACCCCCACCTCTGTTAACTGCCCTGGGTTTCATGAAAGGCGCCATGCATTAAAACAAGAAACGAAATCCCAGCAGCCTCCAGCTGCAGCTAGGTTTGTGTTTTGTCTAAGAAACGTTCTTTTAAAACAAACAAACAAACAAACAAACAAAACAACTCTTGGAATCAACTTTGTTCAGATCAGAGACACATTGCTTATACTTTGGGGGAAAATATAGAGAAAGAAGAGACTGAGGAAAATGGACAAGAAATATAATAGAAGGGAACCAAAAAATAACCCTGAAGATGGAAGGATGCCCAGAAGAAAATTTGCAAAAACGACACCCAAGGGGTTCTGGGATATTTCCTCTCTCAGTTATTTTCATATTGTTACCTGGGTCTTGACAAGCCTGCTGTGATCTTTCTGCAAAATTCATTTTGCCAAGCTGGGAAACAAATAGCAGCAGAGGTCTGAGAGGAAAGGAAAACTCATTTCTTCCTTCAGGGAGCAAGTGAGCAGGTCTCTGGACACCTGGAAGGGTAACATAGGGGAATAACAAAAGGGCCCATTTTAGTGACTCCTTTCTACTCCAGCAATAATTGACTCACACCGAGACAAAACATGAAAGTGGGGCAGGGACCTGGGAAAGTGACCACTGGGAAGATACTAAGGGAACTCTGTGACCTAACTCCTGGCCCTCAAAATACAGCAATGTTGCAGTGACTTTTCTCCCCATAAAGAGTCTGTCCAGAGGGGGAGGCTGGAGGACTGAGGCTTGAGATGGAGAATGGAAGGACTCAACAAGGGTGGCTGAGATCTAATGGGCCTGGGGCTGTGATAAATAGGACAAAAGGGTTTTATGTGTCCTGTGAGATAAAACCCAAAATGCTTTGTCCAGTCCCTATGCATTTCACAGGAAATTAAATCTGTGTGTGTCAGATTCCTTTACCCTTACCTCATTGAAAGGAGGTGAGACTGGAATTGGCTTATGTACCAGAAACCGCTAGGATTTCTTTCTTTAATTAACTTTGAATTCCTGTCTGATCAAAACTGAAGTCCAGGCAGGGCCATCAGCAACCAGGCCCATCATTCAATGGCCAGCAGAAGGAAGACACACTGCCAAAGTGTGTGTGTGCCTCAGTGTGTGTGCACATATGTGTGTGTGTGTGTGTGTGTGTGTGTGTGTACATGTAAAGGAGAGGGTGTGGATAATTTGCACTCCAACTGTGTGCTGAACCCCAAACCTCAAACCTCAGTCAAATGTTTAAAGAAACATTGAAAATATTGGATGTTACTAGTTTTCTTCCTTTCTTCAGATATTATTGTGGGGTGGTGGATACACCAATCTATTTATCTTTCTTATTCTTTCTTTCCTTTCCTTTTCTTTTTTTCCTTTTCTCTCTTTTTCAGGAGCTCCTGGAGGGCAGAAATTATGTCCTACATATCTCTGTCCTCTCAGAGTCTAGTAAATATCTGGCATCCAACCAGCCCTCAGTGATTGTTAAAGGCGACAGGGTGAAGGACACACTCTCCAAAACAGGGCACCTTGGGAATGGAGAAAACTGCAGAAGCAAAAAGGTCACTCTCTAACCTTCTCCTGCCTGTTGGCAGGAGAGCCATAAATGAATTCTCTGAACTACCTTTCCTGAGAGTAGGTCACAGGACCTTCATGACAGGTGTCTTCCCCTATACCCAGAGGAAAGGAAGGAAAAGATGAAGACACCAAGAAGAATCTGAGGAAGTGGGTCTTGCTAAGCCCCCTGCTTATTATGTTAGCTCCCATACCCTTTGGTCCAATCATACTTCCATACAACTGCCTACTCTTCATCAAACCTAAGCATAGAAATAGTTTCCCTAAGTCTTTGGGTCTTCATTTCTGAAAACTCCTGTGTCACATGAAGCTTAATTTTTTTGTGCTTGTCTCTTGTCTGTCTTTTGCTGTAGGGTGTCAGCCATGAACCTCGTCATGGATGAGGAAAAGAGGCTAACTTTTCTCCCCTACAAAGAGAAGTAGAAATTTTTACCCAGCTCCCTGGGCACCTCTTCACCTTCTACCTGGGGTTTCCTCTTCCTTTAATTCCTATAGACAGGAACACATGGTTTCTCTCTGAAGCCCCCAAACTTCTCTCTCTTTCCTCTTTTGATTTTTGCAAAATTTAAAATATTGCCTTTGTGTTCATGTGTATGCTCATGTGCGCACACACACAGTGCTGGCTATCAAACCCAGGGACTTGCACGTACCAAGTAAACCTTTCTACTGCTGAGCTACAGCCCCAGCCTCCCACCAATGACCTCCAAATTCTTTTGTAACTCCCTCTCCGCACAGCCTCCCACATCTTCTGGCTCTTCAGGATCCCTTGTTTGGGAACAAGAGAAGTGCTGGACAGATACCCTATATTGGTGACTCAAGCAATACTGCTGGGATGGCTCTTCTAGGACCATTTTCCTGGCCAGGTTTTCCTCTTTTCACAAGTCTAGGGCAGGAGGCTCAGACTTCTTTGCTCTAATCCTGCAACAGAGTGCAGCAGTGCAGTCTGTTGGGTCTCAGGGTGAAATGGGGTGGGGCATGGTGGGCCTTGACATCTGGAGAGTGGCAGGAGGTGAAGGGGCGAGAAGGCATCCTGAGGTCCTGAGGTCTATGAGACACCACTAGTGGTAGGATTCACACACAAACTCTTGCATAGGCATTATGGTTACTGTGAGAGGCCACTCTTTGGCTGAACTTCCCAAGCTGCAGTTCATCCAAATTTCCTTTCTTCCCAAATCCCACATTCACAATAGCATAAGACGTCTTTGCCTTAGTTTCCTTAAGAGATCTATGCCCAACCTCTTTTATTATTATTTTTTTCCTTTTCCTGTGCTGGGGATTGAACCCAGGGTACTCTGCCACTGATCTACTTCTCCAGCCCTTTATAATTTTTATTTTGAGACAGGGTCTTACTAAGTTGCTGCAACTGGCTTCAAACTTGCCATCTTCCTGCCTCAGACTCCTGAGTGGCTGGGTTACAGGTGTGGACTACTGTGTGGGCTCCAATCTCTTTCTTTACCACAAATTGCTTGAACTCTAAAAAGATTCTTACTGCTTTTCAAGGCACTAGCCTTCAGCTCTTAACCTACCCCAGTGGTTCCATAATTTTAGTGTGGTTCAGAATCACCCACAGGGCTTACCACAGGTTGCTGGGTCCCACCTCAGTTTTTGTAGGGTGGGTCTCAAGCTTTGCATTTCTAACAAGTCCCCAGTGGATGCTGATGCTACTGGGGGAACCAAATCAGACCCAAAGGCTCCCAGATTACCACTTGTCCACAGTCTTCTCTCATTCAGTGTGTGCTACCCTTTACTGGGTTTGCTTTCTGTTTTAGGCATTTCATCTCATTTAATCCTTCCAACAACCCTACCAGATAGCTACTGTTAATATTGTCATTTTACAGAGGAAGAAACTGAGGCACAGAGAGGTTGTATATCTTATCCAAAGTAAGTGATGAAGCTTGTCAATATTGCCTCTGAAGCTGTGTATTTAATTGCCCTGCCTTAATGGGCTAAGGATTTTTTCCCCACGGACATCTCACATTATCTACTTTTAAAGCCCAGGGCTTTGTGAACAAGGTGCCCTTTCATTCTGGACCACCCTCTTCCCAAATTTCTCTTTGCTGCTGGCTAAGTACAACAAGAGAAAACACACATTTAATCTCCATTAAGGCTTGCAGACTTTTTGGAGAGGAAGTCTCGTCTGACTTGGGAAAGAAATTTGAAGTATTGCAAATTTTAAAGAAAGGCAGTTTTATTGCTTCCAATAATATATGGTAATACAAATGAATGACTAAAGGAACATTTCCAAGAATTCCTCTTAGCTTTTCAACTAAGTAAACATGGCTCGTTTGCATACAAGCAACTGTATTTAAGATTACTATTCGGGGGACTGGTTTAAAAGGCACAAGAATTTTCCAGCTGACTTTTTAGAGGTTTTATGTGGGTTCCTATGTTTGGAATGTGCAGGCTTCATGATCATCTCCTGAAATGGATTACTTTTCTTTTGCTTCTAGGTTCAGGTCTTGGTCTCTCAGGAGACCTCTCTGGCAGAAACCACAAACACGTAACTCTGATGTCAAGGCTGAATGTGATGCATCCCAGACAAGCTGGGATTTGATTTTGAATAAAGACAGCACAGACCCTTAGTGCTTTGCCTCAGCAGGAATTCCCTCTTTTACTGGGAGTTGGTGTAAGTTATAGATTTTTTTTCCATGGATATTTTACTGTACAGTGTCTGGAGTTGTCCAGGGAATCTGCAACATACATGCTCTCAGATTTTATTTTGTACCCCCCTTTTTTTTTTCCTTACCAAAGTGTTTTGCTTTGTTTTATTTCTGATGGAATTCCAATGAGTCCCACTTTGAGAAACACTGCCAGGTTGTGGGGAGGACGTGGACTGTGGAGGTGAGGATGGGTTTTTAGAACTGCTCACCAGTCCTCACTTGTGTAGCTCCATCTCTTGCTGCACGTTGGATTCACTTATAGCTCTTCTCAGAAACATCAATTCTCAGGCTTTACTCAATATTACTGAGAGTATTTTAAGACTGGACCTGGACATCAGCATGAAAAAGCAAACAGAAAAACAAAGCAAAACAAACTCCCTGGGTGATTCTCATGTGGGAGAGCAGGGTTGGAAACCGCTGAGATATATCTGATTGGGAGCAACAGATTTAGGGGTATATTTAGCTGAGGGCCAAGAGTGGATAAGTAGAGGTCAGGGTATGGGTGGATGGGTGTGTGTCTTTTCCAAATTAGAGTGAACTCCTGTGGCTGGAGGACCCTAACTTAAGAAACAGGTGCAGCCCAACTGGGACATCTGGGGTCAGCCCCAGGATTCATTCTCTTTCCATCTCTTTGGCCATTGGCTTAAGGTATCCTGGGCACGGGGCTCACACTTGTGCTGGTCCTTGCCTGGCAGGGCAATTAGCTCTCTGTCTTGGACTTCTTTCTGGCTGCTGAAATCTGGCAGCTGCACCAACCTCTGTAACCAGTGGTTTCTAAATGATATCCCTTTAGCTTTGGCCCAAGGACTCTGGCTTTTCTGTTTGTTTTCTTTTTTCTTTCTTATTTAAGAAGCTCAAGAGAACTTAAAAGCAGACCCTTGAAAGTTAAGCATTTCTAATCACATAAAGGTGTCTGTGGGGTGAAGTGAAGAGGGTTGGGGGGCTTTCATCTTTCTGTGTATCCCCTTCCTTCTTCAAACAGTCCTTCTGGGCTCTTATCCACCCAGCTCCTTGCTGGATGCCCACCCCCATCATCTCCATGTTTGGGGCCCAGAGGGTAAAGGAGGAGAGGGGGCTGGCCAGAGGGCTGGCGTGGGGAGGGAGGAAGCCCACAGCCCCCATGCTGGGCCCAAGGAGACTGTGAGAAAGCCCCTCTCCATCTGCAGCCCAGCCCGGTGGGAGTCAATTAATTCTGAATAACCTAAACCGACAGAGGTATTTGCATTCACAACCTGACTGATGACCGTATAAAATTGATTTATGAATTAAAGTGCTTCCCCTCCCTTTATCCCGATTCAGTCTGTAATTGATTATACGTGCTGCAACGAAATTAAATAAAAGAAAATTAAAAAGAAAAGAAAAAGCAAAGTGAAAAAAGGGAGAGACCCTTGCTCGGGGGTCCAACATTCTCAGGACTCCCTGGGATTAGCCATTCTATTCATCACTTATCATTTTTTATTTAAAAAGTTACTTCCCCCTTTGTCTCCACCCCACTCCGCCCTCCCCATCTCCACCATGGCCAGCATCCTCCTCTCCAGCTTCCTGCCACTGGCTGGACCTTTGGGGTGTAATGAGTTCCCTGGGCCTAGAGAGAAGAGGGCATGCGCAGGCATCTCCCAGGTAGCGCTGCTCCACAAAAATTTGAGGGATAAGCAAAGGCATCTTCAATCTCTGCCTCTCTCTGCTGTGTTGCTCTCTCATGTGTTCCTTCTCTGACTGACCCCTCTTCTTTCGAGTGTCTGTCACTCTACCTACACACAGTCCAAACTTCCTTGGGCAAATTCTGTCATAAATACGTTTCCAGCAAGGATTACATCAAGGACCAATTTTTTAAAGGATAACTCCTCTCAGCAGAAATTTTCCAAAGAAAATAAAGCATTCAAACAAAGGAATACATCTCTATTTGCAAAATCTCAAGTTCCTTTTACCCAAGGAAGGAATGCTTTATTAGTGGGAGGATGATCTGAAGTGGGGAAGAAGGGGAGCTAAATTCAGTGCACCTAGAGAGTCTGAGAACAGACTTCAGAATGAGCTGGACTGAGGTTCTGAATATTACTAGCTTTGTATCACTGTGCAAGTCAGTTAAATATTCTTACTTTCTGTGAGAAAGTAAGATAGAGACAACCGTGAACTTGAATCATGGATATTATTCCCCTTCAAATGTGGCTCAGCAAATGTGGCAGGTTCTCTGCAAAGATCAGAAATAGAGTCCATGGCTTTGCTTAATCTGCTTATGAAACAGGGCAGCTCTGACTGAAGGGTGTTCTCTTCATAGATGCTGGATGGTTCTCTCCCAACTCAGACTCAGTCCTTCTGTTTGAGTGACAAATGTCCAACTGCTTTTCATTACAAACCAGGCGGTGAGAGCAGACAGTGGTCTCTACCGTGGTATCTTCAGAGATCCAGCGCACAAAATACACCAGGAGGAAACTGCCTCACTCAATCTATCCTCAGTACTTCCTTACCTTTTTCCTTTCCCTTCTACCTCAGGATGGCCTAGTCTGACTACTTATTTTCCTGCCTCAGTTGCTGTCTTAAGAAGTCTAGTTCCTTCTCTACACTTTTGTCTTTGATAAGTACAATGTTGGCTCAATTCCTCTAAGTATATTTTTTTGAATTTTTGTTGTTGATGGACCTTTTTATTTATTTATTTATATGTGGTGCTGAGAATTGAACCCAGTGCCTTATACATGCCAGGCAAGCGCTCTATCACTGAGCCACGACTCCAGCCCCTTCTCTAAGGTTTTAATGAACAGTTTAGTGGGGAACCCATAGTAACTGGTTTTGATCACATTTCACAGAAAGTTTAACAAAGTCAGGAGCAACTTCTTGGACCTGGCTGGCAGAGCCCACTTTGTTGATACCTCACATGGTATTCCCTGCCCAGAAGAGAAGGAGCTAGGCAGGTACATCAAGCAGGAATTCCATGAGAACACTGAAACAGGGACTCTTGTCAGGGAATGTTGAGAAGTGGGTTATATGATGAGAAAATTTCCATTAGATACTGAGGCAACTTGAAGTGGGGGGCTTACATGGAGAAAAAGTTTTTAAGTGTTTTGGAATCTTTCTTCTGCTATCTCTGCAGGGCTAAGCAGAGGAAGGGTTCGGCATCTTGAAATTTTACCCATCTTGGTTTTCCCTTCTTGAGGAAGGGTTAGGCATCTTGAAGTTTTACCCATCTTGGTTTCCTCCTCGATGAAATGCAACAAAGGAAGGAAAATGCATATGCTCTTTTCATTTCTTCATTGCTTGGGATAATTTGGGGTTACTAGAAAGCCTGAAGGCAAATTATGAGAGGATATGGGTTCTGAGGTACTAAGTACTGGGGTACTGGGTACTAACTACTAAGGTGAGTTCAGAAGAACCATAAAGTAAGTAGGAAAGAAATTGCTGCAAGTTGAACCTGAGGAGGCAGATCACCTCTGCAACTGTGCTAGCAAAGGACCTCAAATTCGTAGAAAAAAATAAAGAAGAAGAAGACTCAAACTGCTTCTTAAGTGTATGTAGAGGTTTAGAGGCAGCAAATTAATATAGGAGAGGAATCTATAGAAGATATCTAAACTGGATGGTTCTAATTATTAAGCTCTGCTCTTTTTAGGTGAAATAAAGAACTTGATGACTAACTCCCTAAGGTTAAGTACGGTTTAAAAGCACACATGTGTAAAGATATTAAGATTGGGGCTATCTGGGTATAGTATCTAGTTAGCTGGGTGTAATGAATGGAATACTTGTGTCCCCCAGTTTCTTTCTTTCTTTCTTTCTTTCTTTCTTTCTTTCTTTCTTTCTTTCTTTCTTTCTTTCTTTCTTTTTCTTTCTTCTTTTTTTGGAAGTGGGGATTGAACTCATGGGCAGTCCACCACTGAGCCACATCCCCAGCCCTATTTTGGATTTTTATTTAGAGACAGGGTCTCACTGAGTTGCTTAGGGCCTCGCTAAGTTGCTGAGCCTGGCTTTGAACTCGCAATCCTCCTGCCTCAGCCTCCCGAGTCGCTGGGATTACAGGCGTGCACCACAGTGCCTGGCTCCCCCAATTTCATAGATTGAAATCTTAAGCTCCAAAGTGATAGAATAAGGAGATGGGAATCTTTGAGAGGTGATGCGATCATGAGCTTGGAGCCGTTATGACAGCTTATTACCTTATAAGAAGATATTGCTGGGCACAGCGGCACACACCTATAATCTCAGTGACTTGGGAGGCTGAGGCAGGAGAATCACAAGGTTGAGGCCAGTCTTGGCAACTTACAGAGAACTTGTCTCAAAATAAAAAATAAATAGGGCTGGGAAGTAGCTCAGTGGTAAAGTGCCTCTGGGTTCTGATTCCCGGGACTGGAAAAATAAAAAGAAGAAGGAAGAGGATGAAAAGGAAGAGGAGAAAAAGGAAGAGGAGGAAGGAGAAGATGAAGTAATCATCTCTTTTGATCTTATGAAGATACAACTGGAAGACAGCCATTTGTAAACCTGAAACTAGGCCCTACCAGACATCAGATCCAGCTGCACTTTGATTTGGACTTTTCAACCTCTAGAACCATAAGAAACAAATGTTGTTGCTTAATGTTTAAGCTACCCAGCCTACGATGTTCTGCTATAGCAGCCTGAACTGAATAAAGCACTAGGAATTGGCCTCAGAAGACAAAAGGCATGGAAATGTTATCTCCAAATGACCTTTAATAACAGAAGCCTGAGTTCCATGGGCCACAGGCCCTATGGGATTGGCCCCTCTGGGCAAGCTGAGACTGTCTATCCTACACAATGGTGGTGTCTTACAGCTGTACATCTTGCCCTATGATCCACCATCAGGCAAACTGAACATAAATATGACCTTAATCTTTGCCCTGTTAGGCTTGGTGGAGGACCAAGAGCAGTTGCAAGAATTCGGAGAATTCTGGGAGACTTGTTTCTGTCTTTCAATTTCAAAATGAGAAAAACCTGCATTAAAAATGTTTATAGCAGCTTTATTCATAGTAGCCAAAGCTTGGAAGCAACCAAGATGTCCTTCAATAGATCAATAGACAGATAAATTGTGGTATAATAGGATAATATTCAGATAAAAAGAAATGAGATATAAAGCCGCAAAAAGTCATGGAGGAACCTTAAATGCACACTGGTAAGTGGAAGAAGCCAATCTGAAGATGCTGTGTATTGTATAACTGTATGATACCCAAGCTACATGATATCGTGGAAAAGGCAAAGGTAGGGAGACAGTAAAAAGAGTGAGAGATTTGGGGGAGGTAAGGAGAGAGAGAGGGCTGGATGGGTGAAGTCCAGGTGATTTGAGAGAAGTAAAACTAACTCCATTTGATACTATAATGGTGGATAAGATTCATTATTCATTTGTCAAAAATCCACAGATTCTATAACACAAAGAGTAATAATCCCTCATGTAACTACAGACTTTAGTTAACAATTAATAAGTGTCTCAATATGATCTTATTGATTGTAACAAATACATCACACTAACAAAAGATGTTAATAATAGGGGAACTGGGGGAGGAAGGTGATAAATGGGGAGTACAAAGGAATATATGGAACTCTCTATACTCTTCATTCAATTTTTCTGTAAACCTAAAACTACTCTAAAATTATAACCTAATAATTTAAGAAAACAGGGAAAGAGAACCCTTTGGTCCTTATTGACTTTTGACCTCTCTGTTGGAAAGGACCTGCGTAAAGGCCAATTTATTTTATGATTCTCAATGAGAGGGCAGGAATGATTTCTGAATACATGAAACAACTTACTACTACATGCAAACTGATGTAGCATGAACTGGTGACATTGTAGGGCATAAGTGGCCATCGTGGCAATGGTGACAGGTCCCTCACCTAGGACAGTCCACAAGGCTCACAAGCAAAATGTGATCCTCCTTAAACAATGACTTCCAAGGAACTTCTAGAGATAGAATGAACAAAAGACCAAAACTCACACCTGCCAAATGCAGAGAATGGATGGACTACGGGTTGTTGAAATCACAAAAATTAGGTGCTGAATCAGTTTGATCATAATAGCAAAATCAAACAGTCTGGACAAGTCACTCAGTCACGTGGGTGCTTTTCTTCCTTCTGGTGTCCCAGGAGTTTGCCTTCTATTGTCAGTGCAGACTTCTCCACAAATGTCACAGAGAAGGCCTCTTGTTGGTTTCAGGGGAAATGGAATCTTACTCCTGGGCTATAACTTTCGCATCTTTCAAAGTTCTAGTTGGTCTTCCTCATATGATCCCACTGCCACAGAATGGCCTAACCCTGACCCAGCTCTCATCTCTGCTGCTTTCTATGCTCTTGTCCCCACCTAAGATGATCTTTCTAAATGCCAGAACCTGGCTCAGTCTGGATCTAATCTCTACTTGGCCCAAGTTCCCAGTCAATTCAATGCTCTGGTACTCAGCAATTACACTTCAGGGAAATTTTTTATTTTTCATGTATTTATTTATTCTGTGCTGGGGATTGAACCCAGGGCCTCACACATGCTAGGCAAGTGCCCTACCACTAGGCAACAACCACAGACCTGCCATTTGTCTATAGCCCTCTCCCTAATTCAGCTCAACAAATTTGTCCAATTTTTTTTAAAAAAGGCTCTGCAGAATCTGCAAAGAAAAACAATAGCCTTTTCCTTGGAACTTGGTTCTGAAGCTAAGAATTGCAAAGCTAAATGAATAGAGAGCAATTCCAAGCCAAGATAATAAACAAGGGCTTGGCAGTGAGGCCCTGCTTATGTATGCATGTGCCAAGAGAATTCAAAAGAAGGAATAGATACCTGTGGGAAAGGCTCACAGTGAAGACTTCTGGAAAAAAACTGAAGGATAAATGGATTTCTGAGAAAGATCTAGTAGAAAACTTGTTGGTTTAATACATGCACTTCCTTTGTTTCAGTAAAGTGATTAAAAACAAAGTAAGTTTGAGTCTAGGGAAAGACATATATGGTACAATAGTAACATTGCTTTCAATTGAATTTTTCAGTACTTAGTCTTCAGTGAATCCAGGATAATTATGAAGTTTTCCAGGTGACCTCAGAATACTTCTATATCATCCTTTCCTGCTTCTCTTATCTTGACTTGACTTCTGGAGGCATTAGGATATGAGCTTAATAGGGCAAAAATAAAAATAGCACCAGGTGCTGTGGTGCACTCCTGTAATCCCAGTGGCTTGGGAGGCTGAGACAGGAGGATTGAGAGTTCAAAACCAGCCTCAGCAACAGCAAAGCACTAAGCAACTCAGTGAGACCCTGTCTCTAAAAATAAAAATACAAAATAGGGCTGGGAATGTGGCTCAGTGGTTGAGTGATGCTGAGTTCAAATCCTGGTACCCCCCTCCCCCCCAAAAAAAATTAAAAACAGAAAGACTGAAAAGTAAAGTTGCCTAACATAACTTAGGGAACTTCAAATAAGAACTATTAATGAGTGCAGGGTTCAGGGCAGACTAGGAGGAGAGGCTGCAGAGAAGAAAGAGGAAGAAGAATCTTACTGGTTATGTACTTTGAAAGACAAGTCCCTGTCAGTTCTGCAGATGAGCAGGCCAACAGTAAACCTGATGCCTGGCAGTCACCTCTAGAGGCTAAGGAACAAAGGTACTCAAGAGCACCATTTATGTCCTTAACATTCTGTCTTTGGAAAAGGAGGATGATGCCTCAAAGAGTATTGTGATGCTTAGGTAATTAAAGCATGTAAAGTACTTGCAACAGAGTCTGGCACATAGGTACTATGAGAACTGACTTTCATTATTCACATACAATAAGCACACAAAAGAGTTAAAAAAGAAAAAAAGCAAAAACCCAGTTACTCTTAACATCAACATTCAGTTAGTATGTTATGTTTCAGTAAGCACATATTTGCTTTTTTCAAAATAAATGATATCTAGGATGAGAATGAGACAGGTTAAATGAATGTTATTCTGGGTTTTGTAATAAATTCATGTTTTTGTTCAGATGAGGACATAAAACTTAATAATTTTATCAAGATGACCTTTGATGATAGCCTGATATTAAGATGTTTGAAACAGAAGAATGTTCAGCCTATTTAAAAACATATTTTTTCTGATTAAGGAGTGACTTCAGGGGATAAACCATTCTCACTAGAAATAAGTGGGCTTGTTCCATTAGAGAAACCTTTTCCAATCTTTGATTCAATGTTCCAAATCTGCTTAGCAGAGGGAATTGTCAAATTCTTTGAATTTCTCTGATGGTCTGCATTCCTTGTGCCATATCAAGGTTCTCTGATTCAGAAGGAATATCCTCACATGTAATAGGCCTCCTCCAGGCATACAATGGCACACAGAGGGAAAAAGTTTCCCTGATGGTTCCAGGCTATGCATTTGGTGGATCAAAAGAAGACTGGCTGGAAAACTCCTTTGTTCTGACAACTTGGAGAGGAATATCTCAGTCACTGTCTTACTTGCTCCCATGAAACTACAAGGGGTACAAACAATATGTTAGCTGCCTGAATGATGGCTCTTCATGTTCCTTCCAGCTTACAACATCTAGGAGTTTATGAATTGTGTTTCTGAGGACAGTCCTATGATCCTCAGATCCTCATGGCTGTGTTAGAGAAAGGAAGAGCCTTCACATTTGATTTGATCCCTCATCTTTTACAAAAAAGCACTATCCAGCTCTCCAAAATTAAGTTTTCTCTAACTACAGGAAGTTTGCTTATCTGATTTCCATGAGGTAGTCCTTAGGGGCTCAAAGGGAAATCTTCCATCAGATGCCGGATAACTCACTAGCACCCTGGAGAACAGTCTGTACCACCACTGCCCAGGGAAGCTCATACCTGCAGAAGGTGATAAAAGATTGGAGTTGAAGTGCAATTTGAGGGAAAAGTTAGAGTTTTGAGAAAAATGTACAGAAAACTTATCCTTAATGCCGAAAATCCAAAATGAATTTTAGAGTCTTTTTTGTACGTGAGAAGTTAAATATTTATGCAAGTATTATTTTTGAAATAAAGAATGAATGCAAAGAGGCAACACTAATAATAAAATAATAGAAATAAGAGTCAAAGTCATAAGTTTATAGGCACCTTAGTAACAATTCTGGTTTTTAAAAACAACTTGAAATTCTTAAAATTCTTTCAACATACACAACTTCATGTGATATTCATAGCAAAGCTAACTGCTCTTATTTTTATTTTGAATATCTTTAAAGACTACATTCTCTAAAGGTATGATCATTTTAAATACAAATATCTTTTGGAAGGCAACTCACTGTGAGTGGTGTGGTGAATCACTCTTAAGGTGTGATAATAGGGTATGCTTTCCCAATTTTCTAGTGTGGTAAATAGCTTTATTCCATAAACATCACCATGAACAGAAGGGAAAAAATAAATGTACCTTGTATAAAAACATGAGGATGCCCCAATAAATAAAATCTATTGTAAAATTAAAATTGGATTTCAAGTCTGAGGATGAAGTTGTAGGAAGTTGGCTACTTTTGATTCTGAAATGGGCTTTTGTAGTAGTTTTCTGAACCCCTGGAATAAAGAGGGTTGATTTGTGATGGAATCTCCAGAGCCTGCAGTCATATATTACAATATGTTGTAAATCCAGAGGGTACAATATAGATTTCACAGGGGGCCCTGGGGTTAATTGAAATTCCATCTGTTTCTTCTGTGTAGCAGACATAGTAGCCTAGGATATTTGCTCAGGATAAGATATGAGTTTTACAATTTTTTTTAATTTTTAAGCTCAAGTATAAGTTTGCCTAAATCTGCTTTTCCCTACTTCCACTTCCTACCTTCAATTAAAGAAAAAAAAAAAGTTTAAAAGGCAGTCTTTATTTTCCCCACAGCTGCCCCCGGCAGCCCCCCTTCCCTCCAGTGCATGCCGGGTAATGCCATGTATTCTTAGGCTCCCAAAGGCCTCCATTACTGTCAATTAGTTACGGAATGCTACAGAGATTCATGCCTGACAGCTCGAGTAAAGGCAGGAGAAATGGGCTCAGTAGGGAGCGAGGGGCCTGATTCTTTTTTGTCCACAAGAAATACCTTTCTCAGCAAGGCTTTTAATGGCCTTCCCTTCTTTCAGCCCCTCTGCCCAGGCGCCCCCACGATCCCAACCCACACCATATACACATATCTCATATGTTCATACACTGGTGTGTTTGTGTGGACATGGCACAGGACTGTGAGAACTCAGAGCAAGAGGCTATGCTTCCCTATAACTTCTGAAAACAACAGAGCTTTAAAAGTCCTGACTCCTAACTTTGCTATAACCTGAATCCTAACTTCTCTCTTCAGAAGATGTCATATTGCTAAGTGCCTCCTAGGCCTTTGGCTTATTAGTATATTTTCCTTCAACAACTTTCCTCCCTCCAAAGTGGAAATGGTCTGGCCATAGACCCTGAGTAGGGAGCCCACTGCTTCTGTGCTGCTGCCCCATGGCTTGGGCAGTGGATTGTAGTTGGCCATGGCCACCACACCCATGTTCTTCTGAATTCTTTATCTTTTGTCTTTTTGTCTTCTACTTCCCAGCATTTATTCCTTCTTCCTCCTCCAAACCCCTGTCTAGATCCTTCCACTTGAAGGATCTAGAAGACTTGAGGCCAGTGATTTTGTTTTATTCATGCATCTTCTTTCTCTCCCCATTCTAAACTACCCCCCCAATATGTATCATTATGGGACTTTGCTTATGTCCTATGCTCTTGCTGTCCCTATTGCCTGGAACACTTGTTCTAGATTTTTGAACAGATGTCTCCTTCTCACTGTTTACATCTGAGCTCAGATGCCACCAACAGAGTCCTTTCCTGATTTCCCAAGCTAAAGGAGTCATAACTCATGTCCAGTTGCTCTCTCCCGTCACTCTATTTTATTCTCTTCATAGTTTGACTCATCATATGAAAGTAGTCTTCATCTGTATGTTTCCACGTGTATTGACTGCCTCCTCCATCAGAATGAGTTTTTATGAGGACAAAAGACTGTTCTGTTCACCAAGGAACCTGAGCTCCATAGATTACCACCTGCCACAAGCAGTATTGAAAAGGAGTGAACTAAAAAAAAAAAAAAAATGGTTGTTTCCAGGGTAAAGGAAAACCTCAGACTGCAGGGTGCCATGGTTCACATCTATAAGCTCAGGTACTCAAGAGACCGGAGCAGGAGGATTGCAAGTTTGAGGGCAGCCTGGAAAATGTATCAAGACCCTGTCTTGAAAAAAAAGAAAAAGAAAGGGTTGTGGATGTTGCTCAATGGTAGAGCACCCCTGCACCCCAGGATTCAATTCCCAGTAACACACACACATACACACACATGCACAGGAGAAAATCCAGCATCACACCAAAATGTCTTGCCTGCTTCTTGGTCTGCTTTCTATTATATGAGTATTGGACTTTTCTCACTATTCAAAGATAAACTTGGAAAAAGCCTATTAAAAAGATAAGAGACGCTATTAGGAAATCGTGAATACAGTGCTTAAAGTGGCCATATTCCTTCAGATGGGTTTGAGAAAGATGACAGGGTAAAGGTAGCAGAAGATGACATGCCAGGGAAAGGCAGCCTGTGGCAATTCATGCCTGGACTCTTCACAGTTCCAGGTCCTTCCTCTCCTACAGCCCAGCCTTCTGTGAAAGTCCTCCATAGGCAGGAGCAGAGAGATTTTCTGTCTGTCTCATCCAGCATCTGAGGGAAGGCAGGGTAGGGAGGCCCAGGAAGAGGGTTTTGTGGTGGAAACTAGTGAGACCTGGGGCATGGAGTGACTTGGAGACAAGGGTAGGGCTGCAGCCACATTTCGTGGCCCTTGCAGTCTGAGGAATAATTGGGAGGACTCTACCCAGAGCAGGACTCTAGTCTGCTAACTGTTACTACTTTCTATTGTCAACCCATCACCAGCCAGGTACTGCCTCAAGATGCTTCCAGAATCATCAAGCTTCACAGTAATACCATCTGAGGAGAATTTAAATGTGGTCTTCTTTCTCAATCTGCCTTACTTCAGTGCTTTTCAAACTTTAATACACACCGTTTACCTGACAATCTTATCAAAATGCTGATTCAGAGGAGGACCCTGGATTCTCCAATAAGCATGGGGGACCAACAAGCTCCCAGGTGATGCCATAGTCCACAACATGGTGGACTATGGTGTTGGTCCACTTGTCCACAACACACTGAATACAAGACATCTCTTCACCAGCTTGGCCAGAAGGACAGCCAGCTTTGTAGAGATGGATGGTCTGCAGCCTGAATAAAAGAAGTGAAAATTTCCTTAATATCTATTTTGGTTCTGCAGAAAAGAAAAAATGCTGTATTTCTATCTGTGATTCTTGTAACTTCCTTATTTGGCAAATTATTTTAGGAGGTGCTGTGAAATAATAAATTAACTCATGTCCTAGATATACTAAAGCTGTTTGTCCAATGTAAATTTCTATTTTTTTTCCACACATTTGAATCAAAAACCCTTGCAAAGTTTATCCTGTCCTCCCCCCACCCCCAAGTGGAGTTATTCACCATGCAGGAGGAAATTAGCTATTGTATGATAAATGAGGTTACTTGGAACAGAACATAGTTGCTGTCTACCTTGCTTCTCCTTTCCTCATCTGCTAAAGAAAAGGCAGAAGATGATGAGGTGAGATCAGTATGATTTTATAGTGCTGTGTCTGGAATGCTTACTCCCTCCAAAATTCAAGTTGAAGTTTGTCATTGTGACAGTATTAGGAGGTGGAACTTTTAAGAGGTGATTAGGCCTTGAGGGCTCTGCCCTGCTGGGTGGTGTTAATGTCACTATGGAACAACCTAGTTTAGCCTTCTCTCTCTTTGCCTTCTGTCTTGTAATGACACAAGTTATGACACAAAAAGGCTCCTGCCATATGCTGGCACCTCTATCTGGGCTCCCCAGTCTTCAGAACCATGAACCAACAAATTTCTGTTCATTATAAATCATCCAGTCTCAGATACTCTGTTATAGGAGCACAATCTGGTTAAGACACACAGATGGCCGATACACAAGGTTTAGTGTGGAAGGAAATACAAAAGGAATACCCACACCTGCACATCGTTAGTTCTGCCCAAGGACACATATGTGCTCATAAACATGCAGGTTTGGGATTCAACTTACAGAGGCAACTCACATTTGTAAATTCAAGGAAATTCAGAAGAGGATAGGTAGCATTTGCTAAATCTGAGCTAAGTGGCCATTGGGGGTTCAGATCCAAAAGAAGCAAGCAATCTAGGAAGGAAGATAACAAGAAAAACCTAAGCAATAATTCAGCATAAAATTTAATTTTCATAATTTCATAAACTGCCAGAAGCTTATTGAAAGTAAATGGAATTTATGGAAAGAACAGATTAATTTCAATTGAAATGGTCAAAGGTTTTTCTGAATGGTAAGATTCAAATTGGAATTCAAAGGAAGATCAGGTCAGGAGAGATAGGATAAGAGGGATGAGTATATCAGGTGGGTGGAAGGACATAAAATATAGTGTAGATGTTAGAGAGCATAAAGTGTTTTGGAGCTTATGAGAAAAAGTTTGATTTTTTTGAAGTTTCATTTATTTGAGGACAATCTGATAGAGGGAGAAATGGTGGGAATGACAAAGTTGAGGTTAGATTAAGGAAGGTCTTGAATATTTGGCAAAGGTTGAACTTGATTCTGTAAATAATGCGGAACATTGAATGTTTAAGTAGAAAAGTACATTTTAACAAAAACATTTTAAGAGATGAATTTCAATAGCCCATGTATGGTGGATAAAGGCCAAGATTAGGATGGTGGCAGAGGGAACAAAAGAGATGGAATAGAGAATCTAAAGCAATCACAGACTTTTACGACTGGTGGGATATTATGATCCATAGTTGGGCAGAGATCATAGGCTTGAAGTTAATGAATGAAATGAATGGTTATGGGGAAAACAAATTCAATTTGAGATATTGTAAGCTTAATTAAGACTAGGACAGGAGCTGGGATTGTGCCTCAGTGGTAGAGTGCTTGCCTAGCATGTGTGAGGCACTGGGTTGGATCCTCAGCACAATATAAATATAAATAAATAAAAAATGAATCATGTTCATTTATAACTAAAAAATACTAAAAAACAAGACTAGGACAGACATGTGGACGATTGGAAGACAACAGTGGACAACTGGAAGAGCAGCCCTACTTAGAGGTAGTCCTAACTAAGGCCATGCGGTGAGTCTGGGAAATGCCCACATGGGAGGACTGGATAGAGAAATAGCAGGAGCAGAATAAGCAGAAGAGAAGAGAAGCTGTGGAGAAGTAAAAGGAAGAGGGAGTGTAGGACCAGACAGTGCCCACAGCACCAAAGGCTGCAGAGAGACCATGCAATATGAGATCAGGGACAGGCCCCCGGAACACAGGGAGACTTTCCCATTGTGGACCATAAAGTGCAAAGGTGGAAATATGTGACAGGAGATTAAGGAGCAGGCAAGTCATAACACAGCTGGAACTTGTGGACTTTCCTTTAGGAAAAATAGGAGGGAAACTGGAGGTAAAGTGTGGAAGCATGAAGAATGTTGGACTGAAACATAGATTTAGGAAATCTATGTTCCAGCAAAAGGAAAACTGAAAGTCTTGCCAAATGGCAGTTGAATCGAGCATGAATTGGCCAAGTCAACACAGCACAGACCTAAAGACAGCGGACAGTGGGCATGACTCAGGGATGGGAACCAACACAATAGGTAGCAACAGAACGCCAGGTGCTCAGGAAGACAGCTCAGAGGCAGCTGTCTGAGCCCACACGGGTCAGTACACCTCAAGAGGAGAGTTCAGATACCCTGGCATCTCATGAGAGGAGGGGAATGATTAAGAAAGGTGATCAGGAACAACCAAGAGACTATTTCAACCCCAAGCATCCCAATTTAAAAGGCACTCGTGCATCCACTAAAGAACAGGCCCTCCCTGAGCAACACATCAATGTGGCGCTTGCCCACGTTGGGGATGGAGAAGTAGAGCATTCCTGCCCCCAGGGAGCTTCACTGAAGTTAGTCAGCCTGAGAGGAGCCGCCTTGAACCCTGCAGCAGAGACAGGATGTAAATACTGTGAAGAGGTGGCTGGAGCAGAGCCTGTCAATAAGTTGCCAGGGTGACAGGGCAGGAGCCATCCCCTCACTCAATACCTTTCCATCCTCCCCAGTCCTCACAGCCAAGTCACACAGCCGCACCTTCAAGAGACTGGACATGGAGCCAAGGAAAAGTTCATTGTGATTTTCTTATATGTGAAAGACACCTGAAAGGTCCAGGCATTACTTGGTGTCAGATGAGAAAGCAATGAGTTTTCCTTCTGTGCCTGCGTGGGACACTTTGCTCAGCAGAGCAACCTGGATTAGGAGGAAGAGAATTTGGGGGAGGCAGAGGGACATTTGCAGTCCTTGATGGGAAGGCAACAACCTGAGACACCCTATAACCCACTGACATGGAGTGCAGGAACAACCAGAGAAGCCTTCCTGAGACAGGGGAGGGTCTGCTCTGGCCTGCTTTCTCTTCTATCCCCATACTACCTGGTGACTCTTTCCTGTTCAGATCACTCAACCACGGGAGAAGTTCTAGCTCTGCCACCTACCAGGTGTGTGACCTGGGCAAGGTCATTTGAGACAATTATTTCATTTCCCCCTCCAAAGGGGCAATGATCCTTGTAGGACAAGTGCTGGAACTAAGCAGTTGCTTGTTGTTATTTTCAGTTTCTCTTACCTTCCTCTTCATTTCTTGACAATGAGTGATTTTTTCTTCATCCAGCCACAATGCTTGGAAGCAGAGATGGATCTGTCTCAAGTAATGAATCATTCTCCCAGCTCTGGATTAGTGACTGTTATTTGACTAACGCTGCTCCAATCCACTGAAGGGAATTGAGGTTTTCAAATGGCCATGTGCATTAAGATCCATCTCTGTCTCAGTGTCTCTTTCTCTCTTACACACATACACACACATGTGCGCACACACACACACACACACACACACACATCCTGAGCCCATTCAGAGTTACTAAATTAGAATCTTGAAGAGATGAGGCCTGGAATGTATTTTTAAAAGCTTCCACCCTTGGTTAAGAATGTAGTACCTATTCAGACTCAGGCACCCAGTGGGAATACATAACAATGTTTTAGAAACATGGACAAATTATTTTCTGTGAGCTAAGTAAGGTCAAAGGCTGAGACTGCTTCAATCATAGACTCAGGAGCAAACTGAAAGAGATTTGTCCATTTCAGAAAAGTTCAATATGTAAAAAATTTTTTTTTTCATTTGTTCTTCTGTGGACATGAACACAATTTAAAGTTCAAGTCTGGGTTTGCTCGAAATCTTTAACTTCTACTTTTATTGGCTGCACATCACTTTTGTCCCATTGTGGGTCTCAGCTTCACCTGTCACCATGTAACGCCTGTCTTTCCAAAAAGAGTTGACAACCTCCTCAGCTTCAGCCTCTCTTGGTTCCCCAGGCATGCTGGAAGGAGGGAGGAGGTGCATAATGGAAGAAGGAGGGATTAGAGGCTGGGAAGAGAGGCAGAGAGGAGTGGCAGGGAGTGGTGCGAGGAGAACATCCTACAGGAAAATCCAGCAAATCTGCTCCGAGAAAGTAACTTTCAGACATTTCTAACGTCTTGGTCACTGTCCCACACTTAAGTGTGTGTGTGTGTGTGTGTGTGTGTGTGTTGGGGAGGTGTGGTGGCTGTATACTTAGAGTTGAAAATAAAAAAGCTCCCTCTATTGACTCCTGAAAGGCCGAGATAAAGAGAACCGCATGGGACACATTGTGAGAAAGGAGAGCTCAGAAGTTGGCCTCCTTTTTCCCATTATTGTGCTATTCTCCCCCTTCCCCCTACCCCTCCCACCTCAAAATGTTCTCCCAGCCCCCACTCCTCTTTCCCTCTCACAGCCCAAAGACCCTCTTTTCAAGCTCTTGCTGCTGAGGCCCCTCAGTGGAGCCCAAGACCTCCATTCAGAGTCACTGATTTGAGTAAAATCCCTTATTCACCCCCTTCCCACCCCCCTGCCCTATCAGCTGAGCCTCAGTTCAGACCTCACAAAACAAAACAAAACCAGCCCATATAATTGATGGTGGCTGCCGGAGGACCCCTCTCCGCTTTCCCCCAGGGGCTCCTGCCCAGGCAGCTTCTTTTCTCCACTGTTCCCTCCCTCCCTGCCCCCAACTCCTGCTGGATTTTCGTAGTTAACAAGTGCGCACTGTTATTATTGTGCCCCCTATCATATTTATCCCCTTTCAGAGCTGATCTGCGCTTTTGTTGGAGGCAACCGGCGCATCTTTTGACATTTCAGCCTTTCTGGCTGCTGGGGGGCGAGGAGAGTGGAGGCGGCGGGGCAAACGGAGCCTCTGGATGGAGTAAGCAAGGCCAGCGGAGGAAGAAGAGAACAAAACCCCAGAACAAGGGGGACGGGAGGCAAGAGAAAAACATTGTAACTTGTTAGTGACCCAATGGGAAAGAGGCTGGGGGAGGAGGGCGCTAAAGAGTGTGATCCAGTTGCATTTGAAAGAACTTCACTTGCAGGAGGTTGAGGTTAGGAGGTGGCTATCTTTATTACACCTCTGCTGAACTTCATTTTTACAAGTTCACTGAACATGAGGGGAATGAGAGAAACCAAGAAAGAATGAAAAGGAATGAAAGCAAGAGAGATTCAGAGAGCAATAGTAACAGAGAGAGAAATAGGGAGAAAAAAACACATAGTTTGAGGTATTCTTAATGAAACACATAATTGAAAGGGGCCAAGAGATCGGGCAAAGGTTTCTTAAGACCTTTTTAAAATACAAAGCTTAGGAAACATCTGAGAATCCCCAAAACTTTAGATGAGGAAATTGCCCAGGTTCTTTCATATCCATTTCCATTGAGAAGTCATGGGAGAGAAATAATGTCTGGAAGTGTCCAACGGATGACTGCGAAGAGTTGAAATATCAATGGAGAAGAACTTAACACTCAGCTAATTAATTTTCACTTGACCTCCCAGAGAGTGGCATTTTCATTCTGGTTGTGCCAGTGAGGAAGCGGAACAGCTCTGTGACTTACGTGAGGCCCAAGGTGGAGCAGGGGATCAAGAACATCTGCCTGCTGGGCCCACAGCCAGCTGCTCACAAAACCACATCCATGGTCCTTCACGGTCATGTTTCCGGGGAAGAATGTACACTGATGAGGAAATCTGAGGGACAGAATCCCAACATTCTCCTTAGGAAAAGAGTGCAGTGCCTGTCGGGAGGACATTGTGGAGAGAGATTAGCCTGTGGGATTAGTCATCTCCTGAAGAAACTAAGGGTTTCTTCCCTTATAAGACAAAAAGAGCTCTCTCATGAAAGGGTTCCTACAGGGACTGGCTCCAACCTCTTCTCAGGATGCTCTTTCACTTCTCTAAATAGTATGTTGTATTCATAAACCCCTGGTCCTTCCCAATGGCTCAAGACATTTACAAACATTAATTCAGCCTCAGGATGGTGGTGGATGATATTTATTATTACCCTCAGCTTCCAGATAGAGAAATAGGTTTAGAGAAATTAAATCTCCAGTGCAAGGTAACTTAGCATGGTCGAATGAGGACTCAAATCCATAATTCCTAGACTGAAATCTACCTACCTTGCTGTGAGATCAACGTCATCCTACATGTTCTTCAGTAAAATTTCCAACAGTTCATTTTTACTTTGATGCCCAGCCTTTTTCCCTTGTTGTCTTCTTGTACGAATTTTACTTTTTATTTATCTATTTATTTTTGGTACTGGAGATTGAACCCAGGGGTGGCTCTACCACTGAGATACATTGCCAGTTGTTTTTATTTACTTTATTTATTATCTTGAGACAGGGTCTCACTAAGTTGTTGAGGTCAGCCTCAAACTTAAGATCCTCCTGCCTCAGCCTCCTGAGCTTCTGAGCTGTGCTCCATCATGCCTGGTTTGTACAGACTTTTAAAGGTGCCCTTTAAACCTTTTATAATCTGCCCTGAAGTATGAAAGTTGAGATTCTTACAGATTTACTTCAGGAATAAATCTATCAATCTTTATTTTCACATCATACAATTTTTACCCACACTAGGTTTGATTTGCTTGCATCCAGAGGCAGAAACAGGATTCCTGCCCCAATTCCCTTTTCTCAGGATTACAGGGTATGTTTCAGCAAAAAGAAAGAAAAATAAAACAATTGCTTCCATGATACTTCATATTTTATAAAAGGTTTTCAGATAGCCTTTCAGTTGAACTTCACTGTAGCCCTGAGAGTTACACAGATCAGGAAACTGAATCAGACTTAAAAAGATTACATGTCTGAGGTTGCACAGCTAGGAAGTTGTGGTATCAGAGGAGGGAGACTAGTATTCAGGTCTTTCAGGCCTGAGGTACAGAATATTTTGTGCTAGTGCAAGAGAAAGTCTTTGGTCTTTGCTGAGAAAAGGGTGTTAACATGTCTAACTGTGACTGTGGACTTATCTATTTTTCCCTTTAATTCTGTCCACTTTGCTTTATGTATTTTGAAGCTTTGTTATTAGATGCCTATTCATTTATTATTTTGTCTTCTTGAGGAAGTAAATCCCTTATCATTATGGAATGTCCCTCTTTATCTCTGAAAATATTATTTGCCTTGAAGTTTGTTTTATCTGATAGTATCCTAACTCTATGCTTAGTGTTTGCATGGCTGACCTTTTTTACCTGGTTAATTTCAACCTTTAACATTCACTCTGAGTCAATATGTCTAAATTCCTATTTCTAGAACTGCCTTTTGTGAATTTTATTACTTGGACTAAGAGGTTGAGATCATGATCATTCTGGGTGAATCAATAAAAGGATATCTCTGAAACCTGGCAGTCAAGACCAGGTGTGTGTGGCCCAGCTGACGGAAGTGGCAGGCTGCTATGACCCATGGTAAAACTCATCATCTGACCTCTCCATCCTTCTTCTCTCTTTCCATTCAGACTTTCTACAAATTTTCTTACCTTCCAATTGTCACTTTTCCCCTTTCCTCTCCAGAAATCAAATGCTAGTCTGTGATCTTGTCACCTTCATCCATGATCATGAAGATTTCTTTCACTCAAATGTCCCTGTCTCCCCACTCTCTGACCAAAATACTCAAACAGAAAATCTCATTGAGTTCTTTCTTTTCCTGGGGTTTTTCCTTAATGCTCCTTTTGTTTCCTCTTTAACCCTTTGGTTTGCTAAACTTTATTGCATGTCTCTTGAAATAACCCACATTTTTCATGTTCTTTTTTTTCTCCTTCAAATCCCTCCATAAAACTCATTTCTTCTGTTGGTGTCCCAGTTTTTTCCTCCTTTCCAGCCACATCGACTCAAGTTGATGTCTCACTGTTTATTCAGGGTTTTGTTTATGTTTAAATCAGACAGTCAACGCCTTAAGGCTGGGGTTTCATTCTCAGAGCTCCACGCTTTGCAAAATGCCATCTGCACTTACCACACTATATAAATAATAAATAATCAGACCAAAGAATCAGTAAACGGGTGCCAGGTCTCTGATTAGCATAAGTACTCAACCATCGAGAAAGAGTTGCTGCTGCTGCTGCTGCTGCTGAGACAAAAACGTTTTCTCCAAGAAAAACAGAGTAGTAAAAAAGAATCTTGGAAAAGACGCTTGGTCACAATTCAATTTGGACGAGGTAGAGGACAAAATGACTGGAGGGGAAGGCTCCCAGGGCTCCTTCTCATTCTGTCTCTTAAAGGAGCTTTCATTTGGGCTGAGAGCTCTCTTGAGGTCTTGTTCTTCTCTTGTGCCTTGGCACAGTGCCTGACAGGAAGTAGGCATAGAATAGATAGATTTCTTGAACTGGTCCCCTGAACATAGAGAATTAACATTTAGCTCATCTCAGTGCCGAACATTGGTTATTCCTTGAGACAGACCCTTACTTCTGGACATATCCGATTATCACAGGAATTAGATTACTGCATTAAACTACATTTAGTATTCATAATTTGATGCTCAGAATAATAATGAATTATGTATAATAGGCTCTGGTTAAGACGGCAGATGGATATGTAAGTATATATAAAGTATATAATACATGGTTTTATTATGTATAAGCCTCTAATAAGAAAGGGAAGGCTAGGAAGGTAATTTTACCATAGACCTTCTTGATTGTGTGAAGAGAACTTCTTCAAGAAGACTCAGTGCCTCTGAATTTAAGGGGCTCTGGGTCTATGAATTGGCAGGAGCCTAGAAATTGGTTGAGGGGACACAACCAATTCACTCACGCTGTGATTCAACTCACGCTGGTGTTGGGCAAACATAGAGCTTTTTTTTTTTGTGTGTGTGTGTGTGTATATATACACACACATATATATTATACACACATATAATATATATATGTATTTGTTTATTTATTTTTGCCATGCTGGGGATTGAACCCAGGACCTTGTGCTTGCGAGGTAAGCTCTCTACCAACTGAACTATATCCCCAGCCCTAAACATAGAGCTTTTCTGCATGTATGAATTAAGTAATACTTCAATAGATTGTATCTATTCAGCTGAGTACCTGACACTGAGCCTTCTGAGTTTCAAACCATTCTGTTTATTGCTGTATTGCCTGTGACAGTGAATACATACACCTTGGTTTTGGTGATTAATTTTGCTACTTGGCCCCTGCCATCTCTAGATCCAGTCATTCACACTGAATTCAGGGGAATCCATTAGAGGGCAACAGAAAAGATCAAGGATGCTGGAACTCCCTCATGAATTTATTTATTATAGACTTGGTAAAAGGAATGTCCTCTGAACTCTCTTGGGAGACATATTTAAAGGGAGTGGTCTTTCATGGTAATCTATTCTTTTTTATTTTTACAATACTAGGTATTAAAGCCAGGGGCACCTTATATCCCCAGCTCTTTTTATTTTTTATTTTGAGATGAGTCTTGCTAAGTTGTTCAGGCTGGCATCAAGTGAATTTTTTTTTATTCTGTTAAAATCCAGTGGTCTCTTTTGAACTTTGAATGGATTTTTATGGTTTTGTAACTTTATGCATTGGTCATTTGAAAAATATTGGTTCACTGAGTTCTGCAGATCTAAATGTTATCATACAAGATTAATATTCATATTTTTTAATATCAGAAATTGAAAAATAGTCAGTGCTTATAGGGGCAGACACAAGTTTTCCATTACTGATTTTCACTCTAAAGTTCAACTTTTTACCAGGCACAGTGTTGCATGCCTCTAATGCCAGAAGTTTGGGAGCCTGAGGCAGAAGGATTGCAAGTTCAAGGCCAATCTGGGCAACTTTAGCAAGATGGTAGTTTTCAAGACAACCATCATACATACATAGCAAGAGTGTTTTATAGCTACAGAGAATATTAAAATGATGCACCTTCAAGCATTGAAATTCAAAATATCAATATTTTTACCGTTCCATCAGGATATTCTTAAATGAAACTTGCATTCTTCTTTTTATTGAGTGGATTACAATGACCACCTGTATGATACAGCATTTGCTGCCTGGATCTTGATTCTAAGGCTCTGGCAGCATTACCCATTATTACTTTTGCACCATCAGTTGAACTATCAACATAGTAAAAATGGTGGTTAATTTTTTGGGATTTATATGAAAATAGATTCAAATTATATGTACAGTATAAAATGAGCCCAGAGCTCAGTAGACCACAACTTAAGAACTGTTGCTACACAGTGTACAAAGGAAGTTCTGGCATTTTGATTTAGGGTAGGTCATTTTGCATCTAGGTTACAATGAACCAGCCACTGTCAAAACCATCCCAACCACTGTCTGTGGAATTCAGGATCTCTGTGTAGTGCATCCTTATTGCATTAGACCACACCCAAAACTGTATTTCTTCTGTCCGTATCCATCGCTCCTAGGATTCATTTCCATACATTTTCCAAATTTAAAAATGTCAAAAATTTTTGTCAAAAAATGGGCAAAAGTGTGTAATTCTTTTTGAAAACTTTGCATCTTCTCATGGATCACCCACTGTTATGCTAATCTCTAGGCCTGCTGAAACTTGAATCTGATCATAAGTCTAGAAGTAATGAAAACATCTAAGGGTAGATCTTCAAAAAGTTCAGGAGTTCCTTGCAAAGCAAGGACCCCAAGCTCAGCCACAGCAGGTGGTGAAGAATCAGGCAAGAGGGGATTCATTTCCTCAGGTAGGAAGGGAAGGGACCCTCCTTCTGGCAAAGAAGTCCAGAAGAATGTAGGCGTTTAGGCCCCAGTTTTGTCAGGATTCACCCATGTGTCCCTATTGAAAGGTCAGCTGAAACCTGAGAGCCTTTCAGTCATCATTTTCGCTCTCCCAAGTTTTCCAGCATCTAACTAACTTCATTGTCTGTATTTCTATTAGAATGTTCTCTAGTGACAGTCGCTTTGTCACAAAGAAACCTTGACTTCTACGGGCAATTGATTACATTCATTTGTAAGTGGTAGATGATAATGAAAATAGATTTTGTCTAGTAGACTAGACTACTAGTATTCCTTTCACCACTGGAAATAGAGTAATTAATGCCTTTATACCTAATCATATCAGAGTTTTAAGTCCAGAAAATCCAAGCTAGTTCAAAGAACCAATCCCTAAGCTTTTCTGAAATCACTTTCAATACCCATTTCTTAGGGTTTGAGCAGAGAAGGAGAAAGATCAATGATATAACATTAGGGATTTTGGACAGGGATTGAACCTTCAACAGTCATGTAAACTGAGGAAGCAGTACTTTTAAGGATATTGAGTCTTTGTCTGATATTGGGTCCAATATCAGGACCAATAGCCAGGAAAGAAAAATAGCCCTAAACTGGGGGAAAGAAAATACTTGTATTTACTATTACATTCTCTCCATTCTTCTGAGCCCCATAGCAATATCCTTGTCCACTGTTCACCACTGGCCTTGCTGGCATTGGTGACCTTGCTGGCTCTTCTGCTCTATTGGGGATAGTAATACCCTGGCATCTTTGGACCTTTCCATACTTGAACTAAGACCTTTATCTATATTAATCCTTGATCCAGGTATTCCTCTCTGCTAAGGATCACCTGAGACCCTCTTTGGCAAATTCTCCAGATGGATTTGAGTTCTACAACCTTGAACGTCAGAAAATGACATAGAAAACTAGATCTCTTTGCCTTTCTCTGCTTAATTATTCTGTACTACTAGGTTTGCATTAAAGTAACATGTTCCATGTTGATCTAAGAACAGCCTAGCAGGTAATATCCTCCCAGATCCCCAACTGAGAAGCCAGAATAAACATCTCTCTCCTTGGAATTCACTTCACTTAAATAGATGCTTCTAAAGCACTCTGCCATTGTAGCCCATGGTGTGTGTGTGGGGGGGGGGGCGGGGGGAGAGAGGGCACTCAAATGACTACTTTTCAGCCAGCAGCATGGTGGTCATCTAGATCTGTGAAATAAAAGACCTTGGTTTATATTTTTTGCTTACTTCTGTGGTGTAAATATTCCCACCATGGCTCATTTCAAGCTACCGAAGATTTAACAACCCGCTTAGAAATTTTCAGAATATTTAACAGGAGACCTTGCTAGCCAGCATAAGCAGACTCCAGTACTCCAATGCCTGGATCCTTCCTTTACCTGGCCTTTTTTATTTATTTCTTCTCATAATTCCCATCAGAAAGAGCAGGCTTTCTTTTCTTGCCAGGGTCTCATATCTTTCTTCCACTATGCGGTGGCAAACCTCTTAGTTTGGGGGATTATATTATCCAGCCAGGGCTTTTGGGGGAAGGAAGGGGAGAACTCAGTTATTCATCAGGACAACAAAAAATAAGTGAGGACTGGAAAACTGGAATGCCTGCTTTCCCTACTTATGACCTAGTCTTCATCATCAGGAGCCGTGTCTTCTGTAAAGAGTGGGAAATACTCCATGGTCTGAGTCCTCTCTGCTTCCCTCCCAAAATAATTCAGGAAATCTTTTTCATCCAAGCCTGGTTTTTAACATCTGCTTTCTTTTACATCATCTTCCAGTGTGGAGGACTACAAACAAGGATCTATGTTTTTAATATTTTGATACATTTCTCAGTCAATATATTTATCATTGATCTCATTGATTTCCTTTCATTGAAAGGAAAGTCCTGTCTTTGAAGTCAGATTAAGATATAAACTCAAGTTCTGACATTAGATAGTATGTGGTCTTGAGCAAGTTTCTTAAGTTCTTAAGAGTTTTAATTCTCTAGTCAATGAATTGGGAGGCAGAAGGACCTTAGGATCAAAGGCATTACTGACTCTTTCCGGTTTGTCCAGGACTATCCTGATTTCAAAACTAAAATTCTGCTTCCTGAGAACCTCTGGGTTTTGGAAAAACGGTAAGATGGCTGGTCAGCCTCCAGTGCATCATGTAAGAGACCATCTTGGGACTGGGGTTGTGACTCAGTGGTAGAGCACTTGCCTAGCAAGTGTGAGGCACTGGGTTTAATTCTCAGCACCACATATAAATAAATGAATAAAATAAAGGTCTATCACATCTAAAAAAATTTTCAAAAAAAAAAAAAAAAAGAGACCATCTTATGTAGATAGAGTTGCTGTCCTCACAGAAGCCAGGGAATTACTGTGTGGTAAATGTGTTCCATTTTGCTTTGCTCTAGGTCCACTATGTGGGGTTTGCCATCTGTTTTGTGGACATACCTATGGATGCTGAGTGGACCCATTAAGTCATCTCAGCTATACAATTATTACTAGACACAAAGGAAGATTTTCAAGATTCATTTCAGATAATCCTTCTTCTGCCAGATTGGTCCTCAAAAATGACCCTTTGAAGAATACCTCTGTAATCCTCTTGCTAAGGAAAGCCCATGCTGCCCAAGGTGGATATGAATCTCCTTTGCTAATTCTGTTGGAATAGTCCCTCAGATCGGAGGGACTGATCAGAGATATGGCCAGGCCACCAAGCTCCAAATTCCATCCATCCTCCTGGGACCTGCAGGGAATTGTTCTTCCACAAAGGCTTTATTTAGCCTGGCTTAATCAGACCCTTCTTCTTAAAATATCATGTGAGTTTAATGCTGATGACAGGGGTTGGGCATTGAGCATAGAATCAAATCTATTCCTGGAGAAAGTGCAGCTGTGCACACTCCCTCTCCTCAGTGTGAGAGGCGCAAGCCTGACAGGTAGGAAATAGCTCCAGAAGGGCCTGTTTGGTCTCAGGGACTTCTTCCAACTCTGACACCTCTGTTTCTGCTGCCCTGTTGTGCTAGGCAGAACAAAATGACTCTCTCAGAGGCAAGACTAGGGATGACATCAATATTTTTCCATCTGGAAGGAATTGAAATCACCAGCCCCTTTTTTGATAGTCTCCTTGGGAGTAAAGGTTGTGATTTAAAATTACGACTTGGAATTCAGTTTAGGACAAATGACACTTTTTCCCCAATTACACCAGCTGCTCCATACACTGCATCTTCATTATCAGCATTTCAACCTCACATCCCTTTTCTAAGTTGGCAGGTTCTTCATAGTTGGAAATAATAAAACTAATTCTTCCTGAGACCATATGCATTTAGTGTGCTGGCTGCAAGGGAGGGATTAATGAACTTCTCTGAATTCCATCTCCTTCTCCTACGGTGAGCAAGCTATACTAGAAGTAGCAGCAGGAAGTGCCAGGTTTAGGAACCAACATAGCACCTGGCCCACAGTCAGGTGGTGGGTAGGACCAGTTTTCTGAACCTGGTTGTATCACTCAACTAGTTAAATGACCTCATTGTCATTTTACCTATTTGGAAGTAAGGGGTTGTGTTGAGTAATCTTCAAAGCCCTTCCATCCCTAAGAGCCAGTGAATTCTACATCAGCAGCTTTTCTGCTTTCCCCTGCTTTCCTTTTTTTGAATTCCTCTCTTCTCCTCCTTAGAAGCTGAGCAGGTGGATGGGCTTCCCTGGATGGGGAGGCGAGGGACGATGTTTAAGGTTGGCTAGGAGAAGGCACAGGTGTTTCCTTCTTTCATTTTCCTCCAGTTCTGCCTTCAACAGGGGCCTCCCCATGACAAAAAATGGCTTTTCCATGGCCTGGAGACCTGCTCTCTAGCAGCCACACTGTTCTTTCATGGGCCATTCCTTAGGTTCCCTCCAAATCCATCATCTCCATCTTGAGGGAGGGCTCCTGTATGTGGGGTAAACTGGCTGTATGAAAGCAAAGTCCTGATTTGTAACATTTGTCCATTTTCATGGTTTACATATTCTTTTTTGCTGTCAATTTCCAGGAAGCAATAGTTAAATAACCTGCACAAGAATTTTCTGAATACTTCATAATCTGCTCTACAAGCCAATCTGAGCACAGAACGCGCCAGGCAAAGACTATAAGTAGGAACCAGGCCTCATCTTCTTTCATCAGACCCTGGTGTCAGCACAATGGAATGCACACAGTGGGAACACAAGTGAAGCCCTTAACTGAGCTTTTTCAGGCTCATTGAGAGGGCAGTCTTTTCCTTACCTTCATAATATTTCTTATGAAAGCAATTGTAATAATTTTCCAGCCCAGTCTTAGCCTGAGGTCCCAATTTGTTCCATTTTTTTGTGCTATTTTCAGATCACCAGAGTTTGGTTTATTTCTGCTCCTTTTCTCTCCTGATACTTTTATTTTGAATGCATAAACACATGTGCATGAAGACAAAATTAAATCTATGGTTTCCTTCTTCTTAGAAAAGAGAAGGTGCTGCTAGAGTTAATTTTAAGCAGTGTGATCTCCTCTTGTGGGCCATTTCAGCCTTGATTTACTCAAGGATTCCTTCTCAAAATGCCATGTATGCAATCTCTGGAAACTTAGGTTGGGGAAGATCCAGAGACCAACCTGCTACTGCTAGCAAACCAGATACTGATGATAACTTCTCTGTGTTTTTTCCAAAACTTAACGAACTTAAAGAGGTTATATCCGTTGGGCAGCTTCTCCTTCCTGTTCTTCTCTTGTTTAACTTGCGCCCTGAACTTCATTGTGTAAGTTTGCTTTGCAGGGCTGTGCCAGTTGTGGCTCTAGGACAAAGTGTTCCTTTTCCAGGCAGACACGTTTCATCTGGAGCCAACCCTGACTTTTCTTTCAGCTATTAAATGTAAGCAAGAAAATATGAAATGAATAGCACAAATAAGGTTTTATGGCTTTCAACAGCAATATACAGAGCCAGGAAAGACAATAACGGAATTCAATCTTTCACTCTCCTTTCCCATTAACTTGATTTTGGTTTCTCTTCCAGAATAAATATTTAACAGATTTCTTCATTTGTGTGGAGCTGGAGGAAATGCAATAACTTTGGCTCAGGTGGATTAATACTGCTTTACCTTGGCAGTTCTGGCCTGTGGAGGTTAGTGTTGGGTTTATGATTCCAACAGGCCGTATGGCAAAGACCAAGTAAAGGCAGCAATGAGGTCACTGAGTAGGGGTCCAAGGCTACAACAGCCAAGAACAGACATCATAGGTCAAGGCTGAGGCACTGGAGAGATGAGCTCAAGATAAGACTGTGAGTTCGCTGATTGCTCTCCTTCCCCAGCACAGCCCTTTCTCCAAGGTGGAAAGTCACAAGAAGACCTCCAGAAGGGGAGGACATTCTTCAATATATGATCAGCGTTCACAGTCTTCATAGACTCAGAAGTCAAAGGAGGATGATGGCAAGTTAGACTAGGGAGCTGTGACTCACACACTTCAAAAGGGCACATGAGAAGGGCCAGCCTGAAGCAAAATGACATCTTGGCATCTCCTGCTTCTGCTATTCTACCTTCAGTTATGGGATGAAGTTTTGTTGCCTCTCACCCCAAATTCATAGGTTGAAATGTGAACCTGCATGTGACATTAGGAGGGGGGATCTTTGGGAAGTTATTAGATTATGAGGGTGGAACTCTTATGAATGAGATTAGTGTGCTCATTCGAAGAGATTCCAAAGCTGTCTTCCTCTCTTGCTCTTTCCCTCTTCCCTCTCTCTCTCGCTGTTCTCTATCATGTGAGGATGCTGCAAGAAGATGCCCATCTGCCAACCAGGAAGCAAGTCCTCCCCAGACATGGATCTACTGGTACCTTGACCTTGGATTTCTCAGACTCTTTCTCAGACTGTGAGAAAGAGTGTGTGTGTAGGTGTGTATGTGTGTGTGGGTGTGTGTGTGTGTGTGTATCTATGAAAAGGTAATAGTCAATAATGGGAGAATTTGTGTAAAGCGAATCAATTTCTTGAAATTTTCCATTGGTTGAAAGCTATTTCAAAGGTATCTCTAAGATTGAATAATACTTTAAATTTTTAAAATTTGTTTTAATTAGTTATACATGACAGTAGAATGCACTTTGATACATCATATGTAATGGAGTATAATTTCTCATTCTTTTGGTTGTTAATGATGTAGAATCCACTGGTCATATAGCTATATATGCACATAAGGTACTAATGTCTGTTTCATTCTTCTATCCTTCCTACCCCAATACTCCTTCCCCTTCTTTCACTTCCCTCTACCTAATCGAAAGTAACCCCATTCTTCTGTAGCTACCCCCCTCACCACCTGATTGTCAATTAGCATCTGCATGTCAGAGAAAACATTAGCCTTTGGTTTTTTGGTATTGGCTTATTACACTAGCATGATGTTTTCCAGCTCCATCCATTTACTAGCAAATGCCATAATTTCATTCTTTTTAAAGGCTGAGTACTATTCCACTACATATATACATATATATGTATATGTATATGTGTATATATGTATACATATACATATATATGTATATGTATATATGTATATATACATATACATATATATATATACCGCATTTTTTTTATCCATTCATCTGTTGAAGGGCACCTAGGTTGGTTCCAAAGTTTAGCTATTTTGAGTTGAGCTGCTATGAACATTAAGGTGACTGAATCATTGTAATATGCTAACTTTAAATCCTTTGGGTATAAACCAAGGAGTGGGATAACTGGGTCAAATGGTGGTTCCATTCCAGGTTTTCTGAGGCATCTCCATACTGCTTTCCATAGTGGTTGCACCAATTTGCATTCCCACCAGCAATGTATGAGTGTACTTTTTTCCCATATCCTTGCCAACATTTATTGTTTTTTGTATTCTTGATAATTGGCATTCTGACTGGGGTGAGATGCAATCTTAGAGTAGTTTTGATTTGCATTTCTCTAACTGCTAAAGATGTTGAACATTTTTTCATATATTTGATTAATTGTATTTCTTCTTCTGTGAAGTGTCTGTTCAGTTCCTTAGCCCATTTATTGATTGGGCTATTTGTTTTTTTGGTGTTAAGTTTTTTGAGTTCTTTATATATCCTGGAGATTAATGCTATGTCCGAGGTGCAGGTGGCAAAGATTTTCTACCATTCCATAGGCTCTCTCTTCATGTTATTGATTGTTTCCTCTTGCTGAGAAGAATCTTTTTAGTTTGAATACATCCCATTTATTGATTGTTGATTTTACTTCTTGCAATTTAGGAGTCTTGTTAAGGAAGTCAGATCCTAAGCCAACATGGTGAAGATTTGGGCCTTCTGTTTTCTTTTATTAGGCACAGGGTCTCTGGTCTAGGGCCTAAGTCTTTGATCCATGTGGGGTTGTGTTTCATGCAGGGTGAGAGATAGGGGTTTAATTTTGTTTTGTTACATGTGGATTTACAATTTTTCCAGCACCATTTATTGAATAGGCTTTCTTTTCTCCAGTGAATGTTTCAGGCTCCTTTGTCTAGACATTGTCCTTGGACCTCTAGCCAGAGCAATTAGGAGAAAGAAGTTAAAGGGATATGAATAGGAAGAGAAGAACTCAAACTATCACTATTTGCTGATGGCATGATTCTATATTTAGAAAAGCCAAAAACTCCAGAAAACTTCTAGAACTCATAAATGAATTCAGCAAAGTAGCAGGTTATAAAATCAGCACTTATAAATCACTGCTTTCCTATACATCAGTGATGAATCTACTGAAAGAGAAAACTACCCCATTCACAATAGCTCCCAAAAATAAAAATAAAATACTTGGGAATCAATCTAACAAAAGAGGTGAAAGATCTTGACAATGAAAACTAGAGAACACTAAAGAAAGAAATTGAAGAAGATCTTAGAAGATGGAAAGATCTCCCATGCTCTTGGATAGGCAGAATTAGTATCATCAAAATGGCCATACTTCCAAAAATGCTATACAGATTTAATGCCATTCCTATTAAGGTTCCAATGACGTTCTTTATAGGAATAGAAAAAGCTGTCATTAAATTCATTTGGAAAAATAAGAGGCCCAGAATAGCCAAAGCAAGCCTCAGTGAGAAAAGTGAAGCAGGAGGCATCACAATACCAGACCTTAAATTATACTACAGAGCTATAGTAAAACAAACAAACAAACAAACAAACAAAAAAACAGCATGGTATTGGCTCCAAAACAGACATTAGTACCAATGGAGCAGAATAGAAGACACAGAGACAAACCCACATAAATAATAATTCTCAAAGTGACAAGTACCATTCTTGTGCACAGGAATTATTTATTGAGCACTTGCTAAGCTCCAGGGTCTGCTCAGGCACTTAACAACACATTAGTGAACAAAAGGGGTCACCTGCCTGCCCTTGCACTGCTCCTGTGTCAAGTGGTGCTCTGTGTGTCTGTCCCTTCTTGCTAAGCTGAGAGAGGAAACCATTCATATGGTTCTTATAATCCCAGGAAACCTAGAGAAGCTCTTTAAGGCATCACCAGGTCTCCTTGGCAACCTGTACATGCCACTCCTGGCTGTGGTGGGCCCATGTGCTCTTCAGAACAATCCAACATGTCTTAGCCCCTGCTTTCCACTGGCAGAGCTGCCCACTCAGGGTGGTCTGAGGCACATACACCAGAGCACAGTGCCTCATTATTGTGACTTCTAGACACGAAGGCTTGGAAGACGAGAGCACAAACCCTTACGAAGGCTTGGTTATGGGTCTTAACCACCTGAGGGTGGTCCTAAGAGCCTTCCTGTCAGGGTTTGATGAGCTTCAGTTTAGTAGACATGGAGTATCTAGGTCTCAGGCCCCACGTTCCCTCCTGTCTAGATCGGCTTTGGTAGGAGCCTGTCCTTAACCTTGAGCCTGATGTCCTCCTGGCTGCCCTAGCAATGACCCTCTTGACCCTGGCTAAGCAGCCTCCCCAGCATAAGAAATCCACTTTGGGGAGATTTGGGCAGCAGAGAGAGGTGTTTCGTGAGACGCTCAGCAAAAGATTTCTTTTACCACAGAGTAGACATTGTGGTTTTGCTGGAATCACATTCAGGTTTATGTGCATTTGGTTTTATGAAAACGCAGGGCCATTTGCCCAGGAAATGAGTTGACCCGGCTCAGCCACAAATGATATTTTGGCTGGAGATAAGCTCCTGTAGTGAAATTCCTGTAGGGAAATTCCCCTGTCCAACGAGGAAGTCTCTCAAGGGCACATGGTGGGAAGACAGGAAGAACCCTGGGATCCTGGGTTTTATTGGTGCTTTGCCACTAGTGAGCAGTGTAGTCACAGGTGGTGAGTTTCTCCCTTGGTACCTCAGTTTCCTCATCTCTAAGGTGGACAGGTTGGAGCAAATGACCTTTCAAAGCCTTTCCAGCTCCAACATGCTGACCACACAGGATTGTGTGCGTAGTTTGTGGGACCTAGTGTAAAATGAAAATGTAGGACTCTTTGTTAAGAAATTATTCAGAAGTTCAAGACTGTAGCAGCAGAACATTAAACCAAGCACCAGGCCCCCCTACACGTGGGACCCCATTTACCTTAACAGGCAGCATGTCCTTGAAGCTGGACTTGATTCTGTGTCCCCATGACTACCCTTCTTTGATCACACTTGGTGAAGCATTTGCACAACAGAGTGGGAAGAGCATGGCTTTGTAGCCATGCAGAGACTGAGAAAGACTCAGTCTTTCTTCTTGGCCCTGTGGACCAGGGTATAATCTTTCTGCTCCTTGCCTGAGTTTCCCCATGTCTGAGACAGAGGTAATCACCCCCACCTAGCAGGATGGTTGTGAGAAATAAAGATAGACACAGGACCTGTGGTGCGGCTCAGTGCAAGTATTGCTGGTGTTGCTGGGTACATGAATTCACATTAAACTCATCATCTGAATTTAGGATTTCATCTGAAACAGGATTTTATGGTGCTGTGACTTTTAGCAGCAAGGTTATGTGAGAGAGACAGATTCAAAACAGATTTTATCTAAATTAAAAAAAAAAAAGTTGCAAGAGTTGTTTTTTACAGTAAAGGCCTCTGCAAGGCTCTGCTCTTTCCTCCTGCAAGTCAGAGCAGCATATGGGCCTCGAGAAAACCATTTGCATTTCACATTCATTTCGTGGCTATGATTGTTCTCATGGGCTTTTATGCCCACATGTGCGGTTTTTCTCAGATCTTGTGCAGCCAGAGAAGCAGCCCAGCCTCTCCTCAGGACTCTCTGCTCTTGTTAATGGGGCTGTGAGCTGAAGTGAGCTTCCACCTGCAGGGGACATGCCAGGTGGCCACGTGCTCACTGCTTTGTTCACTCGCTCATCACTATTTGAGCACCTACTGTGTGCGAGTCATGACCCCAGGTGCTGGAATTCAGAGATAAATTAGAACCTTTGAGAAGCTCAGGAACTAGTGGGAGAATAACTGAGTGAACAGAACATTTCAAACACAACAAGGTAAATATTTTTATACAAATCTTGGAGGTGGGGAGACAAAATGACTCCAATGGTTCAGTTTCCATCTGGATGCATCAGAGATGGGAACATTTAAGTTGGGTGTTGAAGGGTGAGTAGGAGTTTTTCAGGAAAAGCTACGTCCATCTGAAAGGAATTGTGGAAACTCTGCTGACTTTGCAGTCCTTTAAATCATTTCTGGTCAATTCCCTGGAACATTTGTTGTAGGATCATCAGTGTGGAGCCCCAATTTCACAAACTCTGCAGGCCTCTGTACACAGTGTACCCTCTTGCTCCAGCAGAGTGGGAGTGTCTAGCAGTGAGGTTCCTCTACTCTCCTCTTTGTTTTAGTTATGTGATTCATCACTCCTAATCCCTTTACTTTTCTCTCAGGGGAAGATGCCTTTACTTCTTTCAAAGGCAGTCCTTCCCAAGGAGTCAGATCCCATCCTACCTCCTTGCAGGACTTTGCTTATTAAGTTGCCTGTCTTATAGCTTCAAAATCTTCTATTTCTCTGTTCCTTTTGCTCTGACAACAAACAAATTCCAGTCTTGCACAACCTAAAAACAAACAGAACCTTTCTGAACCCCGCTATCCCCTGGAGCTATTGCAGGGCCGCCTGCATTCCTCCTACTGACTTGCTGGTTGAGGAACTGGTTTCTTCTAGCTCCACCATTACATTCTCCCTGATCCTCTCTGCTCCTTACCTTCCCACAGTTTGTCTTCCAGCTTCACACACTAGTCTCACCTCCCCCAAGTCAACAGACCTCCGGACCAACAGACCACTGGCCTGTCTCCAGTCCTCATTCAGCCAACTTCTGCCTCATTGAAGTCCTTGAAATGCCACAATTCTTTCTTTTTTTTAGAGCACAACTTTTCATTTTTCTGGTCGTACATGATGTAGAGTCACACCATTCATGTAATCACACATATACATAGGGTAATGATGTCTGTCTCATTCCAACATCTTTCATACCCCTGCTCCCTCCTCCCTCTCATTTCCCTCTACACAATCCAAATGTCACAATTCTTGAACTCTCATTTGTTCCTGACTTCCACAGATTCCTCTTGCTCCTGCTTGCTGTCCTCACCAGCCCTTCTTCTCTGTCACAGACCCCATCCACCCTTCCTCAGTCATCTCGTATTATCCCTTTGTCTCAGTGATAGGCCTCCCAAAGCTGGTCCCTTGGCTACCTCAGCTCCTCTAAGCCTCACACTCCCATTTCCAGTCGTCTGTGACCTTTGGCCCACTGGTATCCAGTGCTGAGCTCACTTCCTTCTTTCCCTGATCTTTAAATTTTGGTGAGTGGTAAATCAGCACCCCAGACTCAAGAGTTGATGATATTATTTCTTACTTACTCCTCTTCCCTTCTTCCACTTCCAATTAGGGCTCTGCTTCCAGAATCGTGTTCCTCTGACATGGTTCCTGTCACCTTTGTTATAAAAGCAGTGGTTTTACCTTCCCTGTCCAGGGATGCCTGACATTCATTTGTTCCCAGCCCACAGCAATTCATCTCATAAAGCTTCACTTGGATGGTATCACAACCCCTTGCCTTTCTGTACTCACCCACGGTTGTCTCTGATATTAGCTGAGTATTTTTAAAAACCTCTGATATTCCTTTTCAAGCCAACGAGTTCTTACCCAGTATCTAGCAGAGGCCTAGGGGGGTCTAGGCGAACTAACATCAGTATTCTTGATAAATTCTAAAATCCCTGTATTCCTTTAGTAAATATAGTAAATAGTAGCTTAAGACTTTGGCTTGTTCCTCAACAACATTTACTTGAGTGAGTGCTGTGTATATGTGTTGGGACACACATGCATGCACACACAGAGACCACACCAGGCAGTGTCTATGCACAGACCTTGCTCTTAAGGGACTCGTGGACTCTTGGGAGAAGGGGGAAGAGGAAATCAGCATGGCAACATCATTGGTGAACACTGTAATTAGGACAGTTAAGTTGTATGTGGCGCCTATGGCAGTGGGACCAGGAAAGGAAATTAAGCTGACATAGACTGGCAGCTATAAATACCAGCATTGAAAGGGGAAAAGCAGGGTGTTCCAGATAAAGGAAATAAGAAGACAGGTGTGTGTGTGTGTGTGTGTGTGTGTGTGTGTGTGTTGGAGAAGGGCAAGGGAAAATGTGTTCATAGAAGGGAAGCTGTCTTATGAGTCAGAGTAGTGGTTGTGGATGGGGAATGGATTTGTCCCCTGATGGCTCTTTATGGGGGAGATTTTGCTCCCTAGGGGACAAATGGCAATGTCTCCAAGACATTTTTGGATTGTTACCACCTCAGAGGGGGAGGGTGTGTTTTACCAGCATTTAGTGTGTAGAGATTAGAGATGCTGTTAAACATCCCATAATGCACCAGACAGCCTGCTAGAAAAGAGAATTCTACCTTTCCAAATGCCAAGAGTGCCAAGGTTCAGAAACCGTAAGGAAAAGCCCAGTAGTTCTAGGAAGAAACAGCTGATGGGTTCTGAGAGACAGATTAGTGTTATTTTGCAAAAGGCTGTAAATGTCTACCAATATAATGGCAGTTTCTAGAAAGGTAAGAATTTTATTTTCATTAATTTAATTGGTCTCATTTGATCAAGAGTACTCATTCATAGCATAATTCAATAAAAAGTGATGATGCTTACAAGTAACCAAAGAACATTTTCTTTACAAGATTCTTAGGATTTAAATGTTGAGGTCTTTTGATTGTCAATCTTCTAATGGAAAGGCATCTACGTGGGCCTCCTGGCTGGTTCCTAGCTAGATTCCTCTGCCTCTGCGGGGCCTCCACCTCCACTCCCACTCCTCCACTTCCACTCTCGCTCCTCCACCTCCGCTCTCACAAAACACCAGGCTGTCCACTGAGGCTTCTGGCGAGGCAGATCCAGGAAGGACAGGGTTGAGTTCAGGGTGAAGATGGACTTGGGCCTTTTGTAAGGTCACAGTTAGGTTTGGATTCTCAGGAAAGACTGGCTCTGGAGGTTTGTGAACAGAAGTCTGGAGATCACTTTTTCTAAGTCATATTTATGTTGGAAAGCCTGGATTCATGTCATCATTGTTTGATCCACTTCTCTGTTTTCACAGTTTTCCATTACGAAGCCCTGACCCACCCCCAGTATTGGGTATCAGATCCACTCTATCGTGAGGAGGTTAATAACTGACCAGAAATTACTTAGGAAATACAAGGCCTTCTAAGCCTATTTTTAATTTTCTAAACAAAGATATCTGTCAAGAAATTATTAAAGTGGGACATACCCTTTGTTTGATCAAAGAATGATTACTGAAGGTTCTTGTCACCTGAATTAGAAGTGAACCAGAATATCCCTCCCCTCCCTAGAAAGACAGGAGAAGTGGAGATGAGAATACCTTCATGTCCAGAGTCCATAGGAGCTAGGAGCTGGTGGCCCCAGCACTATCAACAGGCATAATACTGAGAATTCTAAGAATAGAAGGTCCCCCATGCCCTCCACAAGCCTTTGAGGAAGCTACCAGCTCCCCCTCTCTAGGACCCACCCGGGTAGTCTGCACCTCCAGGCCCCATCCTTCCCCTATCCCCAAAAGGCTTCTGGGAGGCCCTGCACTCTGCACCCAGGCACCAATAACACTTGGTCCCAGCCCTTCAGGACTGGAAACCACCAGTTGCTCTACTGCTGCCTCTTCCCCTGGGAAGCCAGATGCCATGTCCTGGAAATTCCTTACCGAGGCCCATATAGGGCATCCCCAAGCAGGAAGGCATCATGGTGGGTAGGCTAGTCAACTGCAGGATATGGAAACCATGACTCCAGTTCATTTGAAGGATTGTGCCCCAGATAAGAGGGGAAGTCATGACCACCCAGTACCCTTTGGCTGGTCATCCCCCTAGTGAGTTTCCTAGCCCAAGCTGGTTGTGGGAGCCTGAAGGTATATAAGCAGAGAAAGGAGCCAACCCTGAGCATCACCAAAGTGCCTGATTCCTCAGGTGCCAGGAAGTGGGATGTTCCATACAGAGGCTTCCCCCTCACCTGGGACCCTGGGTCCAGCCCACTCTGGAGGGGAGAACCAGGAGCTATCCAAAGCATCAGGACTTGGTATTGGCACCAGGTGAGTCTTTGGAGAAAACATAGCAATTGTTTGTAACGCACACTCCTGAAAGCTAACAAAACAAAAACTTTGAGCTTGGGGAACATTTCTAAATACTAGAGTTTTTGATGGCACCTTCAATGGGATTCAGTGGAATCCACTGTCATTGTCATTCTACAATGGCATTCAGACACTGAAGTTAAAAAGGATGCCACCCTTGAGACCAGAGCGAAGGAGAGATCAGTTTAAAAGGTCGAGCAATCTTCTCACCCTTCCACTTAGAAATTGTATATTCCACTGTAGGGTTGCCAGTTAAAATACAGGATGCCCAGTTCATTTTGAATTTCAGAGACATAATGAATATTTTTTAGTGCAAATTTGTTCCATGATAAATTCACTGATCTGAAATTCAAATTTAACTGAACACCCTGTAGTTTTATTTGCTAAATCTGGTAACCCTATTCCAGAGACAATATGAGATGGGAATTTTCCATGTGTTTGGTCAGTGTCAGTGCCCACACCCTTCTCGCGAGGGTGAGCATCTGGCCCCTCTCACTAAGGGTATTGCCAAGATGCATACAACATGACTCTTCAAGCCAGCCATCAACTCCAGCTTGTGTTGATCTGATGAGACCATGATCTGTTTGAATACTGGCAGGAGAAAAAGATCATTGAAAATGGACTCACTAAGAGATAGTGTGTCGATCTCTGATGTAGTACATTTTTAAAATATTTTCTTAATTTAACAAATATTAACTGAACATCTG
This sequence comes from Glaucomys volans, assembly GCA_020662805.1. Taxonomy (NCBI): domain Eukaryota; kingdom Metazoa; phylum Chordata; class Mammalia; order Rodentia; family Sciuridae; genus Glaucomys; species Glaucomys volans. The sequence goes on from JAJEJO010000510.1 coordinate 175,622, forward strand.
AAATGTTCAAGGCTTTTGGAATAGAACAAGGAATTGAACATTCCTGTTCTCAACGGTGCCTGCAAGGTCATAGGGGGGATTTTGTTTTTCTTTTCTCTTTTTTGGTGCTAGAGATTGAGTTTAGAGCCTCATACATGGTAGGCCAATGCTCTACCACTGAGTTACATCCCTGCCCCACAGGGAAGGATTTTCAAAGTTAATTTTAATAGCTTTAATTTTTAAAATGTTTTCATTAATGCATTATGTTACACATAATAGTGGGGCTCATTCTGACATAATCACACATTCATGGAATATAATTTGCTCCATTTCAATCTCCAGTGCTTCCTCTTCCCTTCCCCTCCTCTCCTCCCCTCTGTCCTTCCTCTTCTTTACAGGTCTTCTTTCTATTATTCACTGCTCTTTGAAGTTGATGCTTTTACAGGTACATAAAAGTGGAATTCACTGTGACATATATGTACATAGTGTAATTTTGTCAGCTTCATCCTCCCTTTCCCATCCTTCCCCACCAACCCCCTTCCTATACTCTACTGATCTTCCCCCTATTTCCATGGTATTCCCTGCTTTCCCCCCCTTACTTTGCTCAACTTCCACATATGGGAGAAAACATTCAACCCTTAACTTTCCAAATCTGGCTTATTTCACTTAGCCTGATGTTCTCCAGTTCCACCCATTTACCAGCAAATGCCATAATTTCATTCTTCTTTATGGTTGAGTAAAACTCCGTTGTGTATATATACCACATTAAAAAAAAAAAATCCATTCACCTGTTGATGGGGCACCTGGGCTGGTTCCCTAACTTGGCTACTATGAATTGACTGCTATAAACATTGATGTGCCCTTATCACTGTAGTATACTGAATTCTGTTCTTTTGGATAAATACCAAGGAGTGGGTTAGCAGGGTCACATGATGGTTGCATTCCTAGTCTTTCGAGTAATATTCAGACTGTTTTCCAGAGTGATTGTACTAATTTGAAGTCCTACCAACAATGTATGAGTATACCTTTCCCCCCACATCCTCGCCAGCATTTATTATTATTATTATTATTATTATTATTTGGTACTGGGGATTGAACCCAGGGGCACTTCACCACTGAGTCACATCCCCCAGCCCTATTTTGTATTTTATTTAGAGACAGGGTCTCACTGAGTTGCTTAGGGCCTTGCTAAGTTGCTGAGGCTAGTTTTGAACTCACGATCCTCCTGCCTCAGCCTCCCAAGTGCTGGGATTACAGGTGTGTGCCATCGCACCCAGCCAGAATTTATTATTATTTGTATTCTTGATGATTGCTATTCTAACTGGAGTGAGATGAAATCCCATTGTAGTTTTGATTTGTATTTCCCTCATTGCCGGGGATGTTGAACAATTTTTCATAAACTGTTGGGCATTTGTATATCTTCTTTTGAGAAGAGTCTGCTTAGTTTTTTTTTTTTAATCAATTTATGATTGGGTTATTATTTTTATAGTCTTAAGTTTTTGAGTTCTTTATATATTCTGACTATTAATCCTCTGTTGGAGGCAATATCTTTCATTTTTAATCTTAAAGTTGACTTAGTACCCTTGTCACTATTTAAATATATCTGCCTAGTGATTTGATAGTATTTTCTTAGGTACTATTGAGGCAAAATTCTTGCTATGCCAGCATCTCCCATGGTATATTTTATAAGAATAAACAGCAACAAATACTGGTTTAAAGAGGAAGCTTCTAGGAACATGCCTCTCCTAACTAGGTTTCTTAGCATATGTGAATGTGTGTATGCACATGTGTGTGTGTGTGTATGTGTGCATGTGCAATCATACAGATTAAGTGTGTCTTGGAAATGTTGGGTGTATGGAGAGTACCTTTCTTGACCAGCAGTCTAAATCCAGCACTTTAAAGATTTCCATAAGAACTTCTGGCAGAAAAGATGGCCCCTCAGTTCAGCAGCAGACACTGACACGTGGCTTGGCTCTGCCCCTTGGTGCAGTTCTAGGGTGTTACGTTCCACCAGAGGCCCTGGTGGGAGGAAGCACTTGTACCTTTTCAGAAACTCACCAAATCAGGCACAGACTTGCTGGCAGCCTTGATGGAGGGACCTCACTGATCCGTGCCCAGCTCTCAGGAGGTAACTGGCAAGAGAAAAGAAAATAAAACATCAACCAAATCCCTGTACACCTTATAAATTTGACTTGGAAATTTTGCCTCAAGGCAGTAAAAGAGTAGAAATAATGATTCCATTTTCTCCAAGTCCAACTTTTGGGCATTAGTCTTTAATGTGGAGAAAATATATCCAATTATCTGATTATCAGCTTTTTCCTTTTTTCTCTTTCTTTTCTTTTTAGTCTAGTCATTTCCAGGATGAAGATGATTCTGCTCCTTGAGAATAAATTTAGGTTATGCTACCCCCATCCAAAACTAGGCCTTCAAATCACATGATTCTCCTCCTCTTCAGGGGCCAAGCCTTGAAATCATGTGCTTCTACTTTGCCTGCGAGACATTTCTTTGATTATCTGAATCTCCTCTGCCAAGGATAAATCGATTTGTCTCCGTTCTGTCTGAGGTTGTCAAGCTGGGATTATCAGGTTCCTCTTGGTGGCTTCAGTGACCAATTTAGAGGATAGTGTGTATACAGCCTCCTGCTGCTCCCTGGTGGAAACGATTGGTATTGAACAAGACATAACCACTGATTTCTTAAGCAAAAGTGTCAGTGCAAAGGCTCACGGGGAATAAGTATTCTTCAAGCTATTCATTTGCACTAAAATGTGAACCGAGATGTTATAAATGAAAGATAATGAATGGAACAACAAGAGTCTGTCTTCTTAGCAGTTGGAGCTTCAATCACACCTTTTCTCTTTTCTGGGAACTCATTTTTCTTTTCTCTTTCCAAACTTTTTCCTTTTCTTCAACCTTTATTTCGTGTATCTTGGGATAATCCCAAGATTCCTGTAGGTTTATCTTTCAACACTTCTGAAGAGTGAGAGTCAGCATTTGGACCAGGAAATGGGTGTATCCTTATACACTGCACATTTTAAACTGCAATTTATATCTATCCATTCAGATCAAAATCCAAATCAAATTCCAAAATTCACTTCAGAATGCAAATGGAACATGTTAGTCTTATACCTTCTGAGATTTCCTCAATGCAAGTGAGAAACTGTCTCTTTAAGACTTTGCATGCAAATTACATTTTGAAAGAGAATATGTTAATTTCTAAAGCACTAAAATTGAGAAAATTCTCAAAAAAGTATACCCACGTAGAAGCAGATGTTTTTAATTAAAATACACCACATGAAGGAAACCTTTTAGAATCAAGGAAAAATTTTGAGACTAGTATATAGGAATATTAATATGTGCATCAGTGAATGATAGACCTTTCAAATGTGTTCCACTAATTTCTAGAGCTACTGTGGCTTTATTTTATTATTATTGTTATTCTTAGTACTAAGGATTGAACCCGGGGCACTTAACCACTGAGCCACATCCCTAGTCCTTTTTATATTTTTATTTTGAGACAGGGTCTTGCTAAGTTGCTTAGGGCCTTGCTAAGATGCTGAGGCTGGTTTTGAACTTGCTATCTCCTGCTTCAGCCTCCCAAGTTGCTAGGATTACAGGTGTGTGCCACCACACCTGGCTTGTGTTTTTCTAATTAAGAAATTATTAATGCCAGGCTAGTACTTGGTTTCTATCAGAAGCCTTTTCTATTTACGGGTTAATTCATTCATTCAGCATGTTTTCAATGAGAATTTGCTGAGTGGCCTTGTGGCAGCACTATGGGAGGCATCCCTCTGGGAGGCATCCCTCACCTGCATGAAGCTGCTTGTAGAATTGAGCCTAATTTCTCAAGAACAAAGCAGACCAGGCAGAATCATGGGAGAGATGGGAGAAAAGTGAGATGGGGGTTCAGAGATCAGTGAAAACCAGGGACATCTGAGCTAGGATTTTATTTACTTATTTATTTACTTGGTGCTAGGGACTGAACCCAGAGCCTCATGCATGCTAAGCATATGAGTGAGCTACCACTGAACTATATTCCCAGCCCTTGAAACTAGGATTTAATGGATGAATAATGTTTGGTCATAAATTCAGTCTGTCCAGCAGGAATTTGGACATTTCTTCATAAGGAATAATTTTTCATCAGGAGTATAAATTATAGACAGGGACTAAGTGATTTTCTCTCAGGTGTCTTTTGAAATGTGAGAATTAAGGACTGTTCAGGTAGTGCCAATTCTTGTTTGACCTCTTTTCTTTAACTACAAAAAGACTTTTGCTCTTGTCCTCAAAATCCTCTTCTCTCACCCAAATGCAGTAAAATGAGAGAGGAGGTATTACTGTTTTATTCGCTTTCTCTGTCCCCATCTTTTCCTTAAGCCATTGATGCCATTTATTTATTGATGTCCTAGTCCATTCTGGCTGCTGTAACAAGAATGTTGTAAACTGGTTGGCTTATAAACAACAGATATTTACTTCTCGCTGTTCTAGAAGATAAAAGTCCATGAGCAAGGTGACTGCAGATTCAGTGTGTGGCGGGGGAAGGCAGAGGGGTCCCATTTCCTGACTCATAGATGGTAACTTCTTGCTGTGGCCTCACAAGATGAAAGGGCAAGAGAGCTCCCTTGGGCCTATTTTATAAGGGCATTGTTTTCCATCAGCTTTTTCATCACTGTGTCCAAAAGACATGACAAAGTCTGTGTCCAAAAGACATGACAAAGGGGAGAAAAAGTTTGTTTTGGCTCATGGTTTCAGAGGTTTGGTCCATGATCGAGTGACTCCACAGCTCTGGGCCTGAGGTGAGAACATGAAGGTGGAACCGTATGGCAGAAGAAAGCAGCTCAGGACATGGCAACAAGGAGGCAGAGAAAAATCTCCACTCACTCGGGACAAAATATAAAACCCAAAGACGGGCCCTCAGTGATGTACTTCCTCCAGCCACACCCTACCTACCGGCAGTTACCACCAGGTTATCCAGATCAGTGGATTAAATCAGTGGTAAGATTACACCTTTTATAATCTAATCACTTCACCTCTGAAAACTCTTGCATTGTTTCACACATGAGCTTTTGGGGGAGGCCTCATATCTAAACCATAACAGTCACTGATCCTATTCATGAGGGTGTCTACCCTCATGACCTAATCACTTCCCTAAGAAGCCCCACCTCCTAATATCGCCTTGGTGATATTAGGAGACATAATATTCAGGGGACAGCATTTAGTAAATTTTTATTGTGCATCTATTACATGACAGATAATCTGTTAGGTACTAGAAGGCAACAGATATAAAGCATACACATGATCGTTTCCCTAAAAACAAACAAACAAACAAAAAACTAATATTGGCTAGTGACAGCCAATTAAGCAATAGAATAATAACACTTTGAGGCTGGGTATATAGATCAGTGGTAGAATATTTGCTTAGCATGCTCAAGGTCCTAAAATCAAAACAAAACAAAATCCTTAATGTACCCATGGTGTGATACCTCACCTTGGACCCAGAGCAAAGGAATCAGCTTTCCGTGGACTGAGATCTCTGAAACCATAAACCCCATATAAATTTTTCCTCCTCTAAGTTGTTTTTGTATGGCATTTTGGTCACAGTGATGAAAAACTGACTAAAACAAGTATACACATCTATAAAAACCTCAAGGTATGATAAAGCAATACATCACAAAGGTCAATAGCCTGGACTGTGGAAAGGAGATTGGATTTAAATCTGGGTTCCAGTGAATACATGCCATGTGACTTCAAGCTAGGTTCTTAATCTCTTTGAACCTCAGGTTTTGATAGAAATATACTCCCAGCTCGCCTAAGTGTCTGAGCAGTTGTTCCTGGTCTGCAGTGACTTTGCTCCAGCTCTGATTCCATCTGGTGGTATTCCCTGCCCTCCAGCTTCACCCTCACTAATGAAGGGGAAAGAGAGCATGTGGAAGAGGTACAGCTGCATCTTAACAGCACTGGTCTGAAAATGGCTTCTTTAGTGATCTCGTCACACTTAAGAGAGACTGGAAAAAGTTGCCCAGTTGTGCACCCAGGAATAAGGAGAGCACAGACAAGATTTATAAGGAGTAATCTGGGTAGGAAAGTTAAAAAATAGGAAGCTATTGTCAGAAAAGGAGATGTCTGAACTTAAACAGTAGAGATGGAATAATCCTGGTTAACCTTTTGGGCTCGCACTTGAGAGTGCATGGCTGCAGTGAAGCGCATGTGAAATTACTGGAGATGAGAATAATGAAGGACCTGGATGATAGAGGACTTGGGATGGAGAGGAAGAAGTCTCCCAAGAACTAGTCTCTTCTATGAAGGGGAAAAGGAGTGAGGAAAACTCCTCTTCCCTAGCCTCTTCCTCACCATCCTAATGCAACATCCAGCACCGTCTCCGTCAGGATCCTGGGTCCCCCATGATGGTGCCCTATGGGAACCCCTACCACAGGCCTGGACCCCAGTTTCCCCTCCACCTTCTTGCTCCCACCATGTCTGGGGCTCTTCACTAAGCAGTCACAGCTGCCACTTTCCACAGGGTGAGGAAACAGATTCTGGGGATGCTGCAGAGTACAGGCTTCTGGGCCGCCTGCCAGGGCTTGCAGGGACCGAAGGGGACACAGCTGAGGAAAGATGCACTCCTGCTATCTTAATCTTGGTTGTGGAGTCACTTCTCTTATAGGCCTGGCGTCCCTAGTTGGTCTCTACAGAACCAATGGCTGAAGCATCAGCCATGGCTGGAGTAGGCTCCTACCACTATCCTTTACACTGATTTTGCATTCCGTTTCAATCAGTGAGTGGACTTTGAGATGACTTTTCTAAATTAGGGGTTGTCTGTGTTGAAATCTTATGCTGGCCTCTCAATACCTCAAAAAATCATGTTATCAATAGGTGTTTTCTTTTTCTTTACTTTTCTATCAGATTCTAGGAGTTGAGATACAGTACTGTCAGCAATGATCCTTGCTAAAAAGAGGGCTTTGAGTTTGTAACTTAGATATTTTAATATTTAAAAATAACATCATAATATAGAAGTCATTTTCTCAACACAATTTACAAAGTAGAAATTTAGAAAATAAAGCTCTTCTATATTGTCAAAAGCCAGAAATAACTATGATTCATATTTTGACATTGTTTTCATTCCACATACATATTTCTCTTTGCTTCTTCTCCAACTTGCAGTTCTATATATGAATTTTATAATTTCTTTTATTTAGTAAAATGTGAGCGTTTCTCTGTGCCATTCATTACATATCTTAAACAGTGACTATAGCAGAATCCATTAGCTGTTCACCAAAATCCATTTCCTTCTTCTGGGGTATGCAGCTGGACTACATTTCCAGATCCCCTTGCACATAGGTGCAGCCAGTGCATGAGAGTACTGGGATGGGTGCTATTATCTGGAGCATACAGAGGGATAGATCTGTTCTCCCTGTTTTCCGTTCCCCTTCCTAAATGATGAAAATGTACTAGGAGGTTCCAAAGTCCCAGAATGAAAGGAGCCTAATTTTTTTATAATCATATTTTGAGCACAATATGGATGAGAATAAACCATCTGTTGTGTTTGAGCTATATTTTCAGAGCTGTTGGTCACAGCTATTTTGCCTACCCTATTTTTCATTCCAAGGGCATACCATAATTAAAAAAAAGAAAATGTTTCCTATAACACTGCATGAGATTGTTAAAAAAAAAACAAAGGCCTTCAATGATCTCAATTTCCAAGGTATCATATTTCGGGTAGCATGTATTTACACATTTTCAAATTTTTTGTTAAATGACAGCATTGCTTATCCTTATGCTGCATTCATTATGGGACTCTGTGTTGTTGTACTTGCTTAAGTCTGGAAATTGAGAAATCATACCTCTTTGTTTTGGTGCTTAAACCAGTTTTATTGCTTCTATAATGTGTATAAAAATATTTTAATAGGCTGTGATTTATTTAGTTCCTACAGACACCCTTATCAATTAGACACAACTAATGATCCCTTCTAGTCCAAACAAATTGGTTATCATATTTCTATTGTTTATTACAGCAAATACACCAACCTTGTCTCTCAAAATTAATCCTCACTAACTGGGCTTTGTCATTGTGGGATCCCATCATCTCCAGCGAAGTCCTAGAGACCACTTCAATGGCAGTATCTTCTACCATCACTCTAACCTTCAGAAGATGGCTGGCATAGAAGATACTGTGAAGACCCAGGTAGCGCCTCATAAATCCATTTCTCAATGCTTCAGTGGAAAATGTGATTTCTGAGCCCTCTCAGAGGACATAGTTGGGGGTGGGATGGGTACACAAACCACAGATTAAACATACACTCCAACATTCCAATTTCCCTAAGCCTTTGAATTCCTCCCTTTGAATTATGCCAGCAAAATTCTGGCATCTTCATCTTATGGAATGTAGGTTACTATTAGGTTTAAGTTTTTGTCACCAAAGAAAATGGTAAGACATTCTTTGCTTGAAGGCTTTCTATGATGACCCACATCAATATTTGGTCTCATTCAATGTTCTATTTTCCATGCTCAGTGGTCTAGTAACCTTAAAATTCAACATTACTTTAGTTGTTGCTAAAAATAATCTGTGCTCTAACTTTCACACATGAGATCTGTGAATCTATGAACTCCATTTAGGTTGTAATTCTGAACCCATGGAATTGAGATTTGAGTCAAGGTCAGCTCTGAAGCTATAAGGAATAAGTAATTGTTTTAGGGCTACTATGGAAGTCCTCTGGTTCTCTGTGAGTTGAACTAAGAGTTAGAGACCCAAACTTGTCATTTTCTGTAGAATCTCCAGTGCATTCAGAAGCATCACTGTTACTGTGAAGGTCATCTGGTCCCCTCACAATCACAATCAATCTTGGGCGACTAGGTACAATGACACAGCACACTGTGGATTTCTAATATCCATTTTCCCCTCATGAAGAGATTGTTCTGTGTTCAAAACTAAGGACAATGCCAAACCAATCTCAGATACCGAATTGGGGGGCTGTTTCCTGGCATCTCCTCTGGTTCCAAAAACTGTTATCAGTCAGGGTCCTTCAGTAAAACCGCAGTAAATACAATGTGTTTCACCAGAGACCATTTAAGGAATGTAATAATTGATTACATTGATGTAATTGAAGTGCAAAACCACACCACTGAGGTAACAGGTATCTGTGAAAGTAGCTGCAACCCCTGAAACAAAGCAAAAATTTGGGTTAGTAGAATTTAGATTTTTAGAGGAAGGGGACCACAGACTTGGCACTCAGATCTTTGGGAACACCTTTTAGGCACAGCTAGTACCTCTGAGGGTAGTTGTAAGAGTGTGTTGAAGGGAGTCAGGGCCTGGAACCAATTGCCCTTACCTGGGCTGAAAAGTGGTTGTTGCTGGGCAACACTGTCAGAAGTAAGGAGGTCAAGTACCTTTGTCTCCTCCTCCTGCCTTCAACCTCCCTCTAGTGGCCTGTATTGGTATAACAACCAGCTGGCAAAGAAAGTAGTTTGCAGAGTCCCAGTCCCAGTATCATAAAGCAGTTTGAAGTACCAGGTTGAAGTTGAAAAAGCCACAGGTGAATGGGCCAAAAAGTATGTCTGAATATATTGGTGTATGTGCACATGCTCATACATGCACAAACACACACACACCTTAAGACTTTGGTGCACAGTATTTTGGCATGGAAAAGTTTTTTCTCACTATAACACCGATACTTCTATTTTAATTTTAAAGTGGAAGATACAAATAAGCTCACAGAAGGAAAAAAATCTATCCTATTATTTGAAAAATTATCATGGTTAATACTTTTGTAAGGATCCCCCAGATTGTCTCTTCAATGTGTAGATACATATTTTTTCTTGGAATTGTCACTGAATGAGGATGGGGCAAGGAGGTCCATACAAAGAGAAGAACTGAACCTAAACTCAGCCTAGTGAGTTCTTGACTTTCATCACAGAAGAGAATTTCAGGACATTTCAGAAACGAAGCACAAGCAAACATTTATTAAAGGGCAGCAAAGGTGTATACACCAAAAGGTAGGGTCGGGTGCAGGTGCCCCTCACCTTTTAGAGAAGATGAGTGACACACCCAGGATTGAACTCTCTGATTATATATAGAACTTTTCTGGGAAGAAATGTACAGATTCTCAGACAAGTTTCTTTGAAAATCAACCCATGACGATCATTGTATATTGAGTTCAGAATGTCTTTTTGGTCAATCTAGCCACAAATCATTTGTGGGTACATTATGTAAGTCTTTGAATCTGCTGACATTTAAATTATGTTTTTGTTCTAGTTGATCTGTTGCAAGCATATGTTGGAAATTATGTTCATCTAACTAAAGGGACAAGCATGACTAGTATGCTCATAGATCCTGGCCTCCAGCTCCCAAGAGTCTCCTTTTATCTTTCTCCCAGTGCTATTTCAAAAACTAAAGTTTCTCGTAACCTGCCTCTATGAGGCTGGGGCAGGAGGCTTTAATGGGAGGATCCTGCATTCTACCATGCTCCTTAACAAGTGCAATTCCACTTTTATGTATTTGTTTTACGCATATGATTTCCTTGTAAGATTTTGTGTGGGGAGGGAAGGGGAAAAATTCCAATGCCAAAATATTAGAAAAGAACTGATTCACTGTGTGGATATAAAATTGTTTTCAATTTTCATGATTACAACAATGAAGGATAACTTTGTATCTAAATTTTGGGGCAAAGACCTAGTAACAAGACATCAGACTTTTTCTGTCTACTTGATAGTACCTCAAAATTATTTTAATTTGTATTTCTTGGATAATGAGGTGGACAAAGTTTTGGATAGTTAATGATCATTTGCATCTGTGACAGTCTTTCTTCATAGTACAGAAAATTAAAGCATGGCCTTAAAACCTGACTTCCTAGTAACCTGCATTCTTTCCATATCCCCCAGTTCCAAGAAAGTTCTGGGGCCTGGGGTTGTAGCTCAGTGGGCACTGGATTCCATCCTCAGCACCACATAAAAATAAATTAAAAAAATAAAGGTATTGTGTCCACTTACAACTAAAAAAAAAAAAAAAAAAAGTTTTGATTTCCTTCCATTGCCCATCCAGAAGCTCACCCTATCTTCCAGTGTTGGTAATGATCTCAAATTCTTCTCTACTAACACAAAGGCCCTAATTTTTAGGCTCCCTCATCTTTCTATCACTGCACTCCAAATATATCCATGTTTATAGCTATCTTTATTTTTATTCCTGGCTCAGAGAGTAAAGGCACTTTGATCCTCAAGTCAATCCCTTTACTTAGCACTTCATACCACTCCTATTGTTGCCTCTGGTACTTGATATGGTGCTGGGAAAACAAGTGATGGTCAAAACACTTTGTTGAATGAGTCCTGTCCATCAGTTCTCTTCCTTTTGTGTCTTGAATATGTCCAGCTTTTCTTACTCTTTTTGTCTCCATCTCCTCAGCGTGATTAAGTAATTTCCCATCTGCAATGGCCAGTTTCATAAATCAACTTGGTTAGGTTACACAGTTCCTAGTTACTCAACCAAACACTAATCTAGGAGTTGCTGTGAAGGTATTCTGTAAATGTGATTGACGTCCACAATTCATTGACTTCATGTAAAGGAGGCTATACCAAGTAATGTGAGTGAGCCTGATTCAATTAGTTGAAAGGACTTAAAACTTAGGTTTCCCTAAAGACAAAAAGAAAGAAGATGAAATTCCATCATGAACTGCTGCTTCAGTTTCTGCCTGAGAATTTCCAGTCTGCTGTACATATTTTGGACTTTCCTATCCAACCCCCATAATGACATAAGACAATTTCTTTAACAAATATCTTCATATCCTACTGTTTCTGCTTGACTGATGGCCCTCTGATGGACACATCATCCTTAAAAATCTGAAAAAAAGCAAAACATTACCCTTTTTGATTCTATAGCTGTTAATACAAAAAATTCTGACTTCCCTTCTCATTTTAGCTTCTAAAACAAACTATATTTTCGTCACTACTTCCATTTCCTCCCTTTGTAATCACATTGGAGCTATTTATTCAACTCGTGAATTGGACATTTTCTTTTGGACAGCCAGTGGGCAATCTCAAATTCAGTATATCAATAGTTATCTCATTATTCCTGCTGAAGCCAGAATTGGGGACAGGCAGTTAGTGTGGAATAGGAAATCTGGTCAAATCAAGGAATGGAGGCCACCAGAGTCTGGGAAGTTGGAGACCACCCCTGAGAGATTGGAATGCCAGTGGTCTGCAGAGCCCTTTTGATCACCAAGGTTACCTGCCTAACTACCCCTCCCCAAAAAAGCTGCAGGCAGGGAGTTGCTAATTAATGCCTCCTGGGCCCCTACCTGAATCTCCATTTGGCCCTTCCCCCTGCCATTTGCACCTCACTCCTGGGCCTTGTCACAGCAGGCAGGAAGGAGAGATAAGAAGGGTAAAAAACAGAACAAAGAAGACCCTAATCTATAAAAGATGTAGGGTGCATTCAGTTCTCGGGGGAGTCTAGAACATCAGCCATGGCCTGTCTTCCCCCTCCCAGGAGAAGTCTGTATTATTACCTTTAAATAAAACCTGCTTAATATGCTTGCCTTGGCGTGCTCCTCTGATGTTGTTTCAACATTTGAGGAAGCAGAACTCCTCACCGGTAAACGGCGGTATCACTGCCACTTAATTTGGTTCTTCTTCTGAATGCTTTATTTCAAGTGCAAGGTGAAAATCTAGAAGACATTCTAGACATGTAACTATCTAAATACTAAGCCTCTACATAAGTCACATTCTCAGTCTCCAGTACTGGTGCTTGAAGGTTCAGACCTTCATCATTTCCACCCTCAGAATTTGTGACAGGCTATAGTCTCCATGTCTCCAGCCTCTTCCCTCTCAAATCTGTTCTTCAGAGTGCTCTTCCTCTGATGAGAGGTGACTAAAACTGCCCTGCTGAAGACAGCAAGTGAGTCCTGTCACACGCAGCATGTGCTCCTCAACACACTAGGGAACCGCGGTAAAGCCCTCCCGCCGTTGTGCTCGGGCCCCGCCCCTCCCCTTCCTCTCTACTTGGCCTCGCCCCGCCCCCGCCACTCCACTTAATCTCGCCCAGCTCCGCCCATCGCGAGCCCTCCCCGCCTCCAAGATGGCTGCTGCCATGCCGCCGGGCCCGGAGCCGTGGAACCGCGTGAGGATCCCCAAGGCGGGGAGCCAGAGCACCGTGACAGTGCGGGACCCCGGCACCGCCCTGGGTGAGTGAGAGACTGGCGAGGAGCGCCGACGTTTCCAGAGGAGCTTTCCGGCTAGCCGGCGCAAGTCGGGGGGGCGGGACTTCCTGAGTCCGGGGGACGCTGGGAAGGGGTGCCGTGCGCCGCGGGCCGGCCCGCAGCACTGGGCTGTATGCAGAGGGGACGTGTGGCCTCCGGTTCTGGTTGTAGCAGTGAATCCACGTGCTAACGCAGGGCCTGGCTGAAGGGGCCAAGGGCCAGCGTCAAGCCCCGCACCCAGCGGACAGCAGCTGGTGCCGCGTTAGAGTGCCGCCTGGGAACAGGCAGTGTTGGCTCAGGCCACCCGGAGCTTGCTCTTTGACAGTTACCCACTCCGGCCCGAGGAGCTGGGGCCTCACCCAAGCACTCTGGACTCCCAGCACAATCTTGCTGGACCTATGGCTTCTTATCTGTAAAACAAGCATTCGTCTCCCCTACCTCTAACCAGCACTGTGGATCTCCTGGTGCAAATTAGGAGAGTGCTCTGTGAACTCAAGTGTAGTAACGCGATGTATTGCTGGTTTGGGCAGTAGGACGCAGTAGGTAGGAGTCTGGGAGAGTTATTAAGCCTTTTTGGACCTAAGCTCACTTTCTAATGGGAGTAAAAATAGTACTTTCCTCTTTAAGTCTGTCTGGCGGAATGGGAGTCTGTATTATAGATAAAACGTTTGGTACTCTACGTTTGGTATTGCGATAGACAAATGAGAGCAGTTATTAAAATTACATTAAAGCTTAATTAAATTTTAAAATTAAAGTTACATTAAAATTACATTAAAATCCAATAATGCTTATTAATGTTAAGTACAGCCTATCAAGTAAATCATCACACCTCGCTTCCCATCTACCTCCCAATTTACACATTAATCTTCCTCTATTCAAAAAACTTTTTAAATAGAATTCCTGTCAGGCATGGGAAATTGATCAATTCACTCCTCATCCCTAAGGCAGTCTAAGCTATCTTCGGATATTTGGGACAGTAAGATAATTCTGCATGTTATGTAGAAACCTGCCTTTGTGTTACCTTCATCTAGAGGGCTTGTGTTCCCTTAGAGCCACAGAACAATTGACTTCCTTTACTTCACACCCTTGCAGATTAGGAAACCTCTAGGCATGGTGTTCAGTCAGATATTCAACTAATATAACTTCTAGTGGACCTGGTGGTTTCTTTTTTTGAATATGATCATCCTTCTCTTTACATGCAAGATTGGCTTCAATCTTGAGTTCCAAAACTCAGCAGATGTGCAAGTACCATATATAAAATGGTACAGTATTTGAATAGAACCTATACATATTCTTTTCCATACTTTAAAACATTTCTAGATTACTTTTAATACCTAAATACAATGTAAATGTCATGTAAATAGTTTTTATACTGTATTAATTAGCAAATAATGACAAGAAAACAAGTCTAAACATATTCAGTACAGATGGACTCCCCCGATCCCACCAAAAAAATTTTTCAAGGTTGATTGAATCCACAGATTTCACCCATGGATACAAAGGACTGACTACATATTCTTGTCTGTTTTTTTTTTTTTGGTACCAGGGCTTGAACCCTGGGATGCTTAACCACTGACCCACATTCCCAGCCCTATTTTATTTTGAAACAAGGCCTAGGTGAGTTGTTTAGGGCCTCGCTAATTTGCTGAGGCTGGCTTTGAACTTGTGATGCTCCTGCCTGAGCCTCCTGTGTCTCTGGGATTACAGGCATGAACCACTGTGCCATGCTTTTTTGTCTTTCCTAAAAGTGATATCCGAATACAGTTCCCTTTGCCTTTGAAGACTTTGAGTCTATCCATTCTGTTTTGCTTACATGCATAACAAAATGGGAGATTTAGAGAAGTAGATATACCCAGCTTCACGGTATTTAAAGTTTGCACCAAATGAGTGATTGTATTCTGATGAAGGATTACTTAAGTCATGGTAAAATGCAATATAAAGATATACGTATTCTAGTTTAACAGATATTCTTTTAATGATTTCTTGGAGTTTAAATCATTGGTCACCATTTTCCAACTTCTCATATGTTTAGAATCCTTTGTTGTTTGTTCCTTCAGCTGAGGCTAACTATATTAATTTCTGTTTTGATTGCTTTAAAGCAAATAAGGAAAGATGTTTCTTCCAGTGTGTTTTTCATATAATCTCCTTAATGTAGAAATACATACCAAGTCTTACTAAATATCTCTGCTTTAGACCTTTGCATTGCAGCTGTAATTAAAGAATGCCATCTTGTCACACGGTCACTGAAGAGTCAAACCTTAGATGCAGAAGCAGATGTGTTGTGTGCAGTCCTTTATAGCAATCACAACAGAATGGGCCGCCACAAACCCCATCTGGCTCTCAAACAGGTGAGGAGGAAACCCTTTGTTCAAAACCCATATTGCTATTTGATGAAGATGTAGATCACACTGTCACTATTTTGTTATTATGGAAAACTCAGTAAATTATTTGTGATTTATGGGTCTGTAGCCCACAGTTAAATGTACACCTTTATTTTGTTTTATTTTTCCTGAATCATTTCAAAAAAGTATTTTTTGTTTGAAAGGAAGTATGTTTAGATTAATGTTTTCCCAGGTTTTTCTAATGAGGAAGTAAAAATTGTTTTTTTTCATTTTGTGCAATCTGTATAACAGTTGTCTTTGCTCATTTCAAAGATAAAGTGATTTAATCAAGGCAAAGATGTCAGACATTAACAAACAATTAGCATATTTAAATTCTAAAATCCTAAAAAGAACAATATTTTGTTTCCTTTATTGCAGAGCACATAATATAATCAATAGTATATTAGAGTAAATGAGTATATAGCAAGTTTTGGTATAAAGTATTTTCATGTAATTATGGGAACTTAAGACAAAATTATGGGAACTTAAGACAAAATCAATACTCCAGCTTGTATTACACCACAGAGTAGAGCCTCTTAAGCTGTGTTCCTTATGTGTTCATTCATTTATTCACTTTATTTTTATGACAGAACCATCTTGCAGGTATTGTTTACAACTTTATTTGGCCAGGCACTGTTGTTTGGTGCTGGGTGTATAGGAGTGAAAAGACAAACATTGTCTCAAATCTTATAGATTCATACTTTCTTGTTAATTTTCTCCTCCCATTATTTAAGGCAAAAAGAATGAAGATCTCTTCATCAAAGAAAGATCTGGGATCATGGTCTTTCCCTAAAAATTCCCTAGGATAACTTTTATCTGAGTGGAAGTAATCTAAAAGCAAAATTGTTTAGTCTTAGATTAAACATACTTCTCCTGGCTTCCAGATTGTATATAATCACACAGTCATTAGAAATTTGGTGTTCTGTTGTCTCTGTTTCTTCTTTTTGTGGAGCTCTCCCAGCCAATTTGTAAGTTGGAACTTTCTCTGCATTCAGTCTCCTCTTCAGTTCTGG
This sequence comes from Glaucomys volans, assembly GCA_020662805.1. NCBI lineage: Eukaryota > Metazoa > Chordata > Mammalia > Rodentia > Sciuridae > Glaucomys > Glaucomys volans. The sequence continues at coordinate 192,173 of JAJEJO010000510.1, forward strand.
TGTCCATGTTCTTGTTTAGACCTTCTCAGAGTGTAGTTCTTAATGTCCTAACTGATGTTTCCTCCTCTAGTCTGACCTACATTTTGGTTTGTTCAATTTACCAAAACCAGGTTATTAATCATCCTGTAACAACTCTGATTTTTAACAGTTCTCCGTTGTGTACTGAATAAAGAGAAAACTCCTTCATTTGGTATCCTCTATGATCTGGCCTCATCAGCCTTCCTTGGCTCAAGCTTCTCTTTGGCTTTCAAGTATCTTGTGTTCTAGCCAACCTGAACATTTTTTTTTTTCTTTTTAAAGTAGTACTAGAGATTGTACCCAAGGGCCCTGTGCCATTGAGCTACATTCACAGTCCTTTCAGTCCTTAAAAAAAAAAATTGAGATAGGGTCCTGCTGAGTTGCTGTGGCTGACCTCAAACTTGGAATCATCCTGTCTCAGCCTCCTGAGTCACTGGGATTATAGGAGTGTACCACCATGCCTGGCCAACCCGAATTCTTAATGTGCTTACCATGTTTGTTTCCTGTTTTGAAAGGCTGTCTTGTCTTCTAAACCTCACTGGCGGTGATAATTTTCTTCTTTCTAAGGTGTATTGTGAGTGTATGTTATGGCAATTCCATTTTGAATTGTATTTTTCTGATGATTAGTAAAGTTGAATTCTTTTTTGATTACTTACTATCTGGTCTTCCTTTGCACTTCTTATAGCATTCAATACAATCTGTGATGAAGTACAATTATTGGTGTATTTGTTCCTCATATTAGGCAGGAAGCTTGTCTCATGCTACCTCTCGCTGCTGTATTCTGTATTCATCAGGAAATTCTACACAAAGGGTACACATGGGACTGTACCCACAGTCTGACTGTATCAGCTTAACATTTCACAGTGCACAGAGAACTTTCACATGCATTGAGATTTAATTTTTTCTCTTCAAAAGCTAGGTACTGGGATTAGCCTCTAACATTTCCTCAAATGCAGCACAAAAACATTCTTGATTACTCTTTTGTGTGACAGTTCCTTGAGTGTGGGAAGACTTATTATGTTTCTCCATGTCCCCTTTCTTCCTTGCTCAAGTTCTCTGGTTTTTTTTGTTTTTGTTGTTTTGGTCCTGTCTCTTGAATCATAGTTTTGAGTTTACCAAGTGCCTTCCTTTCATGTTTTGTTCTTATCCCTCTCAAAGAATGGTGTTTAGATTTAAAAGTTGCAAAAGATAGGAGCTGATCCTAGAAAATTTAAGGATTGTTACCTCTGTTATTCTGTAAATTGCTGTTAAGATAGAATCCTTGACTTTCATTCAATTTTGTAGTATACATGTAACTCCGGCAAGATACTGTTGTTGCCAGTATCAGTACCCATTAAAATCTATATAGCCTTTAAATTGTGGATCCAGTCCCATGTGTAACCTTTGTGTGGAATTTCCTGATGAATACATAATTCTTAGACCCTTTTATATAATGCATGGCTCTTGCCATTTATAAATAAATAAACAAAAAATGGTTCTTGGTATCTGCTCAACACTCTTCTAAGAATTGAGTTACACTGGTGAACAAAATGGACAAAAGATAGTGTGGGCTTATAGAAGATTTTGGAGAGAAAGGCATTGAATCAGTCAGTTAATCAGTTAATAAATAATGGTATGTCAGTGGTGATAAGTGCTATGGAGAAAAAATAGAGGGGAGAATTGCAATTTTAAATAAAATACATGTGTTTTTATTTTAGCATTTAAACATTTTATATGTCATCTTATTTTTACTACTAGGAATTGGAAAATGTCTCATACTACTTTATCTCCTAACATGCCTTGTTGAGGTAACATTTGTTCAGTGACTAAGTCACTTTTCTCATATTTGTGGTACTTTACAGACTTTTGAAATTTAGTAGTTAATAATTGAATACCTTGTTTTAATAGCTTCGTTATTATAAATCACCTTACCTCAGCAAAATCATAATCAAATATTCATTTTGGCTCTTTCTTATCATGTTGGCATATAGTAATTTCTTAATCATGATCATATTTGAGCAGTTTCTTGACTTGGATAAATTCCATATTTGTAACCAGAAGCAATTGTTTTGGACTTTGGATTTCTTTACCCTTAAAAAAAGGTGTTCTGTGGTATTTAGCTTGTTTTCATACTTTGAAAGTACGGTTTCTTTGCTTTCTTGGTTATGTCTGTGAACCCTGACTGCATTATATATATATACTAACTCGAGCTGCTCTTCCTTTTTTAGGTTGAACAATGTTTAAAACGCTTGAAAACAATGAATTTGGTAGACTCAATTGAAGATCTATTTGAATTGTTTTCTTGCACGTAGGTGATCCATCCATTGCTTTATGTTGTGGTGGGCTGGGAACTTGATGTCCTGTTATGATTTTCCTTTAGATTTTTCTCTGCTTGGTGTTGGAGTATAACCAGTTATACCTCAGCTGTACAAATTTTGTTTTAATAAGGCGTACCTAGTGTTTGTGTAATAAATCTCCCTTTGTTGGTCTGTGGGAGTGACTTTGAAAGCTGGGTTACAGTAGCCTATTTTGAAACATTGGTTGGTTATTATTGAGTATAACTTTTTGAGCTTAAAGTAAGTCTTCTCCTGAAAACTGCTATAGAAATACTTTGTGTTTAAAAATGAAATAATACACTTTTCTGTTCCTGTCAAGTGACTGTCAGCTTGCAACTACCAGAGTGTGTGTCATCCCCAGCCAGCCAGTGGTGGAACTGGTATTGATGAAGGTTTTGGGAGCCTGCAAGTTGTTACTTCGCTTGTTGGACTGCTGCTGCAAAGCATTTCTGTATCCTTGAATCTACTAAAATAACTTCCTGTGAGCGGGCATTGTCTGGACTTATTTAACAGTATTTCTGTTTAAAAGCAAGGGTTCTATAAGTATTATAACCTGTGGGAATTCTAAAAATTTTCCTTCTCTTCCTGGTAATTGGTGGATATGGCCATTGCTAGACATTCTATTTCTGGCACATACTCCCTTCAGAGCACTGACAGTTAGAAAATTCTTAATTGTAGAAGCTGATTTTGATAATGGAGTGTTTATTACTGTATTTTTCCATTTATGTGACTTTAAGTGGAGCATGTTTTAAGACTTCGAGAAGATTCTTTTTACTTCCAATCTGTTTCTTCTTTCATCAATTTAACTTGCAAAAAAGATTATTTCCTTTTTGTTTCCCACCTTAAATTGATTCTCCAGCTTAACTGTGAAACATCTAGGATTGCAAGAGTTTATTATTCTAAATCTTGTGATGGTTGGGCTGGTGAGCAGATTGTGGTATGTACATGCCTTTTATTTCTTTTTCATTTCTCTACCTCAGTCTTAATTGTAGTTTTCATACAGTTTCATTTCATATTGTTTTCTCATGGGATGCTGAAGGTACAGGAGTCCCTTTCTTCATCTGATCAATTTACTTTTGGTGGATGAGGAAGCTAAGTGCTGATGATTATGTCGAAGGAGTAGGCTTTGAATTTGAAGCCACAAGATTCAACCTAACACTATACAACTGAACAGATGAATTCCTGGGATCTAGGATTTGGAATAAAAAAATTGGTGGCAGGGATTGGATTGCAATATGTTTTTTTTTTTTTAAAGGTCTCAATAAGTTATTTAGGGCCTCACTTAGTTACTGAGGCTGGTCTTGAATTTGTCATCTCCTGTCTTAGCCTCCCAAGCTGCTGGGATTATAGGCATGCGCCACAGCACCTGGCTGGGCTATTTAAAATAATATTCTTGTGTTGGTTATACCATGATTCTTTCTTTCTTTCTTTTTTTTTTTTTTTTTTGGAACCGGGGATTGAACTCAGGTACACTTGGCCACTGAGCCAGATCCCCAGCCCTGTTTTGTATTTTTTATTTAGAGACAGGGTCTCACTGAGTTGCTCATGGCCTCGCTAAGTTGCTGAGGCTGGCTTTTGAACTCGCGATCCTCCTGCCTCCACCTCCCGAGTTGCTGGGATTACAGGCGTGTGCCACTGCGCCCAGCTATACCATGATTCTTTTTGCCACTTAGTTTCTTATTTTTAACGAAAGTTAGAAAAGCAATTTGATATTCCTTATGTGTTTTAGATTTTCCTTCCAAGTGAAACATCACTGTAGAGGCCTATCTAGTTGATGTAAAGAAGATACTAGCAATATTTGCAAACTAAAGAGATATTCTCTTGAATTTCTCAACATATATTGTGAAAATGATTTGATGAATAATTAGACTCAGAATTGGTTCATAAGCTCTAGTTTGAATACAAGAAAACTGAAAAATGTAGAAAATTCTTTCTGCACTCAGTGATTGAAAACCTTGCTTTGATGTTTTAACTTGGATATATCATGTATTTCTTTTTTTATTGTTTGTTCTGTTTAGTTATACATGACAGCAGAATGCATTTTGATTCATTGTACACAAATGCAGTACAACTTTTCATTTCTCTGGTTGTAGTTGTATACAGTGTATCATGTACTATTTCTAATCACTTGCTTTTTATTCTGCTTTTTCTTAATCAGAGTGAATACCATTTGAATTACTATCGTATTACCTTAAAATGTTTAACATTTGTTATTCTTTTCTGTAATGAAAAGAGATTTTAACCTTTGCTGATTACAATGATACATGCTTATCTTTAAAAAAAAACATAAAAATGCGAAGAACTTGAAATTTGCTTAAAATCTCACCATTAAGATAAAACTACTCATAAATTTTTATGTGCATCCTTGGACACAACTCTCTAGGTAATACTTTGTTTTTGAGTAATATTTTGTACTTGAATTTTTCTGTTTGACGGATTAATCCAGCTACTTGCAAATATACACCACAGTGGTGTTGTAGTTGTTTTTTAATTTATACTGGAGGGGCTTGATAACCATTTGTTTTCAGTTTTGAATCTTATAGTTGATTATGTAATCTACATTGTAATTACTAGCTAATCTATGAGCTCCTGCTTCTTTCTAGGGTTCTTTATAAAGGTGTTTTAAGAAGGTTGATATCTTTATATGAGCCATTGTTTGGATTGCTTCAAGAGATCACTAGGATTCAACCCATGCCTTACTTCAAAGATTTTACCTTTCCTTCTGATATTGCTGAATTTCTAGGACAGCCTTATCTTGAAGTCTTTAAGAAAAAACTGCCTCCAGCTTCTGCAGCTAAAGGAGTAGCTAAGATACTAAATAAACTCTTTTTAACAAAAGAACAATCATCAAGGTCCAGCAAAGACACTTTACTTAAAATTTCCAAAAAAGCTAAACAAATGAAGACCAATGTACAGAATAATATGGATCTCGGACAGCCAATAAAGAATGTCTTCAAAGGTAATTTGCTTTGATATCAGATATTTTCTAATTAAATAAAACTTTTCAAATTTTTTTTTTGAATATCTGTTAATGTGGTGGTGCAGGGGATTGAACCCAGGGCCTTGTGCATGCTAGGCAAGCACTCTACCAACTGAGCTATATTCCCAGGCCTCAATAAAACTTAAATGCATGTAGTCATGCACAATTCTCTATCTCATTTCTGAATGTTAACCCACATTGATTATCTATAGAGAAGTATAGTTACACCTCTGTTTTCTAAACTTGAGCACTTAAAGTTCTTTGGTATTCCTCATAGTTCTTTGATTGCTTTATTTCCTTCATTTCTTTTGTAGTAACTTGGCAAGAAATGCCATGCACTTAAGAATTTCTTGGAAATTTGAAAATAGCATGCCTAAGTTTTTGTATCTGATTTTTCTACCTCCACAGAAAAGTCTACAGGATTTGATGTGAGGTCTTTCTGCAAACAACTGAAACACAAAGCTACTGAGGTTTGTCTGGCTTAATTTAATACAGCTTATGATTTCTGTTAAATTGTAAAGGATGTTACTCACCAAAAACAGGGAATAAATCCTGGACATAAACAGAGTAGTAGGATTTATGTGTATGGTTTTTTTTTTTTTTTTTTTTTTTGCATTTTGATTCATTGTACACAAATGGAGTACAACTTTTCATTTCTCTGGTTATACATTATGATGTTTGTCTCATTCCACCATCTTTTTTTCCCCCTGCCCTTTCCCCTGGCTCATTTCCCTCTACACAATCCAAAGTTTCTCCATTCTTCCCTTATTTCCTCCTGCCCCGTTATATATCAGCATCCACTTATCAGAGAAAATATTTGGCCTTTGGTTTTTTGGGATTGGCTTATCTCATTTAGCATGATATTCTCCAACTCCATCTGTTTACCTGCAAATGCCATAATTTTATTCTTCTCTATGGCTGAGTAATATTCCATTTTATATATATATATATCACAGTTTCTTTATCCATTCATCTATGGAAGGGCATCTAGGTTGGTTTCACAATCTAGCTATTGTGAATTGAGCTGCTAGGAAATAGAGAAAGCAATCATGAAATTCATTTGGAAAAATAAGAAACCCAGAATAGCCAAAGCCATCTTTAGCAGGAAGAGTAAAGCAAGAGGTATCACAATACCAGACCTATACTACAGAGCAATAGTAACAAAAATGGCATGGTATTGCACCAAAATAGGCAGGTAGACCAGTGGTACAGAATAGAAGACACAGAGGTAAACTCAGGAGTAGTTATCTCATGCTAGACAAAGGTGCCAAAAACATACAATGGAGAAAAGGTAGCCTCTTCAACAAATGGTGCTGGGAAAACTGGGAATCCATTTGCAGCAAAATGAAATTAAACCCCTAACTCTCACCCTGTACAGAAATCAATTCAAAATGGATCAAGGACCTAGGAATTAGACCAGAGATCTTGCATCAAATAGAATTAAAAGTAGGCCCAAATCTTCATCATGTTGGCTTAGGACCAGACTTCCTTAACAAGACTCCCAAAGCATAAGAAATAAAAATAAGAATCAGCAAATGAATGGATTCAAAATAAAAAGCTTTTTCTCTGCAAAGGAAACAGTAACATGAAGAGAGAGCCTACAGAGTGGGAGAAAATCTTTACCACACACACTTCAGGTAGAGCACTAATCTCCAGCATTTATAAAGAACTCAAAAAACACCAAAATACAAATAACCCAATCAATAAATGGGCTGAGGAACTGAGCATACGCTTCACAGAAGAAAGATATACAATCAAAAATATATGAAAAAAGTGTTCAACATCTTTAGTAATTACAGAAATGCAAATCAAAACTACCCTAAGATTTCATCTCACTCCAATTAGAATGGTTATTATCAAGAACACAAACAACAATAAATGTTGGTGAGGATGTGGGGATAAAGGTACACTCATACATTGCTGGTAGGGTTGCAAATTGATGTAGCCACTCTGAAAAGTAGTATGGAGATTCCTTAGGAAACTTGGAATGGACCCACTATTTGACCCAGCTATCCCACTTCTTGGCCTATACCCAAAGGACTTAAAATAGGCATACTATAGTGATGCAGCCACATCAATGTTTATGTGTATGCTTTTGAAGAATAGAGGCAGGGAATTTTTTTAATGCTTTCAGTTAATTCAGTTAATAGAATGCCTTCAGATATGTTTTAGTATGAGTTTCTTTAGAATTTTAAAGTGATCATAAAATCTACTATAAGTATGGATTCAGAGCTATTCGGTCTTTGCAATCAACCAGATGTTTTGAATCCTGGTCTTGGTTTATACTAACTGTGTGACCTGTAAGTTCCCTGGCTTCTTCATACCTCTATTTTGTAATAATAGTATGAACCTCATAGGGTTTGGATAGTTTTAATGCATACAAAGTGCTCAGTGGGGTCTGGAGTGTGGTTACACATTTAATTGGTGTTAGACATTATTAACAACTGTCATCATTTTTGTCATCCTCCTCCTCATTTGTCATGAGGCTTTTTTTCTTACTGAGGTTCAAACTTTAACATGATTCCTTTCTTTAGTGCCTGTAAATTCTGTTTGTTCTGGACTTAACTACAGATAAGTATGTCAGTGTCAACCCTTTTTCACCAAAATAACTATTTTTATTATTCTTTGTCTTTGTAAAATGTCTTTCTTCTAGTTTCATTTGTGGATTTTTTTCCTTTCATTTTATTGAATAATTCTCAATCAGTTCTAATAAGTCAGGTTTTTTTTTTTTTACTTTTTACAAGGACTTCAGATTACATTTATATTCTGCCCAATTCATGTCCGGGGGAGGGATAAAAAGAATAGCTAATATTTTCTGTGCCTGACATTGTTCTAGATACTTTATAAACATTAACTCATGCAATCTTCTGAAAAGTACTGTGAAGTAGATGCTCTTATTACTGATTTCATATTTCAGATGAGGAAATTGAAGCATAGAAACACTAAAACTATCCAGGCCACACACTGAATAAGTGGAGGAGCTGGGGTGCAGGCAGTATATTTTCCTATTATTCCAATCCCCAAAATATTCTTTTTCAATTCTGTCTCAGAGAGCTGTGGTGCCTTGTGACCCTTGAAACTTCTGCAGCTTGTCCACCTGTTTGTAGATGAGCTGGTTTTAAAGCTGGTTGGCTGGTGTCCCTCTTATTCAAGAGTAATCACTACCATATTTTTAGCAGTTGGCACTGATATGCTGTTTGCTTTTAAGGGCAATCTTCTTTTATTGATCACCAATCAAAATGTTGATGTTTTCTATTTTTTTAAGTTCTTGTTGAGTGTGGGAAATTTGGAAATAAGGGAAGCTTTGAAAGGAGGCTAGAAGCAGACTTTGATGGTATATTTTCATAGGAAATAGTAAAAGTTAGTAAAATCCAGACTTGACTTGACATATAGAAAGAAGGGATTGAAAAAATAAAGGTGCCTTGTAAGAAAATCATTTAAGTGAAATGGGAATGTTGCTGACTTAGGCATTTAAATTTAAAACATGTTCACTATATGTTAATTAAATGATTGATAGGTTTGCTTTGTTGGGCACTTTGCAGGCTCCACATCCCCCATCCTCAAGTGTTTTCAGTATCATTTCTGACCCATTATTGAAGAAGGTTACTTAGGGGATAGAAATAAGTGTTTTTCCACTATTAGGCTTTGACTGCTATTTAACTATTTGGAGTTTCATTCTTGTGTGTATGTTCTTGTGGGTCCATCTAAGTCAACTGTCTTAGTAAAGAGGAGGAAAATAACCAAACCGTTTTAGGAGCAGAGGATAAAAAAATAAAGTTTTTTTAAAACAAAAGAATGGAGCAAAAAGTTTTCCTTCTTTTAAAAAGACTGATTATTTTAAACTTTTGATTGAGGCAGCCCTCCTTCTTGTCATATGTTTATAAGCATTAACATATTCTTTTCCTCACTTTTTCACATTTCAGGAGACCAGCTTTGAGTTAAAAGGTTCTCAGTCTAAACTGAAGCCAACGAAACATTCTTCTCAGAAAGTGATAGGAACTCCTCAAGCCAAAAGTTTTGTGCAACGATTCCGAGAGGCCAAGACTTTCATAGAACTCTCTGAAGAAATCCAAATGGCAATTACATGGTGTAGGAGCAAAAAACTCAAGGCTCAGGCTACCTTTCTGGGTAACAAACTTCTTAAAAGTAACAGGCTTAAACATGTGGAAGCTCAAGGTTATAGGTAAGGATATTATAAAAATTATATTTCTTTACTTTTTTCTTTTGTTGCTAAGGTCAAAAGTGTATGTATTCAGGTCTCTTTACTTGAAAATGGGATGTCTACCGCTCTAGCAGTGCTAAAAGTGGGATCTACTCAAATTGCAATTTCATTTGTTGCTTCTGTCATATGGCAGTAGTTATTTCATTATGAGAAAGAAAATTAACAGGTTAATTTGACCTATTCACTAATACTCCTTATCATTTTTGTTTATTCATTCAGGACACATTAAGAATGTCTGGTGTGCAAATCCTGGGGACACAGCTGAGTGAGGCAGACTAGTCCTTAGGAAGCTCATGCTTTAGTGGGACAGGTGGCCTTTCTGCACACACAGTGCGGGGGATGAAGGTGTGAGAGCAGGAGCGGGAGACTGTACCGCAAGGCCCATACCAGCCCAGCATCAGGGCCAGGCTAGGTGTTCACAGGAGTTACTCCCCATGTATTGATGTCTTTTTTTTCCTGTGATTTTCTGAGTGACCATCCCAGAAAGAAAGAGTTAATGAGAACAGTCACAGACTTGTTTATTGGTTAAACCATTATAGTCTGTACTTCCCTAAGTGTAGTCCTCTTTCATATTGTCCTATTTAGCTGTTTGTTTTTTGGTAATACACTCTACAATGTATTTAATTTCCACAATAACTCCATGAGGTAGGCAGCATCTCATTTTGTAGATGAGGAAATGGAGAATTTTGCAAAAGGTGTAAATACTGGAGATATAGTAGATTCCTGTTACTATTCATTCTCTTTCCATTTCAATACAAGAGTTACACCTACCCACCTTCTCCTCAGTTAAATGTCACTGCTTAGAGTAAGACAAGAAAATAGTTTTGAAACAGAGATCATTGAAACAGAGATCATGGATACGTCCAAGTGTTTATATTTGTTTTAAAAGTAAGGAGGGAGGTGGGGTTAGGGAGTATAGACCTGTTAGTTATCTTAAAATTTGGTAAATTTGGTTATGACAGTGAGGCAGCTCAGCAAGTGTTGATGAATCATATGGTAGTGTACCCTATTGAGAAACAAAACACCACTTCGAAACAGCTGTTTGAATTCTGAATTTTGTAGACTTGAAGATGACATGCTATAGATTGCATTTCAGGTAGCTCAAGGCTGTCAGTTTGTGTATGGCAGAGGCCCCGTCTTTTCACCTTTCATAAACCCTCTCTGCTCTTTGATTCCTTTTTCCTTGTTCATTTCCTGCAACATGAGTTGCTTATCCAAATATGGATAACTGTGTACTGATGGATTTTTTTTCATTTGTGATGTTTTCCCATTTCCATTCCTGATACATTATGAGGGCACAACTCACCAAAATCTACTCTACCATGCTAGGCAGCTGTAGCAGTTACTTTTTGTTAAAGGTAAAATGGAGACAAATTTGCCTAATCTTAATTGGAGGGAGGTTTTGCTTTGAAAAGACAGATTTGGGTTGAAACTCCAATTTCCTTATTTTTTTTGGTTATGATTCTGAGATTATACATAGGAAGAGGACTTGTAAATAAATTGTGTCCTTTTCTGTTGGAAGTTAGTAGAAAGGAAACACATTTAAAAAGTGCTTGAGTATTATTTTGCATCTTTAACAAGCTCAGACTTTTCTTTTTGTCCTTTAGTTTGCCAAAGAAACTAGAGTGCATAAAAACATCTGTTAGCAACTGTCTTCTTCATGGCTCAGGTATCAAAACTTCAAAGCATCTTCTGAGACAAAGAAGATCACAGAATAAATTTTTACTGAGACAAAGGAAACCACAGAGAAAGTTCCAGTCAACTCATCTGAAGGAAATACAGCAGTTCTCTTCACAGAGTGCTACTGACACCAGTGCTAAGTGGAGATTCTCATGCTGTATAGTTCAGCAAACTGATCCTAGTCCTAATAGTAAGCAGCTCTTGAGTAGGAGACTTTCAAGTCCTGTCAAACAAACTAAGGAGAAACAGATTCCTGAAAACCTCACAGGAAGCAATGGAAATGAAAGTGATTCATGGATAAAAATACAAATAAACAAAGATAATACGCCAGGATCTGTTGAGGAGACAGATGACATTGATGACATTTTTGCTTTAATGGGAGTTTAAATGTTCATATATGAGACTTTCAAGCAGTTAACAAGCTGAATCAGTCTTCTGCTGTTTTAAATGGAACTACTGAGACTGGATGTCCTGCTTGGACTCAGAGGAGCTGCTTCTGTGTAACATCACACAGGAGTTCATTTCAGTTCAGTAAACATTTATTGTTGCTTTTGTGCCATTTATCAACAAGTATTTATTTGGCTTTGACTACATGCCAGGTGTTAAGATGAAAAGTCTGTCATAGCCTGCCCTTGAAAAACAAATGTAACTCCTTGACTGGGCCTGATAGGTCCCTTGAAAATTTGAAGTTTTATGATTTACCAGGGAATGACGACCTGAATAATTAACTTTGCAAAAACATGTGTGCCTTAATGGGGAGTGAGGTTGGGGAGTAGCAAGGAAGTACCCTAGAGGGTCACTTAGTCCCCGCTGACTTTGTTGTAGCTAAGTCCACCTCTAAATATCAATATTTGTAGCTTCCATTAATTGTGCTGGAATTGGAATTCCAGCAATTGTGTCTTGTTTATGTATTAGCATGGATTATCAAAAAGACTCAAAAGTTTTGTCACTTTATTTTCAGAGACTGGGCACAACCATTAGTTCTCTTCATTTGTTCACGTTATCTCACAGGAATGCATATTAAAATGCTTTTATAGTTTTCCAAGAGATTTTCAGTTATTTGTTTATTGTTAATTTATGTGGTGCCAATTAGTGATTTTTTTTCCCCCAAATAAACCTTTTCCAAAATGCGTATAAGGTGGCTTGTGGTTATTATGTGAAGTACAACAGGATAATAAAGGAGGAGGAAGTATTAGGAGACACAAAATATACCCAGGAATAAGAGTAGTCATCAATTTGTAATTGGGTGCTGATGCTATTGTCTGTTATTGGTACATACTTGTAAATCTTCATGTATTTTCAAATAATGATGTGACATTTGAGGTATTGTTCATATGTACTGACTTGACTAGAATAAGGTTAATATGCTTCTCAGGTAGCCTTGTTTTATGTTATTACAGAGACAGGAAAAGAACACAGTGCTCTCAGATATTCTGCATCCTGCTTTTCCTCAGCCATCCTAATTTTTTTCCTCTGTATTTCCTTTGCATTTTTTTTTTTAAATCTAGCTTTGTTTTTTCCATCTGTTTTCTGCATTTTCTCACTTATCTATACCAGTGATTCTTGAACTTTTCAGATTTTTTTAAATCACCTGGTGGGTTATTTAAAAAGAGAATCATAGCCTCTTCTCTGAGATTGATAAACATGGACCAGGGATGGAGCCAGAATCTGGATAAGGAGCCCAGGTGATCTTGATTGAAATGGACCCAAATCCAGAGCCAGTGATACAAACACTGGTTTAGTTTCCCTCCTGAAGCCCTGTTAAACATCCTGTTTTAATTCTGAGTTCTTAATCTCTAGTATTAAGACTGACTGTATTCTGCCTGGCTTTTTGACAAGTGGAAGTAGCTACTTGTTGCCTTAAAACATGGACAGTGACATACATGTACACACTTCATCTGCATTTGAAGCCTAGGGACTGCTAGCAAGAAAGCCATCACCAGATGAAACTCCTCAACCTTGTAACCCCAGGACCAAAAGTCAACATAAATCTTTTTGTGATAACTTTAAAGAAAAATTACCAAAAACTCCAGGATAATATCAAGGATGTTGTATTCATGAGAATCTAGAAATGTGATCAACATCTAAACAGCTTTGTACTCAGTATATTTCCTTTACAATTTGGGAAATGAAGATGAATTAGTAAGAGAAAAACTGGTGTGGAATAGCTTTGTTACCCATACGGCCTGGCTTATTTGCTGGGAGTTGTTAATATTCAATCACCTGCTATCTCAAGAAACTTCTTGGAAGACTTCACATCCTAATTTCTGATTTAGAAGCTAAAATGAAAGGTCCTTGGAGTTAAGATTTAAGGTCCAGTCTTGCTGCTGCTTTTACTTTGATGTGACTCCACTGAGCTAGTAAGTCTTCCTATGTGTAAGTTTCAGCATCTGAAGTGGCATTTTTGTGTTTCATTATTAACTTTGTGTCTCTTTCAATATTATGTTCAATAATCATAAATTTTTATAGTTGAAAGAAACTCTGGCCATCATCCCTCTGAAAAAACCTGAGTGGTTTAGTAAGTTTAGTCTGAATTATAAAACGTGGGTTAGACTATCAGCCAAACAATTTTTTCTATTTTATTATTGTTCCTTTGGATTAAGTATCTTCAGCTCTTTTCCCTTTGCAAATTAATCTTGCTTAAAGCTCATTTTTGTTTTTGGCTTTTCAATAGAGAAAATGTCAATTACTTAATAATAATGTTTTGTAATAATAACCTATGAATTTTGCTGTATTCCTTGGTTAGTTTGAGTTTACAAATATGTAGCTGTCTTCATGTGTATCATCTTATGTAATACTATTTTAATCTTAATAGTTTGTGTGGTTATAGTTACAAATGAATTTAAGAGAAACAAAGTAATTTCCCCAAGGACCTAGATATAATAGATGTTATAAATGGAACTTGAATTCTTGTTTTCCAATTCTGAATCTTGTGTTCACCTAAAGGTGAATGATTCCACCCTGAAATGACTGGTGTTCCAACATGGGCTGACAAGTTTAACAAAGAATAATTTTTTAAATATTCAACTAAGGGCTTAAGAAAAATTAATTACAGGCATACATATGAGTATTTATCCTTCAACTTACCTATTAATACTTAATGGAAAAGCAGCTACTCTTATTTAGTTCATTTTAATATTAAAAAAATTCGATAGACATTTTCTTTAAAAGATAAAAGTCCAATAAATAACATGGCAAACCTTTCTCTACATAGTAGTAATAGATTTTCATTTTATGGATTTTTTTTAAAAAAATATGCTCTTGCTTGTCAGTTTGTTAAAATCAGAAAACCAGCTAGCATTTGTTCTACTGAACAGATAATTATTTATAAACCTTTTGTCCCCCAGGCACCAATTCATTCTCGTTTGGGGAAGATGCAAGCTTTAAAGCTGAAGTGATCCTTCTGCAAGTTATAGATACACAACATTTAAAACAATATTTAAATTTTTCTAGATGTTGAAACTCCAGTGGCACACAGAATTTTGAAACTTCATCTTTGAAACTAATGGATACCATTAGTTAAGATTTCCTGTTATGTTCGCTATAAAACATTTCAGCAGATGGATTCCAGAATAGGTCACAGCACTGTGAAAAGAAAAGAAAAATAATTTTCTTCCTTACTTCAGAAGTGGTAACAGATCTGAATTTATCCAACTTAAAGTTATTTACAAACTTTTGTGATTCCATGTATGAAGCAAAATGTCTTTTAATTTGTTCCTCCTTTACTCTCTTCCATCAGCTTCTTACAGAATTCTATCATTTGATGATCTACAGTGTCTGATCCATTTCCCTCATAACTCTAAAAATATTACTGTATCTTGTATTTTACTGTTTTCCAGAATCAGTTTTGATGTCTTTAGTTTGTTCTTTTGGTAACAAAAATTCCACCACTTTGATAATTTAAGACTTTTTTCAGGTAGATTTTTTTTTTTTTAAATCACCCTCACAGTTATTGTGACTTTTATTTACCTATCTTCCTACGTCCATCCATAAAACTATCCTTCCCTCCCTCCCTCCCTTCCTTTCCATCCATCTATCCATCCACATGGAGCTCAACCACATAATTTCTCAGGTTTTTGAATACACTACGATTTTATATACAGGTAGAATATTTCCTGCAGTATTACTAATTCCTTTCATAATTAAATAAACATTTTAGACTTTTTGGTCAAAGCTGCTTCCCTGAGAAAAGCCTGTAGTGATTCTTATAACTGGAGTTATACATACACAAATGTTTAAAAGAGAGACATAAGTTGAATAGTTCTAACAGTATTAACACCTTGAGTTTTGTTTAAAAAACATTTGTCAACTCATAATTTTCTCTGTCCTTAAAAACAGTTCTCATTTGGAATTTTACACATAGACAACTACAGAAGTAATTATATAGTGCCCACTTATATAATTCTTCCATGCCGTTTATGAAATGGATTAATCCCACTATTCAACCTTAGGGAAGCCTTTCACCCCCCATTGATACTTTCTGGCCTCCTGGGCTAGAGTTCATACATAAAGAGTAGCACTTGACCTTTGCCTGCAAGCCAAACCTTGCCAAACTAAATGTCCACCCCACAATTCACCTTTCTCCTACCACAAGCATACAAAGAAAGAAAGAAAACCTGACTTATTTTACAATAACCATTTGTGACTAGGCCAAACTCCCTTCTGGAGGGCTGACCAGGGTCTTATTCATGCAAGTAAAAGCAAGAAGTCTATATAACTATTTTCTGCATGGGGTTTTGAGAGCTATGAGTACATTCCTATATGTGGTTACTGTGTTATAGTGAATGCTTAAGTTCTTGAAGTTCAGTAGACTTCCATGTCTCAATTCTTACATTGTGAGTGGTAAAAGGCTTTCTGCACTACCTTGGTCATCTATGTCGAGTATGGTAGCAGTAGAGGTTCCAAGGTCATGCCAGCAGAGAATGTTGGCGTACCTAAAGAAGAAAATGTCCCTAAAAAGAATGAGGAATCTGATTGATAATCTGGGTCACAGGCCTGATCCTGCCATCCTCTGACTGACAATTGGCAAGAAAGGATACTTAACATTATTACGTGCCTCATGTGTATGGCAATCACATTCTGGCATCACATTTTTACCAGACAGAGAAAAGACTGAGAAAATGAAATAAGCTGCTTTAAAAGCCATAACCAAGAAGTAGAGGATCTATGCTCTGTGAGACCAGAGTGGTCTTTCAGCGTATAACTGTGCAATTCTCAATTTCTCTGATTTGTAACCTTGTCTGTGAAACAGGCATGTTTACTATGAGGATCAATGAAGTATTCTGAATGCTCAATAGCATTCCCTTCAAGACCATCTGTTTTCAGACAGCCCTAATTGTTCTTAATGTCAAGCCATGGTCTGACAAGAATGGTCTAGTGGCTCAGAGCCCACAGAAGTATGGGAATATTGCTTGATTGATGCATTGTTCTGAATACACCATAGGTCCCCCTGATGTAGCCTAAAACATTTTTCTTCAGTCACATTATGTGGTAATTCAAACTCTGCTTATGGTCAACTAAAACAATATTTTTCAACAAAAGATTTTGTTTAGCCATGACGTGCTAATCTTATGTTTGAGTGATCTTTTTAACTGAAGTCTCACTTCCTTCTTATTAAATACTTAAAAGAAATAACTATTTTTATGACAATGCTCACAGTTCTAAGTATTAAGATTTCTCCCCAATCTCTAGGAATTTCCATTATGCATGTGGACAGGCAAATGAACAGGATAGATAGCTGAATGTAAGTCAAAAGAGAATAGCACGGCTGGGGATATGGCTCAGTTGGTAGAGTGCTTGCCTAACAAGTCCAAGGCCCTGGGTTCAATCCCCAGCACCTCAAAAAAAGAGAACAGCATTTTGTAGGAATGAAGGAAGAAGGGTTCTGATACACATATTCATAATTATAATTTAAAATTTGATCTAGATTGGTAGGACCTAAGAAGGTTGCTTACGGGTATCTAGGTTTTATCTGGTTTCATTATTTTCTCATAGCAAGTAGCATAGTGCCTTCCACAAAGAAGTCAGAGTAAAGAAATCTCAGAGGAGTGGTGCTCTATCTCTGCCCCAGTACATGTTACTTATTGTACCCAAGATACACGGTGAAAGTACAAACCCTGTGCTTTGTCATGAAACCACATCATAACATCTCAAAAATTACCAGCTCAGGAAATACCCATTTTGTCTGCTACCACTATTTAATCTGAACTCATATGAACCACTTTTTCTTCCTATAGTCCTTTTAAAGGAAAACTGTAAAAGGAAAAAATTCCTCATAGCCTGACTGGGCATTTTATTATAAACATAGTTGTTTCTCTTTCAAATTAAGAAGGAGTGCTTTATTGTGGCTGTTTTAAAACAGTCAAGTTTTCATTTCTGCCATGGTCTAGGGTTGAGCTAGGCCAAGGTAGAAAGAAAATGAAATACCTTCAAGGAAGATCCAGTGAGAAGAAGGAAAAAAAAAAATAGAAGTACTAAAAGATTGTACCAACAAAATCATGGCTAAGTACACAGTCTTTCAAATTTTAAGTGATACCTCAATTTAAGAAACACTGACAATATTAAAGGTTTTTAATACATGGAGTTATTAGAACAGTTCAACTCTTACCTTACAGGAAACAGCTGAGGAAAACATCCTTGTGTTTGTGTGTTGACAAATTTCTGAATCTGAAGTACTTGTTTTAAAAGATGTCCTTTGGAAGATTTGTCAATTTTCGTTAATACCATCTATAAGAAAATAAAATTTTAAGCATTATAAATAAAATATTCCTTAATATGCAGCTATACACATTTTAACTATGATTTTTCAGTTACAACTAGGTGACCCATGCATATTTCTGAATCTTTCTGTACCCATTTCCTCATCTACAAAATAAAAATAACCCAGAAAGAAGTACTCTAAACATGAAATGAGTTAATGTGTGTAACATATAAAGTGTACACGATGTGTTTATTATTTAAGTGTGTCAATTACACAGAGCCACAATATCCTGGACTTAAGATTAATAAGAAGGATCCTGGAACCTATATGTAACTGCCATCAGCTGTTTCATATGATCACAATATCTCTTGTGATAAAAGATATAGAAATGAATATTATTTGGTTGATTGACATAAAACTACAAACTTATGATCATTTTGAGTTCTAAAATGGTCCAGCCTCATAATGGTCCAGCCTCATTCTAAAAGAAAAATTTGAAATTGGGCTATTTGTAGATTTTATCTACTATAGTTACAACTCAGGTAAATCTAGAATTTTACTTGTCCAAATACAACTACATATTGAGATAAGTCAAAGCATGCATGCTTAAAAATCAATTAAGATGTAACACTGATCCATCAGGTTTTCTTGGGGTAATTTCTATAAAATTAATTTCCTGGTGAATCATTTATGACTTTTACTCATAAAAATGCTAATGGCAGAAAAAGTGAGAAGTAGAAAGTGTATGGTTTCTAATGACCTGTGAATCACTTCAAATAGTCTTTCCTCACAAGGGCAAATGTGCTGAAATATATGTGTATGCATATGTGAATATACACATAGATGTATAAAAATATGTGTGTATGGTCTTTCTTTTTTTTGGTGGTACTGGGGATTGAACTCAGGATGTGCTGATATTTAAAATGAGATACAATTCATCTATTCCAATTCCTTTTTCAAAGAAGAAAGTAATATTTCCCTCGGTTAAAGCTAAGGAACATATATAATTTTACAAACTGGTACTTATGATACTAAATTATGAACACTATTATATAATAAAACCAGTTTCACAATATTTAAGCATTTTACTATGTAGACTATCATCCTTTGATGCCTTATAAGTTAGTCTGATTCACAGAACTTTTGCAAACCCCAAGATTTTCACAATCCTAAAGAAGAGAAAAAAAGTGCCTTTTAAATGAGGCAGGAGGATCCAGAGTTCAAAGCCAGCCTCAGCAACAGCGAGGTCCTAAGCAACTCAGTGAGACTCTGTCTCTAAATAAAATACAAACTAGGGCTGGGGATGTGGCTCAGTGGTTGGTCAAGTGCCCCTGAGTTCAATCCCTGGGAACTCCATAGCTGAAAAGAAAACAAAACAAAAAAAAAGGGGCTGGAGATGTGGCTCAGTGATCAGTGTCCCTGAGTTCAATCCCTGGTTACCTCCCACCTTAAAAATAAAAAGTGGCTATTAACATGATTTGATTTAAACTCCATTGTCATATTTTAGTGGTTTTCTGAAAATTAGGGAAACTAAACTGCAGTCATTCAGTTCTTCACTTATCTTTATAAAGGAACTTTAAGAATGCTATTTTATCTGTAAACATAAGAAAAAAAAATTAACATGGATGCCAGCCTACTAATCTGTATTTTGGGTCAGATGACAGAAAGAGTGCTAGTAAGATACTCTCAGAAGAAATTCTGTTTCTTTAAGAATATAAAAATCATACTTGTGTATTCTGGAGCCTGCTATGTTCTTGAAATGATTTTTAAATTCCAAAATAGGTTCACAAATTTTTCAGTTGTACTTCTATTTGTATTTGGTAAGTATTATCTGCTAAGCTGCTGTTAAAGAACTATTAACATGTTTTGGACAACTGTTTATATTTCCATTTAAAAAAATGGAAAAGAAAAGCACTAAGGAACACTAAGTGAATAACTTAAAACAATTTTACTTTGATTATACTTTAAAAAACTTAAAACGAGAGAAGGAAAAATGAACAAAAGTGCCACTCAAAGTGCTGACATAAAGGCACTTTCCTTTGTATTCTGAGAAGGTAAGACCTATTCATTCATTAAAAAGTGTTTGCACACATCACACCCAAACAGAACTAATGTTTCTAACTGCAACCATGAGTCAAAAGAAATACTTACCACATAAGGTAATGCAAATTCTTCACACATTTCCACAGCAATACTGTCTGTTTTTGTAATTCCAACAGCACTATCCACTAATAAAAATGTTCTCTTCAAACTATAAGAATGTAGAAAATAAGATTAATGGCAATATAAGATATACTCATTCATCTCTCCTCCTACCCACCCTTACTATACTAAGAAATTTCCCTTTAAGTATTTCTGATCCAAAATTTAAAAAACTTCTTTAGGCAAAAAGAATTTTAAATTCACCAGGAAGTTCATCCTATAGTCTAATAGGTCTCAAAGCTATCAATACTTACTTTGCTAAATATTAATTTATTTCAATAAGCATGTATTGAACATAAGTCTGACTGAGATTTTTTTTTAAACTTTAGTGGGGGGAAAAAAAGGACACAAACCAATTTTACTATATGTTATCACCAAAGTGTTTAACTTTTTAAATATTCTTTTTAAGACTAACACATAACAGAAACCAGACACACAGTATTTTGCTTTTTTTTTTTTTGTAAATATTTTACCTTAGTTTCTATGTAAAGTTACAAAACCAAGATAGTTATCAACACTTTTTCATTTTTAAATTGGTGGGCCTAGGGATCAAAACCAGAGCCTCTAGCATGTTCAGCAAGCACTGTATCACTGAGCTACATCCCCAGTCCTAAACAAACTTTTACATTTCAGAAATTTAATATTATTTTTCTTTATATTGTGCAATTCTTGAAACAGAACTGTCACTTGACTACCTATAGAAACATAGGTAAAGATAACATTTTCAGAGGATAAAGCTAAGGTATTTTAAAAATAATCAGAATTTGCTGAAGTTTATTTAAATCTGCTAAATATCACATTAACAAACAATTTTCATTTCCAGAAATTAGTCAGGAGTTTGATTTAAAAAAAATGAACAAACTGCTGAAATGCTCTAGAGTTTGCAATTTAGGAAAACACCTGAAATTAAGAGTACAGTCACCTATAGTCAGAAGCCAAACACACCTTTTTCCTAAACATTATAGAATAAGAATAAAATTGACCTTCTTAGTGAAATGTTGATCATGTGTAGAATACTCCACTGATTAAAAATAAGAAAATAAATTTCCTTACTTCCTTCGTTCTTTTAGATAGGCCTCTACCATGTCAACAAAATCTTCTGGTGCTCTATAGCCATAACCTGGCATGTCCACCACTGTAAAATACTTTCCAACTTTGAAAAAATTCATTTTCTTTGTATGTCCCTGATAAATGAAAAAATAAAGGCTGACTTAAAATGTCTTTTATATATTTCATGTGTTGCACTGTTTTCTACTCAACTGTCAAATATTTATTAAAAGCCCTGTATATAATCCAAGGTATTCTATGACATAGGAAAAGACAGAAGGGAAATGGCTGCATATAAGCTTGGCTCACACTATTTTCTCCTTCCAATTCAATTTTCTTAAAATAGAGTCTGTATTATTTAAGAACTTTAGATTCCATATAAGAAATATGGAAAAACAGGCAAAACATTATGGAGTCTTGCCTATATCACACTGCATGGAAAACATCACTCTGTTCTAAACTGTGTGATTGCCATAGTCATAATAGGTTTTATTTAACATCTAGATACAAAACCTGATACGTTTCTAAGCCCTAGATTACTGCTCCCCTATAGTCAAGATGTTTTTCATGTTTTATTATGTGAGTTTTAGTGCTCTCATTAAACCTTTTAAAAACCATGTATAACACTATAATTTTAAAATATTTGCACAAATAAAATTAATGTAAAGATGATAATATGTGATTCATTTATGCTTTCGTGTCCATGGACATTTATTAATCATAAAAAGAAAATACAATTTAGTCAATTGTTTTGATCTTAGAAAAGATATTATCAAAGTCTTTTTAATAAATGGTGATTAAACTTCCAGTAGGCTTATCTGTCCATTAGAAAATGATTTTAGAATTATGTGACTTGACAAGACTGAGGTTGACAATGTAAAGAATAAATTTTATCCATTGTCCTCTTTACATAGGAAGGGAATTCACCCTACCTAGAAGTTATAGTTAAGCTGGTTTATATGTAAGGCAGGGTAGGAGTGAGGATGGGAAGGTTAAGGAAAGACTCATTAGTGATAAATCCAGAGAATCAACTACATGAAGAAATGGGGAGCAAAAGACTAGTTAAGTCTCATGGAAGGGCTCCAACTTAATGAAAGGATCAGGGAGCAGTGAGTGTTGGAGCCAGTGGTTTTGCCATGGATAGATACTAAGGTAATGGGAAGTGGGAGTGATTTGAAACTATGTCATCTTAGACATTGGTAGAATCTGTCTCATTAAAGAGTAGAAGGAACTGGAAAATGACAGAAAGTTATTACAGCAGAATGGCTGGGATAAGAAGCACATGGTTTGGTCTTGGATAAACACAATATGATTGACAGGTAAATGTGTAAGAATGAGTGCGTGCATATTTGGAGAGAGAAAATTAGCAAGGTATAAAAGATTACTGGAAGAAAAGAGAAAAAAAATTAAAGCTGTTTCCTCTAAAATTCATATGGAACTAGATGATCATTATTTAGAAGGAAATAGTACAATTCCAATAAAAGACTTTGTTAACTTTTTAGAAGATATGGACAAAGAAAGCTTTCCTCAAGATACTAGCAAGACTAATAAAATTAATTCAGTCATATGATGAATGAAACGTCCTGCTTTTAACTGTTTGAAAAAAATTCTTTTTCTCTAGGCACTTACCAATTATTTCTCTTATCTTCCAATATTTATTACTCATTTTAGTCAGTTCAAGAGGTAGTCCAGACATATTTAAAGATATCAACATACCGGAGTTTTGGAGACTCTAACTTCTACCTCTGGGGCCAGGGAGAACAATGCCTTTATTAGGGATGATTTTCCAACATTGCTTCTGCCTATAAAACATACCTTACACAAGAAAAAAGAAGAGAATTGAGCACTAAGAGAACTGAGTACTAGTTTATTTATTAAATGCTATATTCCCCACAAAACCAAACAATTCAGTCAAGGCACATAAAAAGTGCCTTCTGTCTGATCAAACCTCAAATTTTAACACATGGCTAATATTTATGAACTATTTCAAAGTGCTAGGTATTATTCTAAGTCTTCAACATGTTTTTCTTTTTTTTGGGGGGGGGTACCAGGAATTGAACTCAGGGGCACTCGACCACTGAGCGACATCCCCAGCCCTATTTTACATATTTTATTTAGAGACAGGGTCTCATGGAGTTGCTTAGTGCCTCCCTTTTGCTGAGGCTGGCTTTGAATTTACCATCGTTCTGCCTCAGCTTCCAGAACCACTGGGATTACAGGCATGCACCACCACACCCAACTCAACATTATTTTCTTACTTTTTACAACATCCCTATGAAAATGGTAATATTATCATCCCCATTTTGTTGATGAAAACATATAATTGGCCCCAAATTATATAGTAAGAGTGAAGGAGTTGGGATTTGAAATCCGGACATATATATCCCGAGCCTGTGCCTTTAATTACACTATACTACTCAAGAATATCTGCCTGTTTTATTAAGCATTACAAGTTTACAACGTTTTCAGAAGTAACAAAATGTTATTTCAACAAAACACCTACATATTTTCTTAAGAACTCCCATAGTATACTGTAACACCATGGTATTTCAGAGGTTTTGTTGTTTTCCTGATCTTTTTGGTTCCAACTAAGATTTTCTCTCTGCAGTGTGGAAAGCAACAAAATACTTTTGAAAATCACCATTAGTACACATAGCTTTGCTTTTAATGGTATTAAAGGGTGGATAATGGCCAACCAGTTCTAAATGAGGTCAAAACTGCTCCTTGGTAAGGGTATTTTTGGTTATCAATACAACTGGGGGGCATTTACTGGACAGCAGTCAGAGATGCCATATATTCTACACAACTGTTAGTCCTTCCAAAAAAATGATGAGTCTTGCATATGTTTCAAATGCTTGACTGATTAAACCCAATGCTAAGATAAAAAACAAAACTGAATTTTAAAAAATAGTATACAAAAGTCATTTATTTATAGTAGTTCTACATAATTCAGAAGAAAAATTTCAGGGTAATGTTCCATTTACAGGGCAAAGGAGATTTGAGTCGGCTTTTAGTAAACGCAAAACAAAACATATTATTAAATTATAGAACAGGCATAGAATGCACACTCTGAAATTTCATACTGAAAGCTTAAAAATCTCTCATTATTGCTATCTATAGATAATAATTATTCCTGCAGATGATGAGAAATTTAGATAGGGTGAAAATGAAGTATAAGGATCATGTCATTTATGGATCCATCACGTCTCCTTCTCTAACTTGTAATTTGCCTAAAATTTTTCTACTTCAATTAAACAGGAAAAAATAATAATAATAAAGGACGGAATTTTCCATTCAAACGCTTAGTTCATGTTTCAAAACCTCTTAAAGTCTTCCGTATTCACCATCCTAATTAAAATTATGTGTGTTTTTTCGTCTCTACTTTTGGTGCTGGGGCCAAAATATGCTAGGCAAGTGGTCTACCACTGAGCCACATCCCCAGCAAAACTATACATATGGTCATCTAAAATATGCATCCACACAAAGCCAGAAAACATTTCTCGTCGTGTGAAACTGGTGGTAGCAGAATCCCCGCCGCCAGCCTTCCTCACAAGCTGCGGCAGTAGGGGCCCAGGTGGTTTGAGCGCTAACCCTTTGCGGGCGGTGAACCTGAGCAGCCGGAGGCCTCACCTCAGGTCGGGAGAGGACCGGGGCGTGGTCGAGCCGGACCGCAGAGCTGAGGTACTCAATGCGGTTCCGGGGGGAGGCAGCGAAAATGCTCTCCGCTCTTGCGATGTCCTCCAGGCTAGGGTCGAAGACCCTCAGGTGAAGGTCGGAGCTTGTGTCCGGGACAAGGTGCTGCTCGAGTTCCTGCAGCGGGTACACTAGCTTTGTCAGCTGCCTCTTCGGCAGCCGCAGTACCTCAGCAAAAGTCTGGGTCTTGCTGTAAGCTCGGCTCTGGCGTCCCATTGCCGTCTGCATCTCAAAGAGAGTCTCCATTCCAAGCCGTAGGCCCGGCGCAGCCATGTTTCTTTCCTAAAAACGCTGTGGCGTCCTTTTCCCAGGGTCTGGGCGGCGCGTGCGTGAATGCCGCTGCCGCGGCGCCTGCTGGGAATTGTAGTCTCCTCTGGCCTTTCCCGCTTCTGCTGGCGGTGAACTGTGTGATCAGTCGGCTGATTCCTCAAACACCCTTGCCTTAACGGCTGTGCTTTGGGCTAGTTACAGCAGGAGGGTGTTAAACGGTATTCAGAGATGAGCGACCTACCTTGATATGTGGTCGTGAGACGAAGTTCCTTGTCTCCATTGCCAATCCAATGAAGAGGACAAGGTTTTTAGAAAAAGGAAAAAAAGTTTATTTTGCTAGTAAAGGAAAAACGGGATTCCTGTCCCAGAGGCTGTGATTCTGTCAGGGGACAGCAGAGCTTTAAAAGAGGAATACAAGGGCTGGGATCCAAATAGTGTCAGTAGATATAATTAATTAGTGTTTATCAGAAGTTCTTGAGAGAGCTGTTGTTTTAGTTCCCAGGTTTAGAGTTTCTTTAGCCTTGCGGGCATGACACTTGGTGTAGAGAAGAATATGATAGGTTACCCAGGGTCAGGACAAATGTTAGTCTTGTTCCCACCTGCCACTCTGCTGTTAGGGATGGGGAGGAGCAAGAAGAAAAGTAACAACAACAGCAACAACAAATACCCTAAACCTAATCCTAACCCTAACTCAACTCAAAATGGTCAGGACCTAGGAATTAGACCAGAGACCCTGCACCTAGTAGAAGAAAAAGTAGGTCCAAATCTTCATCATGTCAGCTTGGGACCAGATTTCCTTAACATGACTCCCAAAGCACAAAAAATAAAAGCAGGAATCAAAAAATGAGTTAGATTCAAACTAAAAAGCTTTTTCTCAGCATAGGAAACAATCAACGATGTGAAAAGAGAGCCTACAGAGTGGGAGAAAATATTTGCCACATGCACTTCAGACAGAACACTAATCTTCAGGATTTATAAAGAACTCAAAAAACTTTACACCAAGTTTACAAATAACCCAGTCAATAAATGGGCTAAGGAAATGAGCAGAGGCTTCACAGAAGATCTGCAAGCAACCAACAGATATATGAAGAAATGTTAGCATCTCTAGTAATAAGAGAAATGCTAATCAAAACTACCCTAAAATTTTATCTCATCCCCAATTAGAATGCCTGTTATCAAGAATACAAGCAATAATAGGAGTTGGTGAAGATGGGGGAAAAAGGTACACTCATATGTTGCTGGTGGGGTTGCAAGTTGGTGCAGCCACTCTGAAAAGCAGTGTGGAGATTCCTTAGAAAACTTGGAATGGACCCACCATTTGACCCAGCTATCCCACTCCTTGGCCTATATCCAGAGGACTTAAAATCAGCATACTACAGTGACGCAGCCACATCAATGTTTACAGCAGCTCAGTTCACAATATCTAGATTGTGGAACCAACCTAGATGCCCTTCAACAGATGAATAGATTAAAAAACTGTGGTGTATATACACAATGGAATATTATTCAGCTATAAAGAAGAATAAAATTATGGCATTTGCAGGTAAATGGATGGAGTTGGAGAATATCATGCTAAGTGAGATAAGCCAATCCCAAAAAACCAAAGATCAAATGATTTCTCTTGATAACTGGATGACGATACATAACAGGGAGGGGGGAGGCAAGAATGGAGAAAGGATGGACTGTATAGAGGAAAATGAGTGTGGGGAGGGGGCAGGGGGAAGGAAAGATAATAGAACAAGACAAACATCATTACCCTATGTATATGTGTTATTACACAAATGGTGTGTCTCTACTTTGTGTACAACCAGAGAAACGAAAGTTGTACCCCATTTGTGTGCAATGAATCAAAATTTTTTTAAAAAGTCAGTTTTAAAATAAGTCATCTGAGGTGAAGCAGCAAGGTTTTACTCAGGTATAAACTGGACCCTGGCTACAGTCTTTGGCTCTCAAATGAAGGTGAAATGTGGTGTGATGCTCTGGTGGATTCCAAAGCCTTTCATTTTCACAGTTTCTTTTGTTATTTAAGGAATGGTTGATGGTTGACCCTTGAAATACATTCACATTACTAAGAGAAACACTTTTCAATTTTTTTTAAATTTTTTTTTTTTTTTTTAGAAAACAACTAGTGAGAAATGTGGATGGAATAGCATCTCATTTTCAGGAGAGGGACTGTTATCTCTGCTTTTCTCTAGAGGTGCAGGAAGCATCACTAAAGTTCAGAGATTTCTTACAAAAGCAAAACACTTGTTTCATGGAAGTTCTATAACAACATCTTATTTCACAAGTTTCTTCTTAAAACAATTTAAACTGATCAGTGGTGGAATGGAAGATAACAGGTTTCTGTTTGATGAGTTGAATTGAAAGATATTCCTGTGTAAAAACCAAAGATTTAATAAAACACCAGCAGAAAACAGAAGTGTAGTGGTAACTCACATACCTAACATACTCATATCTATTTCCCATGTTGTTTGGTAACTAAACAATTCAATTCTTGAATCAACACAATACAAAAATTAATAAACAGAACCAAGGGGTTTCTGGTTGCCAATACAGCAGCTGGACTAATGTTGGCTGGCTAATACTTGATTGATTTTTGCCTTAGGCCCTTGTTTTCCTAAACTAACTCTCCCATAATAAAACCTTTATTGTATGCATCCAGAAACCTGTGATCCATATGTTGCTGTGCATCTAATATGCTTTAAAATGTTTTCTAAATATTGGAACCTCAGTTTTGGAAATAAACCAGAGGATAAAAGACATTTGGCAATTCTTTGAGGGGTTTTGGAGGTATTCAGGGATTAATAGATGGTACTCATTTTGTAATATTTCATGGGTCTGAATCCTAAATCATTATGGAATTCACTTGACAGAGTGAATCACTTTGAAATCATTTGACAGAACAGTTTTTGCAACTTAGGACAATCTTTGCAAACTAAATTGTCTTGTCATGCAAAAGTTGGTAAGTCAGATAATCCACTGGAAATAGATATATATAAAACTAGGAAAATTACTTGACAATTTATTTAATCATCATTTTCCCTCTTTCACTCCATTCTTTTAAAGCATATACAACTACAGAAAGATAGTT
The DNA here is from genome assembly GCA_020662805.1 of Glaucomys volans. NCBI lineage: Eukaryota > Metazoa > Chordata > Mammalia > Rodentia > Sciuridae > Glaucomys > Glaucomys volans. The sequence continues at coordinate 220,391 of JAJEJO010000510.1, forward strand.
TACATGTATGTTTTTCCTGGGCAGATGTGATCAAACTCTTCCCTAATTTCAAGTAGGTCAAAGATGGAACATGGATAGCAGTAAGACCTACTTGTTGGGGGAAAGGAGTAGAATTTGGAGGAATTAGGTTAAGAGAACCAACCACATTATAGAGCTGCAATGGAAATATAGAGGAATACAGAGAATTCTCAGAGTCCAGGCAATCAAGCCAAAATCAGCATCAAAGGGAATCAGGTCTGGTGACTTGGGTGTTGCAGTAGGACTCTGGGTTCTGGTGGTACTCTGATCTGGTTGTTGGCAGCATCCTGGTTCCTGGTGGCCTGTGCAAATGAAGTAGGATTTTAGCCAAGAACTGTAGCATGGGAGTCAGAAGCTAGCCTTCTAGACCAGGGCTTGGTCTGGGCTAAGATTCAGAATATGGTTTAATCCAGGGCAGGAGGGAGGACTATAGATTAAAAAACCATGCTGTGTAATACATACTTCCAACTTAAAATATCCAAAAGAAGAGTCCTGATATTCTCTCATTCTCCCCTGACCTGGTCTTTGCAGTCATTCTCATCACAAAAATTGGTAATCCCAGTCTCCCAAATGACACAACCAAACTACTTGGGAGAAATTCTTGATTTTTTTCCCCCCTTATACTCCATTAGCAATTCTGGTTTTACTTTCAAAATGGATCCTGAATTTGACACTTTTTTGGCACATCCACTGTTACCATCCTGACCCAAGCCTCATTATCTCCTACCTAGTTTACTTCAAGAGCTTCCACACTGATCACCCATCTTTGCCCTTTGTCCCCTTCAGTATATTCCCAATACAGCAGTAATCATTATTTTGTTAAAATATAAGCTAAAACCTCCAACATCTTCTTTTCTCACTCAAAGAAAGGTCAAATTTCTTACACTAACCTAAAAGGACTACATGGTCTTCTTTTCCTGTTCCCACTCTTACTCACCTGACTTCATCTAGTATTATTGTCCTTCTTCTCTACTCTGCTAGGCACACTATTCTCCTTGCTGCCTTCAAACAAGCTATACACACTCCTGTTCCTAACTTCCTACACTCCTGCCTAGAATGCTTTCCCAGGTGATCACATGGCTTATTCCTTTCCATTCAGGGTGTTTTTATGGTCCTTCTCAGAATAACTGCCTTCTATTTTGAGAACTGAGGAGGCCATTCACCACAGTTAACACATTTAAGAAAATTTACTATGATTTCGGCAGACATTACATACTTTAACCCATAGCTTAGAGTTAAGTTTTATCAAAAAAATTAATCTTACCTAAATGTCATAGTTACACTCAGTCAGGTTGAGCTACCAAGAATAGGAGGAAGATAGAACAGTGAAGAGATCTTACCACTAGAACGGGGTCATCTCGGTCGTTCCTTCCATGATGTGTACCTCTGCAATGAATGGCCATCGGGTCCAGAGTGATCTCATTTTATGTCCAAGTCCTGATGGTGTCAAGTTTAGGGAATCCATCTAAGAGAGAAAGAGGGTGATCTTTGTGGGCAGGATGGATGTGAGGTGGGCAGAATCTTGGATGTGAGAGAGGCAGCAAGCAAAGTATACACATAGGTTCACTCTCATTCTAGCCTAGTCACTACTTGGAATACCCAGACATAAGCAAGGGCAGAAGCAAGGACAGAGACACTAGGAAAACTTACTTCTAGATGTAGAGAGAAGTAATGGATTAATTCTTAGCATTTGACTTACGTAAGACTCATTCCTACCATCACTTCCCCTTGTTTTAACAATAATACTGAATGCACGCTATATACCAGACTTGATCTGGGTACTGAGGCTTACCATGGGATAGACCTGATCATGTTCAAATTGGGACCTCAAACTGCTGCAATAAGAAAAATATTGGGGAAAGGAAGAAGGAAGAGGCATTATATAAAGGAGAAGGACACAGAAGAATCTTCAATATATAATTTAAAATGCTTGGATTGTAATAACTGCTGTCTGAATAAATTATTTAAATTTAAAATGCCTTTAATTACATTTTCCCCAAATTGTGCATTTCATTTAAAAACTTATATTAGATATCACCTACACATTGACACAAATCTGTGGCATAGACATGCAACATGATGTATGAATTTTCCATCTCATTTATCAATTAGGTATAAGTTACTATTCTTGAGATTTATTATATAAGTATCATTTGAGAAAGAATAGAGTCATATCTACCATGATCTTCTTTGGAAGCTTATCAAATCATTGAATTTTATTTCTATCTCATTAAAGTACATTTAGAGAATGTTTATAACTTCAGAGAGTTTCTTTTTTTCTTCAGAAAAGCTTTTTGAGCTTTCTGTTAAGGTTATGTCTGCCTTACCAACAAATTTCTCTAAAGAGATCAGGAGATTAAGTATAAGACCGTACTCATGTGTGGGAGGTGAGTTCTTAGAATGATCTGGGGTCTAGAGGAGGAGTACAAATTCACTTCTCTCAAGATTTTTTTTTTTTATCAATAGAGAGAAAACCAATTGCCCTAAGTAATCTTAATTTTTCTCTTTGGTAATTGTGTATTTGGCTTTGTCATACTAGTGCTATTAAAATATACTGGAACACTTTACCACATTCAATTTGTGTTTTTATGTTAGTAGCAAACTCAGGGTTTTGTTTTGTTGAGAAAAAGCATGGATTTTGTTGTTCTGGCTGATTAATTCATTTAACTGTGTTACTTTGGTAGGCAAGACTATTCTGATGGGCGATACTTTGTATATACCTCTAATTCATATATTACTGCCTTATTGCACCTGAACAATATGCTCTTTGACACCCTGAGAAGTGAGACAGTGTTCCACAGGCAAATACGCTGATATATATTCCAGTTTTTAACTTTTTCTCAGGAAGTGGGTCAGATGTCCCTAAACCCAGCTCCCATTTGTGAAATACTAGGATTCATAAGATTCAGCATGTAGTTGTGCTCATGGCTGTGGTTTATTATCATAGCAAAGGGTACAAAGCAGATGGTGTCTATAGAAGCCATGCACCAGCCTCCAGAGTTCTCTCCCAGTGAAGCTGTACAGAATGCTCTTAATTCTGCTAGCAATAAGGTGTAATAGGTGAAACGCTGTCCACAGGAAAGCTCGCCTGAGTGTAGGAGTCCAGGGTTTTTATCAAGGGCTGGCCACGTAAGCACCTAGTGTCTGTGCGACTGACTGTATTCACTGAAATCTCAGGTTCTCCAAAAGAAGTCAGTATTGCTATAGTTTGAATACAAAATGTCCCCCAAGGATCCATGTGTTAAAACTTTGGTTGGTCTCCAGGAAGGCACTATTGGGAGGTTGTGTAAACTTTAATAGGTGGGGCATAGTGGGAGGTCTTTAGGTCACTGGGGGTGTGCCCCTGTAGAGAATGGTGGGACCCTGGTTTCTTCCTCTCTTTCTGTTTTACTTCCTAGCTGTGAGATAAGTGGTTTTGCTTTGCTACATGCTCAGCCCATGATTTATAGCCTCACCACAGGCCTCAAGACAACAGGACCAATTGATCATGAACTGAAACCTCCAAAGCTGTGAGCCCAAATAACCTTTTCTCCTTATAAGTTGATTATCCTAGATATTTGTTATAGTGATGGAAGACTGACTAACACAAATATCAACAACATTATTCATATAAATGGTTTAGGAACATGAAGATACTTCTACCATTTAAAGAAGATTTTCTATCAATGGAGAGATTTGTTTACCAGCCATGTTCTCAGATGTTAGCCCAGGGTCAATTATATAAGCAAGTCTTTTCTTTTTTTTTTAAAGATGGACACGATTTATTTATTTATTTATTTATTTATTTATTTAGTGCTGAGAATCGAACCCAGTGCCTCACACATGCTAGGCAAGCGCTTAACCACTGAGCCACAGCCCCTGCTCCTAAGCAAGTCTTTTTAAAGATACTAGTTTTAGACCCTCTTTGTCATCTCTTTCTGCACATACATTATTAAAAGGTAAAAGACTTAAAAATGATAAGTTTCTCATCTACCCTTATTGTGAGGTTGTATACTTATAGGAAAGTTCTGTTTTAAATGAAAATTCTAAATTCTGCTTTAATTCCAAATTATCTCTGCAAATTTTTGAGAAAATTGGACAGACCTGCTCTTGTCATTAGTAGAACATGGTAAAACTAGAATTCTGTAGGTTGAGGAAGTTATAATCAAAGCTTCTGCTTCAGCTACCTATAATGAAGTATTGGATCTCTACAGAGCAATGCAATGAATTTTAGTTAATGAGCTGGTATGAACAGGAGATTCTCAATTGACTAAATGAACTCTTGGATATTTAGTTAAAGTTCAGTGAAGCTAGGTCATTTATTATTCCCTCCCTCCTTACACATCTTCTTCCATGGGTTGGACAATAAATTATGGAAGTTTTTTTGTGGTTGCTCTCTGGAAAGGTGTAATGCCTGCAGTAGAGGTACTGGGGGTTGCCTGATGGGCAGAATCTAATGAATGAAAGGCAAATGAATAGTTAGGTCTATATGGTCTTCATGCTGTGATGCTCTCTCTACTGCCTAGATTATTGCCCAAGAGCCTGGACTTGCATTCTTCACTCCAAGTATCTGTTATTTGCCAAGGTAGGTGATTTTACATGATAATAGGACCTCACAAACTCACATTATGAAACTCACAAGTGCTTCAAGTAAAAGACAACAACAACAAACCATTCTAGAAGTAATCAGAGAAAATAAACCTGGTGGACTAAGAGTTTAAAACAAAATGGTAAATATCTTCAAAGAAATAAAGGAATAAACAGCAAACATGAATCAAGAAGCTTCAAAGAAGTACCAGTTGGACATATTGAATATAAAATATATTATTGTTGGAGTAAAGATCTCAATGGATGGGTTTAAAAATTAATCTGAAAGGATGGGTTAAGCCAAGAAAAAAGTGGTGAGCTGGATGTTTAGGTCATAGAATATTTCAAGAAATAATTAGGAAGAGAAAAAAATATGAAAAATTCAAAGGTTAAAATTTGTGGTGATAAAAAGAAGAAATTTTAATATAAATATTGTTGGAACCAGTTAAAATAAATAGGAGGGAATATTTAAAATCATAATTACTGAAAATTTCTAGAATTAAAAATGTAAGACTTTGGTTTGGAAGGATTCATATAAAAGACTATATAATAGAAACCCACCACTTAAACATATCAAATTAACCTTTAGGAGGATCAAAGTAAAAAAGCAAATGCTGAAAGTTTTCAGAGCATATATGCAGGTTGCCTACAAAGCAACAAGAGTCAGATTAAATTTTACATGTTTTAGCACTGGATGCAAGACAAGACCAAAGTAATGTCTTTAAAGTTTGAAGAAAATAAATACAAAACTGAGGATTTTAGATTTAAGCTATTAAACATGTAAAAAAATGAAGAGTCACAGCATGTAAAGTCAGAGTAAATTTGCTACAGAACAATAATTTTACATAGCTCTTTTGAAGAAAGTACTCATGCAAGGAAAAAAGTAAATCGAAGAAAAGCAATGAAATCTGTGACATATGGGTGAATAAATAATTTAACAAAGATCATCGTTTACCTAAGCGATGACACGCAAAGTATATTCCAATGATCCAGAACTGAAACTCCAGTCTAGACGATGCTACTCAAAGTGCCATCCAAGAGTGGTTTGTCAGCTGTCTATATGAGAAAAGGAGCTTGAGTAGGAGCGCAAATCAACAAAAGATGCCAAGTTGTCTGTGAACTGGTGCCTGTTCACACACCACATTTTGAGCAGCCCTGGTCTACTGTTAGCACTGTGGGGTGGGTATGGGGTGGAGGTACACAAGACATGAGAATGTATTAAGGAATATAGCTTGGTTTTGTGGTGGAGAGAACATTTAGATATTGATAAACTTTAAAATTTTGTAAGAAAAAGTAAAAAAAAGGATGAATCTTTCCAAGTTGAGCTACCCACCATAAGGACAAAAGTAGTATATTGATGTTTTAAAATAGAATAAGAAAATTGAATTCACGTATAGAAGTAGAGAAGGGTAAGTACATTTTAAAAGTATGGTCCATAGGAAACTGGGAATATGATGCAGGAGACCTATAATAACAGCGATATGATAGCTGTACGTAGTTCAAACTGACCAAAAAAGTTATAGGACTCTTATATTAATTAAAAAACAAATAAAACAATAGAATTGCAAGGTTTAAGCCTATCAAACAATTCAAATCTGTCAAATAGTTTGATACAATTATTCCACAAAATAACACTAAAATGTACCTATAACAGAAATAAAATATACCATACCCCATATTTTAAAACATGTAGCTTTTTAATTTTATCTTCCAAAATATTTATTACAAGCAAAAAGATGGGGTGGGTTCAAGTCAGAAGGTAGCTGAGCAGATACTATCTAGAATATAAGGAACTCAAGTATATCATTAAAAAAATAGTTAGTCTGTATTAGGATTCTCTAGAGAAACAGAAATAATAGGATTTATCCAGAGATACAGGAAGGTATTTATTATGAAGGACTGGCTTCTGCGGTTACAGAGACTGAGAAGTCCCATTTTTTGCCAACAATAAGCTGAAGGTCCAGGAAAGTTAGTGTTGTTCCAGTCCTGAGAAGGTCTGAGAATCATGAACAGTGATGTCTAGGAAAGGATGGATGTCTCTGCTTGAGAAGGGAGAGAGGGAGGAAGTGGGGGCCAAGAATATGAATAAATAGAATGCATTCATCCTTCCTCAGCCTTTTTGCTCCTTCAATGGATTGGATGATAACTATTGGTGGGAATGTTCTTCTTTACTCAGTCTATCAATTCAAATGCCAGCCTCTTCTAGAAATATCGTCACAGATCACCCAGAGATAATGCTTTACTAGCCATCTGGGCATCCATTAGCCCAGTCATTTGACATATAAAATCAATCATCGTATAACCTAAAGAAAAAAGAGAAAAGATTAAGCAAAATATATACATACTCAATTCACCAAGAGGAAAAACTGAATCATAGAGAATCAAAAAAATTTGTAGCATAATTATACAAAGGCTTATGAATTATATGTTCTATGCCTGTTCCAAGCATAGATGACCCATTGAGAGAAGACCCAAATGTATGTAATTATAACTGAATTTGTCCATCTTTGATATTTTTCTAACATTTTGTCTTATACAAACCATAGGTTTCTGTTTAAAAAATTGTTTGGAAGTTATACATGATAAGATAGGAAGATAGAACACATTTTATTTAATGTTTGTTACCTTGACTTATACTTTAAAATATATAAATATGGGATATGTGGCCCTCCATCTTTGCTCTCACCTAGCCCTCAAAAATATCAGAAGTGAGACTAAAAAAGAGGGAAGAATAATAGAAGGAAACTGTGGCAGGCTTTTATGCATACTGTGGAAGACTACACAAATACAGGAGTGGCTAAGTGGTGTACAAATATCTTCTTGCGGCTGTAAAAAAATATCACAAACTAAATGTATTGTAACAACACAAATTTATTGTCTCAATGAAATTCTGGGGGTCAAAAGTCCACAATGGCTTTTAGTCAGATAAATCAAGGTTTCAGCAGGGCTGTGCTCCTCCTGAAAGAGCTTGATGGGAATCTGCTTCCTTGTCTCTTCAGCTTTGAGAGGGAGCCTGCATTTCTTGGTTCACAGCCACATCTTCAATCTTCAGAGCCAATAGTGTAGCATCTTCCATCTTTCTCTGCTTCTGTCTTTCCTGTCACTTTCCCTTCTAAGGACCATTGTGATTACATTGAACCCACCAAGATAATCCAGGATTATTTCAATTTCAAGACACCTAAACTAATCATACCTTCAGAATTCTTCTTACCATCTAAGACAGATTCTAGGGATTAGGATATGGTCATCTTGAGAGCAGGTAACATTCTCTATCACAAGTGGAAAATGTGAAAGGGAATGCAGATGGAGATTGGTGTCCTGGATAGAATATTTTTACTTTTCCCTTTACATAATTTTAGACTGTTTCTATTATGTTTGATAAACAGATATTATGTTATAATAATATCCATTTTAATAGACGTTTTGGTCTCTCAATCATTATTTCTTTTTGTAAAAAATTAATTTTATATTATACATCTCTGCTTTGGAGAAGCATTTTTCAATATCTTCTTGAAGTCATTGTTTAATCCCATTTAATAGAGATACAAATTGGTGTATGCTGAGCAAAATTAGAGTTACCTAGTATTTGCACAGAGAGAATAACTTTTGGAATAAGAATAACAATGGAATAAAAACTGTAAATAAGGGAAGAATGCTCAGGAAGTATTTCAGCCTGTCACTTCCTCAAAATTGATTCTAATCTGTGTATTTAGTCTTATTCTGATATCCCAATGCCAAGGAGTTTTCTTTTGTTTCCAAAAGGGATCTCAGTAAATATCAGGTTAAATACCTAAGGACATGTGCCTGGAAAGCTTAACTTAGCTGTGGTGATAGCTTATCCCCGTTTTCTTGATTAGGTCATGTGGGCAAACCAAATTTAAGCAGTCAAAAAAACACATCATTTTAAAAGAGATATTTAATACATCTTGTTGTGGTTTGGACAAGGTTTGTTCCCCAGAATTTCATGTGCTGCAAGGTGGTGGGATCTTTGAAGGTGGGGTTTAGTGGAAGATAATCAGCCCCACCCTTGGAAGAAATGTGTGCCCATTTCCCAGAAGTGAGTAAGGTCCTGTGGGACTACATTAGTTACTGCAAGTGTGAGTTGTTGTAAAGCAAGCTCAGCTTTCTCAACTCATTATCTTTTTTCCTCTCTTGTCAAGTGACCTCTCTTTCTCTCCTGCACATACTCCCCCTGTGTGATTGATGCTGTGGGCCTTGAGGCTCCATCAGCTGCTGATGCTGGATGGATTTGGACCTTGAGAACTGTGAGCTAAATCCACATCCCTTTTCCCAAAAGTATCTCCCAAGACATTCCCACGTGTGGGTGTCCTCCTGGATGGATGTGTCTGAAAATAGATATTATGAAGGTGATTTGCTTTTGAAGGCTAGGACATGGCTGCTTTGGCCCACTGCCATTGGTTTTGAGATACTTGTTTTGAAGAATCAGGATTTACAGATCAACTTGTGTGCTAGCTCATGCTTGGTTCATTTCACCAAGGCTGCTACCAGTGTAATTTCAGTCATAATTGGTTTATTTACTGTTAGGACAAATTCGTTAGAAGCAGGACACCACTTCTTATAGGTTTAGTTGCTTTATTATGTTCAGCCAAGTAAAATATAGAACCCTAAGACAAAAAAGATCTTATCTACTTCCTTTTCTTGATGCAGAACATTCGACCTCTAAACATTTTCAGCAGTCTCATAATCCTTACTTCTTCTTTCCCCAAGCTGAGATAATCATAACAGATTTTTTTATAAAATTCCCCTAGAAACACTTTCAAATCATATTAAACTGCTCCAAAATTATTTGGCAGTAGTATATATTAAATGCATGAATGTATGAAAGCACACAACAAAGAAAGATCAATAGCCAGGAAAATAGTCATAGAAACATGACGTAGATGTTAATGTAGCACAAATAAACAAAACACAAGCAATGTCTGACCCAAGAGAAGACCAGATTTCACAGAAAGAACCAGTAGAGGCTTACCCACAGAAAATTTAAAGTATTCATTTTATGGTCCAGAATGTCAAAGAAAAAAGTCTGGTAGAGAACTGGAAATTATAAAAATGATGTGAGTATTTTTTTAAAAATTAAATAGACATTGGAGAACATAAAGAAAATAAAATAACTCAAAACTAAGTGGAAGATCTAAAGTTTGAACCTAGGAAGTTCAAACTTAGGAGCCATAATCTTAAAAGCTACTCTCAAAACTAGAAATTGTGACAGCCTTAATTTAATATACTGGAATTCAGCCAACAAACTGCTTTTCAGTTATTCACTAAAAACATTACATTACCTGATAAAATGTAAACAACATGGTCAAACACGTAATTTGGGGACAAAAATTTTAAGCCACTGATACAATAAAACCATGACAGTTCAACTGAACATTTGTCATTACCCTGAGAAAGGCCCAATGAAGTTTGAATGAAAAAAAATTTGAATGAAATTGCAAGCAAACATCAGCTTCTATGATTGAAATGCAAAATTTTTGTTTCATATAATTCCACTAAAAGTTATTCAGAACTCATTTATTTATTAATTGAATACTGTCTGAGACATGTAAGGTAATCCCACTTGACTCCATCTGGAATATTCCTTTTAAAAATGTTCTTATCCTCTTTGACTTTAGTAGTTAGGGTGTTTGGAGATCAGATAAATACTGGTCTCTTTTCATAATGCCTTGATGGTAATTTTTAGCCAAGTATATAATTGGGATTTTCATTTTTTAAAAAATTTGTTTCTGTATTTTTCTGGACTTCCCAGTGGCCAGTCATAAATACAAATAACATAACTACCTCAAATGGGAAGCATCTTGATGCAGAACCACTTCAAGTTTATATTTTCAACAAGATTTCCCATAAATTTGGTTTTTGGGGAATGAACACGATTAATGAAATACCAGTGTACTTGGGACCAGAATTAGGGTAGATTGTTTTCCAATATTTATCTATGTGTCAGACTCCATGAGGTGTCATCTGACCCCTGCAATGAAGCACTCTGTTGCTCCAATGTTGATGGTGTCTGTAGTTCAGCCCCCTCATGGGTTGCCTCTCCCAAGTAGGTTCTTCCTGTGGCTATATCCCGTGACCTATGGATGAAGCATGCTAAAGTCTTGACCATTGGAGGCCAATAGAGGACAATTCTAGAGGATAGTTAGTTCAAATTCCAGAGCTCTGCATGGGGTAGCTGAGTTGGGTGCAGACCTAATTTACAGTTTGAATTCTCTCCCTGCCTATCAATCAGTTTCTGTTCCTTAATTTCTGTAAATGATAAACTGACATTTCTGTTGAATGATCATCTTTCACATTAGACTCCATCTCAGAGGTTGGTTGTTTCTCAGGGTACCCAATGATGATGGTCTTCAAATATTCCTCAGATGAGGATGGAATCTGTCATCTATCCACCCATCTGTCTATCCATTTCTTTATACTATTGTTTTTTATTAAGTCATCCTTTAGGCAATTCAGAAGATTTCATTATTATTCTTTACAATAACATTTCTTCAGGTTATAACATATATACTATCCATTAGGTAGCCATTTGTTATGTTTAGCTAATTTCTCAAAGTTTTAAATTAAATGTGCAACATTTAGGTATATTAACATATTTTGTGATCAAAATCTCAAAGTGCATCTGTTAACTGAATTTGATGGAAATATTAGCTGATTTCACCAAATTATCTGCAGGGGGCAGCAGAGAATAATCTTAATGTAAATAGATGATAAGTGACCAAGCACAGGTTTGTCTACTGAAGCAAAACAAGACAACTATTAAGTCAGTGTGTCCAATTGGAAGAAAAACTGGGGGAATAGGTGAATAGGTCTATTTATGCACAATGTATCAGAGACAAGACAGAGAATTAAAAGGCAGAAAATTAAAGAGAGTCTCATTAGCCATATAGTTAAAAAATTGGTTTTGGAGTGAAATTTCTTAGGCTTGAATCCTATCTCCATCACTTATCATCTGTACAGGTGTCTTTGTAAAATCTACTTAATTTTTATGGCTTTAATTTCTTAAACTGTAAAATGGGGATAATAATATTTGCTATAATAGAGTTGTTGAGAGTACTAAATGAGGCAATATTTTATTTTATTATTTTTTAATTTTTTTTAGCAAAAATCTTTTTATTTATTTTTATTTTTTTATTTTGGGTCATTGTACACAAATGGAGTACAACTATCATTTTTCTGGTTGTACATAAAGTAGAATCATACAATTTGCATATTTATACATATACATAGGGTATAGATGTTTGTCTTATTCTATTATCTTTCCTTCCCCGCCCTCTCCCCACCTCTCATCTTCCTCTATACAATCCATCCCTTCTCCATTCCGAGGCAATATTTTAAATTGTTTAGAACAAGTACTGGGTGTTAAGTTTAAGGCTTTGACAAACATTTACTCTGAATATGACCAGTGAAATCTAAAATTCACACTAGGCATCAAATAAAATTTGGTTACTAATTTCTCTGTTTGATGTAGCAAATATCTACTCCTAAATTTTTCTTTTTGTAAAATCTATAAAATCATAATAAAAACAATCATTAACTTTCAGGTGGCTATGTTTTTTCTAAATTTCTAAGGGAAATTTTTGTGTAGTGAAAATTTTCAAGATATATATCAGTGTGACAGTAGAATGTAAAAATAGATATGCACATTTTGTGAGGCTCTTTTAAATTACCAATGAATACATTTAATTGTGCCTCAAGGAAGATCCAGGATTTCAGATGAATCTTGAGAGCTTGGGTTAATGGAAATTGCAGAAAGGTGAATTGGAAAATAGAAAATGGGTATGTCTAGGAGTGCAGTCATTTGATTTTACAGTGCTCTGCTGTAATTGTTAGATTCAGATCTCTATGCCATAGGGACAGGGAGGAAATTAAATAGGGTGGAATGTTGTAGAGTTTGGGTTTGTTGAAATTATTCATACCATTAAGCATTGTTCTTTTACTTCTTTGAAATTTCTAAGTTAGACTTGAGTAGTGGTAGGACAGGGTAGATTGAAGGAAATGGGACTGTTTAACTGGGGTGTCTGTGTGTGTATGGAAGGGTAAGTCCAACCAGATATCTGAGCCAGAGAGTTCACCAAAAGAAAAGATGCCAAAGAAGCAGGTATTGGATCATTTTTACAAGGATACATATCCAGAAAATTCAGCTACGGTGTCCAGGAGCAGGCAGGTACTGGAATTTCAGGTGGTCAATATTCCAATAGAAGATGGATGATCAGGCAGTGATGCTGCAGAACAAAGAGCCCAGGGAACAAGGGGTCAGGAATAAAAGGCCATAGAGTCTGCAGTAAATACAAAAGCTCCATGTTCAGCTTCTTCATAATGGAAGGAGTCCCCAGGCAAGACTGCAGTGTCCTGCCTTACATGGTTTCAGATTGTGGCAAAGTCTGAATCTGACTTGGAGACAGAGAAGTATAATACCTGATTGGAAGAAATTTACTTCAATAGTATTTGTAGATAGATGAACCAATTTTGAGTAAATCAGCAGTGCAAGTTTGGGGACAGTATAACTTAAGTGAGCTCTAAAACTTACTGAGTCTTTTTGTTTTAGCTGCTACAACCTGAATTGGCATCACATGGTTGTGATTTTTTTTTTCTTCTCACATGCCCTAATTCTCAGTAGGAATTATTGAAGAAGAGACTGGTAGAGTAAATGGTTTGGGGTTCTGGCTTGACCAATACCTTTCTCTTGCTCCTGTCTTGCCCTCCTGCTGTTTTCTGGGACCCTGTGCCCAAGGGGCCAAGAAGAATTTGGGGCCTTTAGATTTTTCAGGAAGATACATTTATCAGATTAATATCTTTATCTTATTATACTGAGTTTTGGAGTATATTTTTGGTGCATGATTTTGCTAACTAATCCTTGGTCCCTTTATTATTTTGAACACACTTGCTCTCTCTAAGAAGTAAAGTGGGAATTTGAAGGTGGAAGAGATAAGGGAGTAGAGGTAGAAACAATCTAATCCTGCTGAATCAACTTGGTGAATCGTCGTTTTTGACATCGTTTTGGTCTGATCTCAGATGAGCACATGGGAGTGTGCCTATCAGAGTTGTTTCCTGAAGTTTCAAACCAGGAGGAGCTGAGTTGGAAGAACGTGGCCTAGCAAATGTGAAATATTTTACTCTCAGCTGTGTTCCAAGTCACTGTGAGATGTTAGGCGGAAGGTCATTTAGCCCTTCGATGGTCAGTTTTGGTTGTGTCATTGAGCAAACATTAAAATAAATAATCATCAAGAATTTTTGATGATGTATGAAAAAGTTCCTGTCAATTTAAAATTAAGTGGAAAAAAGACTACAGACTTGATTAAGAAATGCGCCCCATGTCATTGGACTATTTATTGCATAGCAAAGAAAACTCTCAGTCTGTTATCAAAACCCATGTCTGATCTGCTTTTTGTGGTAGAAATCAGGAGTGTTATATTTTAAATGGCATTTTCTCACTGATTTTTCTCACATTTGGTTAAATGGACAGAAGAGAAGATTGCTAGGACCTACTCATTGTCATAATTCATTTTCTCAGTTTTCTATGCCCTTAGGGACCTAATTTCACTGTCTGAGCCAAATCAATTCACTGGGAAGAAAGCCAGAGAAGGGGGAGGGGAAAATATATCGAGTCGAATGTTTGGCAAGAGGGAAGATGGAACTGCTAACTTAGAAAAAAAAAAATGCATGTTGTTTAATCTTTTTCCTGTTTGCAATGTTTTCTTCCCCTTCCTGGAGGGTTTTGCCTTGGGGTAGGAAATTCTTACCACATAGAAGATTTTTTTTTTCTCTCTCTCAAGTGTATCTAAATGCATATTAACTGGCAACATTAGGCAGAATTTTCCTGGAAAGTTGGAATTCCAGATGCATGTCCACTAAAAGATGAGTGTTTATTAATTTTGTTAAAATAACCAGTTTAACTCTTCAAAGATGAAGGTGATTGCCAATGAGTACTGAATTGTAATATAGAATAATGATCCCCCAAGGTACATGTCCATGTTTATTTATGAAAATATGTCACTTTACAGGGCAAAAATGGAAGTTGTAGATGTGATTAAAATAAGGATCGTGAGATGGAGAGATTATCCTGGATTATCTGGTGAACCCAATATAGTCACAAAGGGTCTTTATAAGAGGGAGGCAGGGGGGTCATGATCAGAGAAGGAGATGTGACCATGAAGTAAAGGCTAGAATGATGTGGCCACAAGCCAAAGAATGCAGACATCCTGTATAAATGGAAAGGACAAGGAATAGGTTCTCTCCATAAGCCTCCAGGAAAGCTATAGCTCTGCTCATGCCTTGGTTTAGTCGCATAAGATTCATTTCAAACTTCTGACCTTCTGAACAGTAAGATACCAAGCTTGCATTGTGTTAAGCCATGAATTTTGTGATTATTGGTTAGAATAGCAATGGAAAACCAAACTATTTATGATGCTTCCAGACTTGTACGCAGATTTCCTTTCTAGACAGCCATTTCACTCAGGATTTTTAAGCAGAAATATTTCTTCCAGATTTGAATACTAAGGCTGTACACTTCAACCTGGAGAAAGCTTCTAAAAGTTATTATGACTGGGAAATGTACAGCCATGAACCAAAAACAGAGAAATATCCTGCCTTACTTTTTAGAGTAGGATTAGACAAATCCGTTTGTCTTGGGCATGTTCAATGTCTTACTGTAAAGTTTATCTGTGAGCAGCAGAAGTGAGAGGAGAACCAATGAGCTGAAAGACAACCCAATCAATCTGCTTCCTCCGTCTTTGCTTCAGCGCCTTGTACAGGAAATCTAATGCTGTGTCAAGTTCCAGAGAACAGTTTCTTCTCCTCCAAGTTACTAATCAGGCTAAAACACATCCAGTAAGGGAAAGGGCTAGGAGGAAAGAAGTCCCCCGCTACTGCTGGACTAAGAGGAACCAGAGCGGAGAAGTCGACAGGAGGGAGCCTCGCCATGCTCACAGCCACTCCTCTACCTGTCAGGAGGAAAAGTACTAAGTGAAAGGCAGAAACCAAAACAGAAATGCTCTGCCCTTGCAGAACTCATGACCTAGGGCTACTCTTGATGTTGACCCTCGTCTTCGTCTTCTTCCTGGCTGGTGAGTCTGAATGAATGACTGGCGAAAGACCTGTCTTGGCTCCTCTGGAGTTTTCTTTGCCTTTCGTATGGGACAATGCAAGCCAATTGTGGCCATAGATGTAGGACATTACCCACAGATTTATTTGACTTTATCATCTTCAGTTTCTGTTTTGTCTTGTTTATTTTACTCTATCCTTCCACAATATGTGCATTTCTGTGATTTGCCTTACTGCCTTTTTCTTATTCCCCCACCCTCCTTTTTTGGACAAAGTAGGCTAAATTAAATACATACCCATAGCAATCAAAGTTGTTGGGATTCTCTTTATCTTCATTGTCTTGTTAGAAAAATAAATAAATAATTATCTTATCCCTCTTAAGTCCACATTGTTGATAGTACAGATTAGGAAAGTTTATTGCTTTCTATTGCTTTTTATGACTAGGTACTTTTAAAATGTAATATATGCATGCAGTTTTGCTGGAACGCCTGTGATGTGTGTCTGTTTTTTTCTTGAAGTTGTGTGGGCTGTAGGAGACACTTTCTGAATTAGAGGACACACTCCTTATCTTAGGTTCCTGTAGGAGTTGAAGAGAACGTGGGGGCTACTGTGGGGGTG
Source organism: Glaucomys volans (assembly GCA_020662805.1). NCBI lineage: Eukaryota > Metazoa > Chordata > Mammalia > Rodentia > Sciuridae > Glaucomys > Glaucomys volans. The sequence goes on from JAJEJO010000510.1 coordinate 236,654, forward strand.
TCCTGTTTCACTACAGAGGGTTGTTAGGAGTTGATGTGGGAGGGAGTTTGCAGGTTTCACTTTTAGTAGATGGAACAGCTACAAGGGAACATGTAGTTAGTTTTAAATTTTATAAATTTGATAATTGAAAAAGAAAAGGTATTTTTTTCCTCATTTGAATGACTCTGAAATAATTTTTGTCTATCTTCCAGCAAAAAAAAGAAATGTCACAGGTAAATTTTACTTGTGAGTGCACATAAAATGACCATCCTTTACTACTGTACCTTTCTGAGCATTTTCACATACTCTTTCTCTTTTGATCTGCACAATAACCCCATAAAGCAGGCATGGAAAACATCATTTTACAAAGATAGAAACCGAGGCTTAGAGAGGTGAAAAGATTTGTTCAAGGTTAGAACGATTGTATGTGTTCATACTCAGTTATAGGGTAAGTCAGTAAACACCAGGAAACATTTGAGAGAGTGATTTTCTTCAATGCTTAACCCTGTGCTACTCACTGCTTCTCACGGTACCTCTATTCAAATACCACTGAAAAAGGTGAAGCCAACAATTTGTTATAAACTTAGTATGGACTGTTATTCATTAAAAAAAAAATGATCTGAATCTTTTGATGGTTGGAATCTTGTTTTAGAAAGCTATTCTAGAAGCCTGTGCAGTGCCCAACTTGGTCAGGGGAAGCCAGATAGTCAAGGATCTGTTTATATTTTTTCAAACTATTACTTTTGGGAAAGGGAAAAACATAACATGATGAAAATATAATAATTTGAAATTTAAACATTGAAAGGTGTAACATTTTAAACTATTTCTGTGTACAACTAAGAGATATTACATATGTCCAATCTCTGAAGTTTAATTTTGTATCATTATAAAGTTATCAAAATGTTTAGGCATCAAGATATTAAAAAATCCAGTTATGGGAAGTGATATGGCCTGATAAATTCACCAAGAAATGATTTAGAGAAGAAGAAAACTCCTGGGGTGATGGCTTATGTCTCTCTACTGATACTGCTTGTTATCAATACTGCCTACTGGAAACAACTCACTATGCCCATGACACATTCACCAAGGAGCAAGAGACATCTTGGCTTCAAGTTAACTATGCTTAACTGTTTACATTTATCTACTTATTTGCTAATAACTTATTTGCTAATAAGATAGCTATGGGATAGTTTGTGCAGAATTGCAAAAGATGGAGAAAGAGATTAAAAGCAGTTGTGAAAAAAAGAAAGGATTTGTCTTTCTTTAATTTCAGACCTTTCTTTTATAGTTGTGATAGTTGTGAATTTACATATTATAATAATTTACAGGAGTATTTTCCTATAAATGTCTATGTTAAAGCAATTACTAAATATATTGGAAGTCCTTATTAAGAGCATGGAGTATATTCAAAGCTGAGATGAAGTCATTGGAGAAGACTTTTAAAATTAGTACATCTTGAAATTGTCTTTGAACCTAGGAACAATCTGAAGAAAGTTGAAATGATGGTGGGTTGCCTTGCTGAAGGATTCGTGGAGGAGAAGGGTCTTGAGTTGAGGTTTGGCAAAGTCTGTAACTTTGTAAAAGATGGAATGATTTTAACTGAAGCAGGAAAATATAATCTGAATATACACCCCAAATCTAGAAGATGAAAGGGTAAAAGGAGGAAGAAGTGGCCTAGGCTATGAGGAGACGAGGAAAGGGGATCAGGTATGATGTTGGCAACTTGACTCTGGTGTGGACAATTTTAATTATCCTTAGTCTCCTCCCCAGGTATTTTCTTATTGAATTTTGCCTACTAAGAAGAAAGGCAGAGAAAGAACTTGGAAGGGGGGAACATGGAATGTGAGCAAAAGCAAAGGGGTTCAGGGGAGAAAGAAGTCCAGTCTGATGGCCCAGATACTGTGTGCTGTATGATAAGAGGAAATAAGGCTGGATTTCAGGCATTTTTGGTAACTTGGTAGAGGCAACTGACAATTGTGCAGTAGACAACGAGGAGTCATCTATTGTGTGAACAGGAAAATAATGTAATAAGGCGATATTTTGGGAGAATAGTATAGCAGCAGAATCCCATTGAATGTTGGTAACAGGAAGTAAAAGATGGATTTTGAAGCAGGAGCCAAAAGATTCTACTCCCATATTCTTATTTAGAAAGTTCCATGATCTACATTGTTGGTTGAGAAGGGAGTTTTTAGAGAAAAATATTCAATTCAGTTTAGGGAAGAAGAACTCTAGGGAGGGAAATTACCATATGTACTTGGAAATATAGCAAAATCTAGGGGTTGAGAGCAATTTATGAAGAGGAAGATCCCACAAGGAGACTACCCATCGAAATAAACACAACCGAATAAAGCACTAAACATTTCCAGATTTGGTCCTAGAAGCCTAAGTATCTCTTTCCTCTCTGTAACAGAGTGCGAGATCTATGAAGAAATAGGAAGGGACACATTATGAAATATGAATTGTGTGGATAACCTTAAATAGGAGGAAAGAAACTTGGCTGAAATTGAAGAATGAGTTGAGAAGTTAGGTGCAGGAAGGCTAGTAGGTTAAGAACGGCAATAAGGAGATGTGAGAAAATGAAAATGTTCATTGTAAATAAACTGCTTCCCAATAAGGTTATGAGTATTCCAATTAATGGTGCTCACTAATAAAATCAAACAGAGTTCATGTGGTTTTATGCTGAATCTAAAATATTGATCTTTACAGTACTAAAACATAATAGTCAATAATATATTTTTTGCCTCTTCTCCCTTGATATCATTGATATGGTTTTGCCAACTTCTGACTGGGATTAGGGAGTAGATCTGTGATTTTGAAATAACTTTGGAATGGAGTAATGCCAATACTGCTATTAATAGCCATTACTTTTAAAACAGTTACAATAATAACATTGATAAATATCACATATTCACATAACTTATATAGTAGTCACAATTACAATCAGCTCATTTTTTTCTCCCACATATTGTTCAGGCATCAACACTAAGAAAACAATTTCCAACTTCTCTTAGATATAATTTATATGGCTTGCATATCTGAAAACCTAGACCCCATTCTGAGAACAAAATCTCATTTGTGTTTAAGGGAAGCACTATAGAAGATTCCCAGGATTGAAGCAGGGCTGGAAGTTTTTCCATTTCTAAAGAAATAATTTTCTTTAAAAATCTCTAATACTTTGAGTTACTGATGGTGTTGTAGGTTATCTTGGAATCTGACTGATGTAGTTTTGTGTGCAGAATATTAACTGGCAGAGGGAGAAGTCTTCCTGCAGTCTCAACCAGCTGTCACCCCCTCCTAACCCTACAGGGGCTCCTAAAATAAAATGGGCTCCGAGAGTCCCTGCATTGTCAAATTGGCTGGCCCTTTATACCTCAATCTCAGTCACTGATTGGATGAGGACTGTCCAAGGAAAGGTCTGACTTTGGACAGAGTAACCAAGGCAGATTGCTGAAGATGCTGGAGATGGAGTGCTGTCTGCTGGCCGTGCTCCCAGTAACCGTTGGGGAGTCCTTTCTTGAAGGAGATCCTGGGGCATATATCCACCATAGTTGTGGTTTCCAGTACTCTTCATTCCTTCTTGATTTTCCCACTTTCTGTCTAGTATTATTTCCCTTTAGCTTGAAAAATTTATTTTGTCATTTCTAGAAATGTAAGTTTTCTGGTAAAGAGTTCTTTTAGTTTTCTTTTAAATAAAAAAGTATTTGCTTTTTTCTTGAAGCATATTTTAGCTTGGAGAATTTAGGGCTGACATTTTTTTTTTTTCTTTCAGTACCTTAAAAATGTTTCACTGTCTTGGATGAGAAGTCAGTTGGCCCCACACATGATTGTTTTCCTGAATATAATGTGTTATTTTTTTCTGGCTTCTTTCAATATTTTTCTCTCTATTGTATTCAGTAATTATAACACGTCTATTTCGTGCGTATATTTTCATCTTTAAGGAATTCCTTAGCCTCCTTAGATAGTAATTTCCTGATTTGCGAAATGAAGGAGATGTACAACACTATTAAGAAGTATAGAGTTTTCAGACAGGAAGAACTTTAGACATCTTCAAATAAAATTCTTTCATTTTACATGTGGGTAATAAAGCCCAAGTGTTTTTGAGGAATTGTTAATGATATCTATCACTTAACTTTATAGTGGATGAGCTGAGTTTGGAACACCTTCTTAGTACCAAAAAATAAAGGGGAAAGAGACGCAACAAGTGTGTGTAGGTGCACTTGAAATGACAACAAGAATTCAGGAGGAATAGCAGCTAAAGGTTTGTGATTCTTGTTTAGGAAAAATAAGTTACAGCTAAAATGTGGGTCATTTACACTCAGTCAATAAATAAAGGAGTGTCTGTCATGTGTTAGTCACTGTGCTTTATGCTGGGGATTCTTGGTCAAGGGGGATGTAAATCCCATTCTCATGGAGTTTAGAATCTGGTAGGGAGGATAGAGATTAAATACATTGTTGCAAATACTGAAATAAGAAAGAATGTGAAAGGGAAAATATCAGCTGATGTAGAAACATGTTACTGGTTAAGTTTGATCTGGTCTGAGGGTTAGGCAGCTTCCCTGAGAAAGATGTTTTAAGATGAAGACAAACAGAAAGAGCTAGAGTTGTGAGGTGAACATTCCAGGCAGGTCAAACAGCCTGCCTGAAGCACCAAGGAAACTAAGACATGAACAGAGTGGAAGAAACAAGGAGATCAAGTGTGAAGAGGTCAAGCTGAAATTCTGGAGGTTAGGGAGAAGGACGACAGAAGATACAAAGAGAAAGAGGAACAGGTGGGACTTTGGGGAAATACCCACACGTGCATGCCTGAAGAAAACAGCTTGCAGAGAAGATATGGAAGTAAGTTGTGAAGACAGGGAAGGACACAAAAAGAGGGAAACATACAGGTGTCATGGAGGAGGAGAAAGTGGTTAATTGTTGATGCCTTCTCTAAGCATTCGTAAGTGGATTCTTAGTAGCATTAACATGGGAGTACATGTGTCATGGTAAACCATGTGTGTATCAAAGAGGTTGAGGCTAGGAGAAATTTTCAAAGGCAAATTGAGGGGGATTATAATGTATTTTGAAACAATAATTCTTGGCTGCGAGGATCAGTAACAGGGGTGGGGGCAGTCTAAGAATAAAAACAGTTGTTGGGCAGATGTCCTTGCAGAAGTATTCCCTGTGTAAGATTATAATAACCTTTATACCATTGTTTATATTGTTTATAGTAGCTCTTATCAGACATAAATATGGGATTTCCTCCTTCATAACCTCCTGGCTCTATTTATTTTATTCTGCTTTTAAAAACTAAGCCTTAATACAATCAACCTCATTTTAATTTGAACAACTTTTATGGTATCAAAATCTGCCAAGCAGAGCACAATGCTGCAGAGGAGCAAAAAGTTTGACTCTCAAATGCTGGTGACCTTCGAAATTGCATTTTGAGTAGAAAGTGTGGGAGCAGCCAGATTGCTGCAATTGTCGAGGGAGTGTGTGGGAAGGAAATTGAGGCTGTGGGCACAGACCACTCATTCTAGAAGTTAGGTAGCAAAGAAAGGGGAAAGGATCATAGCTCAAAGGGGAAAGCAACATCTAATTTTTTTTTTCTGTCAACACAGGGGAAACCTGGGTGTGCTTGAGGGAAATTATTTGAGAAAATTCAGTGACTCAGTAAAAGTTTATTTCCCATCTGTGTTCATGTAGTTTTAAGGTGGTTAGTGATTCTTCTCTTTTTCTTAACATTTTCTTACTTTACCATGAAAGGCTCCTTTCCCTCCAAGATTTATCCATTATGTACTAAGGAAATATTTGATTATACATTCCATTTTGTAATATTGACCATTTTTTGAAAAAAATGTCCAACTGGCACATATTTGTAGGTTCCAAATAATGAAATCTAGTTATTTTTAGTCTCCAAGAAAAATCATTCTATCTATCCTTAATTGACTCTCTCCTAAATGTTCCCCAGGGGTTGTTCTAAGCCAGTAATTTTAAGATAGTTGCCAGACAGAATCTCCTACAGAGCCTAAAATATTAGAGAGCTGGGGCGCTATCTTAAATCTAGGTACTCAGACTTTTCTAGGGTCTAGGCAAGGTAGACTTCATGAATCTTTGCAGGTGGTTCTGATGGGAGCCAGGATTAGAAGCACTGTCCTAGGTTTTCTTTGCTTTATTTTATTTTATTTTTTTTTTTGATGTCCCTGGTTGGTAGGGCTCCTAAGAACTGGGAGCTTGCCTCACAGATTTTGTCGGGCCCAGAACTTTACAGAGTTACTTGACCCTGAGTAGCTACTCCACTTATGTTTGTTAACCTAAATCTCCTCAAAATGTCTCAAGTGTCTTAATCTTTTTGTTCCTTTCAGGGATAAAATATCTGTCTTTTCACAAGCAACTCTCCATGTCTCCTGACCTTCAGGACCCCTAGGATTGTTTTCCCATTTAGACTCCTCCTTCACTCCTGAAATTCTACCTCTCCCTTTTCCTGTCTACAAACATAGTGTGCTCCCCTGTTCTTTAATTCTTCCCCAGTCCTCACCACTCCAGGCATTGTTCCATCTCTCTTTCAACACTGACGTGAACAGATAAAGCCACTGTCCCATTTCTCCCTCTTTCTAGATCCGAATTCTTGAAAGACTCAGTCTACATTCGTTGACTGGATTGCCTCTCCTCAGCACCTTTCTGTCTGGTTTCCACTCCTACCTTTCTACTGAAAATGCTCTCTTAGATCTTAAGATCATCTGTGACATTCTTATTACGGAACATACAGCTCCTTAGATCTTACTTTAAGACTTTCCCCATGATTTGATCTTGATTTTTCCTGACACGAATTCTTTTACCCTAGCTTCATGGCGCTGCATTTACTATTTTTTCTTTGTTGTTTTTGCTAACTGCACTGCTTCCAACAGAACCCTGCGTATAAATATTTTCAAAACTCTGGGTTTGGTCTTTCCCTAATTTCCACATCAGAGACACCAATTTGGCAGCCCTTGGGATAGATCTGGCTGTGGATACTTTTAGTTGGCTCAGGTAATATTTTAAAAAATTTGAATTAACTGCCAATTAATAATAAAATTGGGAGAGATTTTTACCTAAAATCCTTTACCTACTGTCTGGGGTTGCTGTGAGGATTAAGTCAAATGATGCATATGAAGTACTTTGCACCGTGTTTGTATTAATAAACATTCCCAAAATAGCAACGTTATTATTTTGCGGTCTTCAATGCCTTTGCACATACTTTATTTCATAACATTTAAATAGCTCCCTACAGATTGACTTGATTAGTTTCAGTTTTTTTTTTCTGAAATAAAAACCATGCTGGAATTAATCTTTTAGTATTTATGTCTTTACATATATGAATGTGCATATATATTCAATATCAATATATTCACTGAACACATTATTCCTTTTGATTACTGATACACACTTGTACAACATCTGCCTTAGATCAGGGAAAAAGTTGGTCTCCATTAACTAGTTTTAGGCTGGATGACAGTAAATGCTTCAAGATAAGGAAAAAAAAAAGGTATAGCAAGATGGCTCTTGTCAGCTGTGTCCTAACCAACTGATGCAGATATGATTATGATTCTTTTTTTTAAATATATTTAAAAATTTTTTTATTTTGATTCATTGTACACAAATGGAGTACAATTATTGTTTTTCTGGTTGTACATGAAGTGGAATTGGGAGGGAGCGGGGATATTAGGATTTTATTGTCTTGGAAACTAGGATAAAATTTATTGTTTGCTAGAATTCTCTTTTGCTTTTGAAATTTTATCCATCCATTGATTATTATTCAGTTCTTTTTATTTTTATTTTTTTATTTTTTTGTTATTCAGTTCTTGTGTTTTAGAACTTACTACTTTTCTTAACCATGTCTCATATTTTCTTTTTATAAACCATGTGGCTGTTTTATTTTTATGTCTGTGTTGTATCTGAGGAATTACTAGCTTAGTTACCTTCAACATATTACTTCTTTAATCAGCCTATTCATATCTTTTGCCCAGTTTTCTTTCAATTGGGTTGTCTATTTCTTTTTTACTGGTTCCTGTGTTTTTTTGTATCTTTTTTTTCATTATGGTGGGGAAATTAATTTTTGTTTATCATAAATGTGAACCATTGTCCAGGTTTTTGCTTGACAGCATTTTTTAATTACTTTATTTTTGGTCGTACAGAAGCTTAAAATTCTTTATAGAGCCACATATCTCAATATTTTGTTTATGGTTTCTGTTTCATATCAGGGTTAGATGGATTTTCTACTAAAGTGAGCAACTGTTCCAGTTTGCCTGAGACTTTTTCCCAGTTTTATATGAATGTCCTGCATATGGAGAAAAGTCCTTGGTACCAGCAAAGCAAGATATTATTCATCCTATGTCCCATTTAAGATTAAAAAATCAAAATTACCCATGCTTCCTTTTGCTACTTTTATTTTTGTGTTTTATGTTTAAATCTTCATTTTATTTTATTTTGGTATGAGGAATGAAATAGGAATCTAATTTTCTTGTTTTCCATATGGCTAGCTAGTTCTCCTCATACCACTCATCACTGCTATAAATAGTCATCCTTCCCTTTTGGAATTTGAGTGACCACTGGTATTAGATACTAAATTCTCATAGGTGTAGATAAAGCAACTCAGCTTTGGAGACACCTAAGATCACAGAGCTAATAAATGGAAAGGCCAATACGCTAGTCAATTTTCTTACTCCAATTTTGGTGTGTTTTTCTCTAATCACTCTGCTAAAACTTTCTATTTCCACCCAAAATATTATTTATTGAAAATATAATTAGGTGTTGTATGCTACTAAGTTGATATATTTAAAAATAAAGATCAGTTTTATAAAATATAAGAACATGAAATGTATGCCATTATCAGTTGTTCGAATTATATTTAAAATGTTAAAAATAAAAAAGTAAATACTAATTTATACTTATTGTATTTCTTTAAACTTATCTTTATTTTCTTTTTTATTAACATTACAATATATTAGAATTTATGATACATATATTTAAAAAAATAATTATAAAGTCGATACTGAGGTAATTAAGAAGTTTCCTCCTGGATGTATTCGCCTGCCTCTGCTTTAAAGTCATTACCTTTTGATAGAATCATTCCATGCTTTTCTTTACATTTTATCATGTATTTATATAGTCTAAACAATAAGATTTATTTTGACTTTTTTTGGTATTGTGCATAAATAGAATAATATTGTATATATTCTTTTATAGCTTCTTTTATTCATTCACTATTATGTTTGAGATTCACCCATGTCTAAGTTTGCAATTATAACTCATTGATGTAAATAATTTTTATCCTAAAATTTCAAATATTTGTAAATTAGTTATCCCCCCTAAAAAGTTCTGTTGCAAAAATAATAAACATGATTACAGATCAGAAGTTTTATATTTAGTATTTCAGTTGCTTTCAATTTTTGAAGCAGGAATTCATCACAATTAAAATATAAAACTATGAGGCACTTGAAACAGAAAATTTTAATTTAAAAATCATGTTGAATTTCATATTGATAAAATGCCAATTTTTTCCTTTTCCATTCTCTTTCCATAAGAAAATATATTTGTATTTGTCTCAGGGCTAAAAAAAAAGGAAAAAGAAAGAAAAAAATTCTTCCCCCTGCCCCTAGGTCTTTCTTTAAATACAAGTATTTCCTTTAGACACATATCCTTTGCACATGTTACTTTTTTTCTGGAATGTTCATTATTTCTTCTTCTTCTCATCCATTAGATTTTGTATTAGTTACCTATTTACTGCATAACAAGTTTACCCTCAAATGAATATCTCTCAGTGATCCAAGATGAGTGAGAGAGAAAGAGACAGAGAAAGAGAGAGAGAGAAATGTGAGGAGAGGACCATAGATTTAATACAACCTCATCTCAGCAGTGATGTTACATCACTTCTTCTGTATTCTCTTTGCTAGAAGTGAGTTAGTTGATCCAGCCTGTGCCTGAGAGGAGAGAATTTTATGAAGACATGAATATCAGGTGGGAGAACACTGGGAGCCATTGGAGAGGTTGCCTATCACAAATCTCAATATCAGGATCTGTAGCTCACCATCCATTCTCCATACTTTTCCTTTATTGTTATTGCAATCTCACATAATTGTGTAATTGTTTGATTAGTTAATGTCTATTGCCCTCATGAAATTAAAAGCACCTTGATAAATGGAGTTGAGTGTCCAGTTATTGTAATTGATTAAATTAATTAAGAAAGCTCAAACTTCTCTCCATCAGTTCAAAAGCTTTACTATGTGTGATATGTGACCACTCAGGGGCCACTCAATGAAAAATGCTAGTGAGAAACTGATCATTATCTTAAAATGATATCTTAGTAATTTATCTTAGTAATCTCCTTAACTTCTAAAATTTTTCATAGGATTAATACCTTAGTCTTCAGTGAACTTAAGAGAAAGATTACATAGATATTTTCCCCTATCATTTCTGTTCACTACTTGAAAGTAACAGCATTTGCGTAAAAATAGGTCTTGATTTCAATTACGCCTGCAGGGTCAATACTGATTTAATTATATGTCAGAAATAAAATTGTACTTCAAGCTTCCTCCCCTAAAAGATATAAAGTTCCTGGATTTTCTGGCTGGCTACCATGAACTTCCACTAGTCCCCAGATGGTTCTGAGAGGACCACTGAATTAGAATTAGAATCAGAAATATAATCAATCCATTTGGATGACAACAATCTTATTTTCAGGACCTCTGAAAAAGAGACAATTTAATTCCACAACTCCTTTTTATTTATTTTTTCTAATTAGTTATACATTACAGTAGAATGCATTTTGATACATCATACATAAATGGAGTATAACTTCTCATTCGCCTAGTTGTACATAATGTAGAGTTACATATATATGAACATAGAGTAATCATTTATGAACATAGAGTAATAATGTCCAATTCATTCTACTATCATTCCTACCTCCCTGACCCCTCCCCTTCTTTTACTCCCCTCTGTCTGGTCCAAAATACCTCTACCCCCTCCCCCACCTTATTGTGAATTAGCATCTGCATATCAGAGAAAACATTTGGCCTTTGGTTCTTTGGGATTGATTTATTTTGCTTAATTGAATCCGTTAACAACTCCAAAATCTCTTGGGAAATACTCTTCTGTCTACATTGCAATTACAAAATGTAGTTTATAAACTGCAGTAAGAACATTCACTAATTAACATGTTAAGTTGCTATTTTAAGCTTTTCTGAGACAGGAGATTCATAGTAAAAAGTTTCTATACTGTATTGACTTTACCATTCTGGTGATTAGAAAAAGTCATGTATTTGGTGTAACTAAATAAAGGTTGCTCTGGTAATATCATTTGAAATTCTAGAACTCACTCACAAAGTCACAGTCATTTTAAATGAAACCTTGACTCTAGGAGAAAAAACTATTACTTGATTTTAATGGGTCTAATACTTCTGTTTACAGTGTGCTTTGATATTCTTCTTATTCCTTATTGAGAAAGAATAAGTTTTCTTATTTCCCCTTGTTTCCCCTGAGGGAAAACAGGGCATATAAATTCATTTAATTACCTAAAAAGATTCAGGAAAAAACAAAGGAAGAAGTCAACTTATACCCCCACGTTTTCCAGGCATTAGAAATGGCTTCATACTTAATCCATAAAGACTCTAAATTTTTAAAAATAACTTTGAAAAGTTACTGAAGTTTGCAAGAAAATAGTTTTGAAGTTTGAATGCTAGCATCACTAAATGAAGAAAGAAATAATTTTGGTTTTCTCCTCATACAGTCAGGACATTTTCATAGATTTCAAGGTATATTTATTTGCATCCTATATTTTAGAAGTAGTAAATTTATTATGTATTGAATAACAATAAAGATGACAAGTTGTAAAGATTGTAATAAGCAATAAGAATGAATTCTACTTAGCTTAGTACTAGTATAGAGGCTCCAAGTATTCCAAGTCCAATAAAGAAATATCAATAAAATATAAAAATGAAACTATTCTCTCTTGGGTTATATAGTTATCGTATGAAATATAGCATCATTTTTTTTTTTAGTCTACAGTTTTATTAAACCCCTAACTGTGTTGTTTGTATTCCATCAAAGACCTGCAAATGAATTAAAATGCAGGAAATATTAGCTTTATTTTTGCTTCCTACCTCTAAACATTAGAAAAAAATAAATATTAACAATGATATTGACTATTTGAGCTTGGCATAATCCATGATCTATTTTGGTTAATAACAGTTACTGAATCAGGAGTTATTGGGCATGGTGAAATTTCAGAAATGCAATCGTTAGATTTTTAAGAAAATTTTTTTAGAGTAGAGCACACATAGAACAGCATTTTACAATAGATGAAAACTGTTTAACATCACAAGAGAGTCATGTGCTGTTTCTGAGAGCCCTTCCTCTCGCTGGAGGAAGCTTCATGGAGTCTGGGTTTGCACAGTCACGGCTATGCAATGTCTGCTGCGTGGGTGGTATGTGCTTGCTCAGGCATATGACAATGATGACTTGGGAAAGGAAACTTCTGGTGCTCGAAGTTACTAAGAGGTTTCACTAGTAGTAAAATCACAAAACAGTCTTACATCTGCCGCTGGCTGACTTAAATGGAAAAGGAGTTTCTTTCTAATATTATTTTTAGTATAAAGAGTTTTTGTATATTGTTTTGTGTTAGTGTGGATACACATTCTAATGTTGTGTGTGTTAAATCCTCATGTTTCTGATACTACTTTTAATAGTGCATGTTTCAAAAATGGAGTGTGAATGGAACATTAGATTATTATCCCAGAGCACTTACAACCAAGTCTTAAGGGGTGTGCCCCCACACATGCAAAGCCTTCCCCATTATTGACATCCCCCACTGGAATGACATTTGCTATAACTGATGAATCTACACATTTGACACATCATCACTACACAAAGTCCTAGTTTGTTGTGTGTTCACTCCTGGTGTTTTATATTCTATGGGTTTAGACTAATGTTTAATGACATTTTGCTACCAGTCTAGTATCCTTCAGAATAGTTTCACTATCCTAAAATTTTTTTTTGTTTCACCTATTCATCTTTCCCTCTCCTCTTCCCCCTAGAAACTCATGATCTTTTACTGTTTTCAGTTTTGCATTTTCTGAATGTACCAAAGTTCACTTATCCATTCACTACTAGAGAACATCTTGATGCTTTCAAGTTTTGACAATTAGGAATGAAGCTGCTCTCAAGGACTGGAACTGTAGGTCGATGGTAGACCTGTCTTTGCATGAGCAAGGCCCTGGGTTCAATCGCCAGTACTGCCAAAGATGGGGGAGGAAGGTATAAAGCTCCTATTAATATCTTTCATGTGGCCATGAAAGATAGGTTTTCATGTGGCCAGAGACTATAAAAGTAATTTTATATCCATGTTCATATCTGTATTTTTTGTAATCCCTTTTCTTGTCTAATGTGCATTAGTGAGAACATCCTGTTGAAAGGCACTGATGAAAGTGGTCATCCTTATCTTATTCCTGATTTGGTAGGAAATCTGTTTTCTCACCATTAATTATGATGTGAGCTGTAGATTGTTTTTGCATAAATTCTCTATCAGGTTGAGAAAAGTAACCTCTAGTCCTAGTTTATGGAGAGTTTTCTTTCTTTTTTTCTAAATCATGAATGAGTGTTGGATTTAGTCAAGCGATTTTTCTACCTCTATTAGCATGATTATGTGATTTTTCTCTTTTAGTGATATGATAGATTACATTAATAGATTTTTTTAAAACACAAACTTAAGATAACTTTAATTGAAGAAAATATTCGTCAACATTAGTTGATTTTTGGATGTTGAACCAGTCTTGCATATGTGGGATTGATCGAACTTGGTCATGGAATATAATCCTTTTTATATTCTTGGATTTGATCTGCTAAAATTTTGTAGAACATTTTTTTTCATGTATGTTCATGATATTGGTTGATAGTTTTCTTTTCTTGTGATGTCTTTTTCTGGGTTTTGTTTTAAGGTAATACCTGTCTCAGAATGAATTAGGAAGTACTACCTCTGCTTATATCTTCTGAAAAAGATTGCACAGAATTAGAATAATTTCTTTTGTAACTGTTAGGCAGAATTCACCAGTGAACAATTCTGGGCCTGGTGTTTTCTGCTTTGGAAGGTTACTAATTATTGATTCATTTGTTTAATAGATATAGGCCTGTTACGATTGCCCATTTTTTCTTGAGTGAGTTCTGGCAGATTGTCTTTCAAGGATTTAGACTGTTTCATCTAACATCAAATTTGTGGGCACAGAATTATTCATAATGTTCTTTTAATGTTCTTATAATCTTTAGTGGTGTCCCCTCTTTCATTCATGTATTAGTACCTTGCAAGCTTTCTTTATGTTAATTAGTCTGGAAAGTGGCTTATTAATTTTATTGTTCTTTTCATAGAATAGATCTTTGGTTTTGTTAATTTTCTGTATTAATTTCTTTTTTCCAATTTCATTGATTTTGTTCTAATTTTATTATGTATTTTCTTCTGCTTATTTTTTGTGGGGAGGGTACCAGGGATTAAACTCAGGGGCACTCAATCACATAACCACCGAGCCACATCCCTAGCCCTATTTTATTTAGAGACAGGGTCTCACTGAATTGCTTAGCGCCTCAATGTTGCCAAGGCTGGCTTTGAACTCTTGATCCTCCTGCCTCAGCCTCCCAAGCTGCTGGGATTACAGGCACGCGTCACTGTGTCTGGCCTTCTGCTTCTTTGAATTTAATGTCCTCTTTTATTTATAGTAACTTAAATTTGGAGTTTTGCTGATTTTACAGCTTTCATCTCTAGTATATGCATTCAATACTATCAATTCCCTGTAAACACAACTTTCGTTACTTCCCCCAAATTTGGAAAAGGTTTGTTTTCATTTATTTCAGAATATTTTTAAATTTGTGAGATTTCTCTTTTCATCCATGCCTTATTTAGATATGTATGGTATAATCTCTAAAAATTTTGGGATTTTTCAGTTATCTTTCTGTTAATGATTTCTATTTTAATTTAGCTATGCCTGAGAACAGACATTGTATGATTTCTGTTCTTTTAAATTTGCTGAAGAAAAAGTAGGCCCGAATCTTCACCATGTCAGCCTAGGATCTGAATTCCTTAACAAGATCCCCAAAGCACAAGAAGTAACATCAAGAACCAATAAATGGGATGGATCCAAACTAAAAAACTTCTCAACAAAAGAAGCAATCACTAATGTGGAGAGCCTACTGATTGGGAGAAAATCTATACCACATACACCTCAGATACAGCATTTACCTCTAGGATACAAAAAGAACTCAAAAAAGCTTAACATCAAAAAATACAAATAGCCCATTCAGTAAATGGGCTAAGGAACTGAACAGACACTTCACAGAAGAAGACATACAATAGATCAACAAATATATGAAAAAATGTTCAACATCAGTAGCAACTAGAGAAATGCAAATCAAAACTACTCTAAGATTTCTTCTCACTGCAATCAGAATGGCCATTATCAAGGATACAAGCAACAACATATGTTGACTAGGATGTGGAGAAAATGGTACACTTATATATTGCTGGTGGGAATGCAAAATGGTGCGAACACTATGGAAAGCAGTATGAAGATTCCTCAGAGAACTTGGAATGGAACCACCATTTGATCCAGTTACCCTACTCCTTGGTTTATACTCTAATGAATTAAAATCAGCATACTACAGTGATACAGCCACATCAATGTTTATAGCAGCTCAATTCACAATAACTAAACTATGGAATCAACCTTGGTGCCCTTCAACAGATGAATGGCACACACACACACACACACACACACATATACACACGATGGAGTAATACTTAGCTTTAAAGAAGAATGAAATTATGACATTTGCTGGTAAATGGATGGAGTTGGAGAATATCATGCTAAATGAATAAGTCAAATCCAAAAAACCAAAGGCCAATGTTTTCTCTGATATGCAGATGTTAATTCAACATAAGGGGGATGGCTGGGGAAGAATAGTTATTAGTTATTAGACAATAGTTAATAATTATTAGGCAGAGGGGAGGGGAAGAGGTGTGGGGTAGGAAGGATAGTAGAGTGAAACAGACATTATTACCTCATGTACATATATGACTGCATGATCGATGTGATCCTATAATATGTGCAATCAGAAAAATGAGAGATTACACTCCATTAATGTGTGATCTATCAAAATGTATAAATGCATTCTACTGTCATGTACTACTAATTGGAACAAATAAAAAATTAATTAAAAATTTAAAAATTTGCTAATATGTGTTTTATGGTTTCATAATGTGGTTTATTTTGGTGCAACTGTTAGATGAGCTTGATGTGAATCTGTTATAGGGAGAAGTCATTTATAGACATTTACAACCCGTTATGTCCAGTTGATAGACAATTTTGTTAAGTTCAGCTAAATTCTGCTCATTTTATGCCTGCTGAATCTGCCCATTTCTCATACAGAGGTGTTGAAGTCTCCAACTATAAGAGTGGATCATATGTTTCTCCTTGAAGTTCTATCAGTTTTTGGGTCATCTATTATAATGCCTTTTTTTTTTAGGTACATGCATGTTAAGGATCGTCATGTCATTTTGCAGAATTGACCCATTTATCATTATGTAGTTGCTCTCTTTGTCTCTGATGACATTCCTTGGTCTCATCTCTTCACTGTCCAAAATTCCGTTTTCTTCTGATTAGGGTTAGCACGATATGCCTTTCTCTCCTCACTTTTAAGCTATATGTGTCTTTATGTTTATGGTGCATTTCTTATAGACAACATACAGGTTCATCTTACTTTTTAATTCATTCTAATAATGTGTCTTTTAATTGGGACATTTAGACTCTTAATATTCAAAGTGACTACTGATATATTTGGATTAATATCTATCATAGCTATTACTGTTTTCTATTTGTTACCCATATTCTTTGTTCATTGTATTTATTTTCCACCCTTTATGCCTGTTATGGTTTTAACTGAGTATTTTTTATCATTTTTTTCTTTTTGGCATACTAGTTGTGCTTTTTTCACTTGCAGGATTTGCAATACATTTATAATTAGTCTAAGCTCAATTTCAAATAATACAATATTTCTTCATGGGTAATGTGAGAATTTTAAAGTAAAAAACTAGTCTTAATTCTTCCATCCTGTCCTCTGTATAATCGCTTTTAAAATAAACTGCAATTTAGCAATTTTTCAGAAACTAAGTTTGAGGTTCATGAGGACTATATTGACTGTAAGAAATTCTGTATAATCCAAAGGGAACAAAGCATGTGGGTCTCAGAAACTATTGAACTAGAAAGTTGAAGTAGGTAAGGACTCTGATCTCTGTTCCTCTTTTTGATTCTGCATATTTTTCCTTTATGTTCTGCCAAAGTAGGAAAAAGTAGGGAAAGAAGGGAGGCAGATTAACTCTTGGCAATTCTGATTCTGAAATCCTTGAGGAATGGCTCTGCTTTGTCCATTTGGGTGAGGTGCCCATCATTGGACCAACTTTAATTAGCAAGTGGCATATAGGGAAAGGAGTTTAATCAAATCAGTTCATGTGAGATGCCCACACTGGGTCAATCCAATTCCCTGACTGAGAAGGGAGTTTGGAATAGAAGAAGGGGGAGACAGGGTTACTTTGTATAAAATGGTTAACAAAGTTTGATGTTTCATAAATGGGGAATCTTTAATATTTTATAATTGTCAAGATATTACCATAATTTTACCCCTATGGGGCACAACCTCTAATTTCTGTTTTTGCAATGATTTTTGTGTAATTCTAGTGATTGTCTCTCATGTTGAATGAGACTTTGTGGAGAAATAATGGACTCGTGTATATGAGAATATAAAATTGATTTAATTTATACATCTCTAAATATTTTCTAGATTCAAGCAGTTCATGCATGGATGGAAAGCAGATGACATTACCTCCTACAGAAGGTAATATGCTTCCTTATCAAGGGCCAGCACTGAGGGGATGGAGAGTTGAACTGTGTTAGAAACAGTGGCTGATGGCCTGGCTGCTGGTCAGCTCATGTCTAGTTTTAGAATATGGTGATCTCACTGCTGTGATATGAGGTGCTCCAAATGACCCTACCACTACTTGCTCCCTAAACAAGACACAATCTCACTTGCCTCTACACCTTTGTCACCTTGGAGTGGTGGAAAGAGAACGGGTTTAACTTCCTGTCCGGACTGAGTTCAAGTCCTGTTTCTTTTCTTTATTTTCTTATGTGATCTTCATTTGACCATGAAATGCAAGGGCTTGAGTACCCAGAAGAGAGAGTGACACCAAAACAGGAAAGGACAGATATTGATTGTAGAGTTTAGTGAAATAAAGATTCGTTCACATAAAAGATTCACTCCACCATAGCTGCTTCTGCCCATGTTGAAGTGATGATGTCACCGACCTCACTTTGTTAGAAGTGAGCTGTGGCAGATGCATTGGTTGAGGAAATCACCTCTCAACAACATTATCAATCACTGAAAGTTTATATTTGCTTATGGGAAGTGTGAGGGTCTGTGTTAAAAATTGCTTGAAGATCATAGAGCTTACTTTTTCCATTTAAAGATGAACAAAAGGGTCAACTTTTATATTTAATCCTGATAACTGGATTGAACAAAATCCTGATAACTAGATTGAACATACAGAAACCAAACCTGTGATCAAAATTCATAGCTGAACTATCTGAAAGTGTATGTGTAACTGAGCTGTAAGAAAGGAAAACTTATCTAAAGGCTATGTTTGACAATATCATATTTTGACAATCCAAAACCAAATTTTTTCTGTTTCTTAAATTATATACCACACTGCTTTTTTCAACAGAAGTAAATATTTTTAGACATCTCTTATCACTAGACATCATCATTTTTCATTTTCTTGTAATACCCATGTGATGAAACAGATTTTTCTAAACTCTTCATTTTGCTGACATTTTTATTCTCTAAAACCATAAAAAGTTTCCAGCTAGTTCAACCCGAATTTCATCTGAGTTACTTTTAATAAAAGTACCATATACTTTCCACATCTGTGTCACCAGGTAGGAATTGGCAATGAGATTTGATGTTACTGATATTTTTTTACTTATCAAAACTCAAGGGGAGATAATTACATGGCTAATTATTTCTTTGTAAATTAAATGATAAATCCAACATTGCTCACCACCAAAACATTAGATTTAGGACACTGTTTTTGTCGTTTAATCTAGAATTCTCTTTTTTGTCTGTTTCCATATATCAAAATCCTGATTTAATTCCAATGTTCTTATAATGCATAGTCTTTCCATAATGATGAATGAATTAGAATAAATTGGTCAACATTTGGATTTGGTTTAATACATTTTACATATTTTGTGATTGTTAACTTATTGTGTAGGTCTGTAATAAGATCACCAGGAAAACCCGGTTCTAGTACAACTTTATGTAATCTGCTGTGAACAAGTTGAAAACCAAAGTTCTTGATCAAGTTTTCCTTTTCTCATTCTCCTTGTGTGTGTCCAGTTAGCACTTCACTGTCTGTGCAGATGGGTGCAAAGGCTGTGCTCTGCTGTCCTTCTATCCCACCAACAAGTGTGTTGGTGATTACAACATGGAAAATAATCCTCAGAGACAAATCCCTGTGCAGCATTTCCCACAAAAAAGATACAAATGAGACCTTGGAGACCAACTGTACTGATGGGAGAATCACCTGGGCCTCCAGACCTGGCCAGAGTCCTCACCTTCAGATCCATCCTGTGGCCATCTCTCATGAAGGGAATTACGAGTGTCAGACGGTAGCAACGGATGGGAGTTTCGAACATAAATATCACCTCCAAGTGTTAGGTAAAGAATGTCACATATTGTGATATATTGGATTGCTGGATTTGTGACTGAATCAAATGTCTCTCTCAATTCCATATCCCTACATTGAGACTGAAGCATGATTTCCCTTACATCTCTGCAGTGCCTCCTGAAGTGACCCTGCTTCCAGGGAAGAATAGAACTGTGGTGTGCGAGGCAGTTGCAGGCAGGCCAGCTGCAGAGATTTTTTGGACCTCAGAGGGGGATTGTGACACTGAGAAACAGGACTGGGACAATGGCACAGTGACCACCAGGAGTATGTGCCATTATCCAGATGGCAACGTGTCCACTGCGACCTGCTTTGTCTCCCACCCGACTGGCAACAAGAGTCGATCCATACATCTGCTTCCTGGTTAGTAATTCTAGTTTTCTGTTTGATTTTTCCTTTCTTTTAGAGGAATTATGTTGGGAAGGAAAGAAGAATGTACAGAGAAATGTCATTCATACTTGCTCTCTTTAGTCTCCACTTTATCTTCCTCTTCTCTCCAAATTAAAAGATAGGTCTAGAAGAATATTACATAAATTATGGTAAAAAGCATTATTTTAGGATATAGTTTGTTGTACTTTTAAAGCTCACTTCTATGCTAATAATAAATTGAGTTGAATAGTGTATTTTTAAAAGAACACACATGGTTTTAATTCAAGTATTTCATTCTCCCTTCCCAGAGCACTGATGGGTCAGGCTTTCCCTCGGAGGCAGGAGACTTGGAGAGTTATTTTCTGAAGCCACTGCTCAGAGCCAGGCTTCCCTTTGGTATTGCTCTGCAGTCTGGCACCTCATTTCCATCCTCCATGATGTCTAGATCCTTGACCTTGAGTCTCTCTAGCTCACCTTCCTGAGACCAGATGCCCCTTTTTCCTGTTGGTTGGGGAAGGTGTGCCTCACAGGGTGTGGCAGGGGTCTTGGCAGCCTACCTGTTCTAACACAGACTTTCGTAGAAGCTCCTCAACTTTTAGCCCTACACTTTAGCTCCCTGCCAGGTACCACTTTTTCTATTGCTTTTCCAAATTTATCTCTTTCTAAAGCTCTATTTTATTTGGAATCGATGAATAATAATGTTATGTATTTATAGGATATAAAGTGATATTTTGATACATGTGTACATTGTGAAATGATCTTTCAGAGTAATTAGCATATCTCTCAACTCAAATATTTATCATTTCTTTATGGAAAGATCATTTGGAAATCCTCTTTTAGTGATTTTAAAATATCTGATGCTTTCTATTCTTTCTGGAGTTTTGTGGGCACTAAGATTTTCACTTATTTCACTGTTTAAATCATTTGCAATTCCTTCATTTGTTTTCTTTTACTTAAAAACAGGTTGTAATCTTTCAACTGCTCTTGTCTTCATTGCTGTTCTCTTTGTTTTTGAAAGTCTATTTTTTTTTTTTTTTTTTTTGCGGTGCTGGGGATTGAACCCAGGGCCTTGTGCTTACGAGGTAAGCACTCTACCAACTGAGCTTTATCCCCAGCCCCTGAAAGTCTATTTTTTAAAACTTTTCTTACTGATATTTTAGTAAGTTTTAAGAAGGGATAAGAGCAAAGCCTGTATTTAAACTGCCATTTTAGATATTCTTTCCTATTTTGTTTTAAAAGAGTCTAGCATTACTTATTGAGAAGAGTAATTGTGCCTTGATGGTGCATAAAATCTATGGTCCACTGTTATGACAAGATGCCATAGTTATAGAATATAGAGTTGAAGGGATCATCTATTCCAAACAAAGATCTACTTTGCCTTCCTTGCACATCCAGTAAGAGACAGCTCATTAGTATGGAAGAGAGAATTTCAAAAACAATGTTCTTGTTTTCACAGTAAAAGCCAAATATTCTTTTTCAAATAAAATACTGAGAAATCCAACTTTTAAAAGCATGAACTATTGAAGGAAATGGGAGGGACTGGACACAAGCCTGCTCAGCCTCCACTTCCCCCTTCTTCTGCTGCCATCAAGCCACATTCATGCAACACCAGGAGCACAGTTTTGAAAACAGTGCTTTTTGTTGTTGTTCTAATTAGTTACACATGATAGCAGGATGCATTTCAACTCATTGTACACACATGGAGCATAACCTCTCATATCTTTGGCTGAACATGGTACAGAATCACACTGTTCATGCAATCATACATGTACATAGAATAATAATGTCTGTCTCGTTGCACTATCCTTCCCACCCCCATGCCCCTTCCACTCCCCTCCTCTCACTCCTCTCTGCGCAATCCAAAATTCCTCCATTCTTCCCTGCCCAACCACCTCCATTATGGATCAGCATCCACATATCAGAGAAAATATTTGGCCTTTGGTTTTTTGGGATTGGCTTATTTCACTTAGCATGATATTCTTCAGCTCCATCCATTTACCTGCAAATGCCATAATTTCATTCTTCTTTTAGGCCAAGTAATATCCCATCCTGTATATATACAACATTTTCTTTACCCATTCATCTGTTGAAGGGCACCTAGATTGGTTCCACAGTTTAGCTATTGTGAACTGAGCTGCTATAAGCATTGTTGTGTCCTGTAACTGTAGTGTGCTGATTTTGAGTCCTTTGGGTATAAATTGAGGAGTGGGATAGCTGGGTCAAAGGGTGTTCCATTCTAAGTTTTCTAAGGAGTCTCCGTACTGAAAGCAGTGCTTCTTGATCTGGCAGTTTCATTTTGACTTGTGCAGTTTGCCTGAGTTATGTGGTGGCCAGCAGCTAACAGATAATGTAAAGTTGCTGCCTTGCCTTCATCTTAGTTTCAATGCCTGAGCAGAAAAGTGACTTTAGAATTAAGGTTATTTTCCCAACTACCTTCCTTTATAATGACCCATTTTTTTCTGAATGCTGAAGATGAGAAACACTCTGTTTGCACTATAACAGTGAGATCTAAATTCCATCTTTCCTCTAGGAATTCACTAATTATGAAACTTAAGACAGCAAAATCTTGACTAAGATTATGTCTTGCTGGAAATTCTAAAGTCTGAGCTGATAAAACAATTTAATATAATAATTTCTTGAACTATCAATGGGTCAGAAATGTTTAAAGTAAAATTTTAAAAAATGAATTTCATATACAGTGAGACATCATTGAACCACATGCATATTGTATTTTTGAACCAATCTCATTTTTTTAGAGCATTTTAGGTTCAGAGCAAATTTGAGTGGAAAGTACAGAAAGTTTTCATATAACCCTGGTCCACCCAGGTGCAACCTCCCTTACTATAGACCCACACCACTATTATATTTATTACAATTTATGAACCTACATTGGCATATTACCCAAAGTCCACAGTTCATGATAGGGTTCATTCTTTTTATTTATTTATTTATTTTTTGAACCAGGGATTGAACTCAGGGACACTCGGCCACTGATCCACATCCCCAGCCCTATTTTGTATTTTATTTAGAGACAGGGTCTCACTGAGTTGCTTAGGGCCTCGCTAAGTTGCTGAGGCTGGCTTTGAACTTGTGATCCTCCTGACTCAGCCTCCCAAGTCGCTTGGATTACAGGCGTGCGCCACCACGCCCGGCTAGGGTTCATTCTTGATGATATATATTTTATGGGCTTGGAAAAATGTATATTGAAATGTATCCCCAATTCTGGTATCATAAGGAATAGTTTTGCTGCCATAAAAATCCTCTGTGCTTCCTCCTTGCCTTCTATTTCTGGCAACCACTGATCTTTTTATTGCTTCTCTTATCATTTAGATATGAGGTATCCCCCAAAAGCTCATGTCAAGACAATGCAAAAAGCTTAGAGGTGAAATATTTGCATTGTGATAACCTTAACCTAACTGATGCATTAATTCCTAAATAGGGATTAGCTGGTAGGCAGGTAGGGTGTGGTTGGAGGAGGTGGGTCTTTGGGGCCATGTCTTTGGGGTACGTATTTGGTCCATGGTGAGGGGAATCTCTCTTTCTGCTTCCTGTTGCCATATTCCCATCTGCTTCCCTCCTCCACACCCTTCCACCAAGATGTTCTATCTCCCTTTCTGCCCAGAGCAATGGAGTCAGCTGTCTATGGACTGAGACTTCTGAAACCACGAGCCCCTAAATAAATTTTTCCTCCTCTAATTGTTCTTGTCAGGTCTTTTGGTCATAGCAATGAAAAAACTAAAACTGTCTTCTCAGATTTGCCTTTTCTAGAATATCATAGTCGGAATCATATAATAAGTAGACTTTCAGTTTGGCTTGTTTCACTTAATAATATGTGCATTAGTTAGTCAGCCTTTTGTCCATGTGACCAAAATACCTGACAAGACCAACTTAGAGGTGTAAAAATTTATTTTGGCTCATGGTTTCAGAGGTTTAGTTTACCGTGCTCAGCAGGTTGCCTTTCTTTGGGCCCCAAGGTCAAGTGAAGCATCATTGTGGAAGGGCAGCAAGGAGGAAAGCTGGTCACTTCATGGTAGCCAGGAAGCAGAGAGAGAGAGAGAGAGAGAGAGCGAGAGAGAGAGAGAGAGGAGCCAGGAGCACAGGATACAAGTCCTCAAAGGCTCACCCCCAGGAATCCACCTTCCCCAGCCATTCCCCACCTGCCACAGTTATCACCTGGTTAATCAGTTTTAATTTGGGTGGACTGATTAGGTTACAGCTCTCATAATCTAATGGTTTCACCTTTGAACAGCTTTGCATTAACATAGGAGCTTTTGGGGGATACCTCATATCCAAACCGTAACAATATACATTTAAATTTTCTTCATGTACTTTCATAGCTTAATAGCTAATTTCTTTTTATCACTGAATAATGTTCCATTATCTGAATTTACCACATTTCAATCATACATTTTTGTGTCTATGGTTACAGGTGCCAACGGATCAGAAAAACTATATTATCTATTTATCATCATCCCTGTTATTTTGATCATCGGTGGTGTCATTGGTTTTTTGAAAATCAGTGGTTCCAGGTATTGACTGATGAATGTTATTTTTGGTTGTGGCTTTATGGACAGAAAAGAGTCAGACATATGGAATTGACTGACTGGGTAACAGAATATTAACAGTCATTCTCTCATAATAAAAAGAGTACCTTGAAGGTGTTAGACTTGTATACTTTGAATGATAAGAGTGATTCTGCAGGGTACTCAGGCATGCAAGCATGGGGAATTAGGCCATTTAGGGCATGATCTTTGGAGAGACAGTACATACTAATTTTTTTATTTAGGAGGATAATCATAATAATTCCTTTAATGTGCCAAAGAATATATGCGACAAATATATTCCATTGCTTTAAATTTCTGTTGTATAATTTTGCTTCCTTTTCCAAAATTCAGAATTTTCTTGTTTGAGTATATTAACCACAAGCAGTATTTTTCACTCATTTCTGGTAGTTCATTCCCAATTTTTATGGCTGCTATTGAAATGAACTTTGGCATACTTTTTTTTCATTTTTCCAATCTAAACAATGATATTCCCTGCATTCATTTCAGCTTTTTTCATCTTTATAGAAAATGTAAATTGAAAAAAACAGAAGCTACTACAGTTGTTGAGGAGGTAAGATATGACAAAAAGTGTATTTACAAACTTAAGTTGCATGGTCTGAAAATATAGCAACATAATTTGTAATTTACATCAATTTAGTTTCCATCAAAACTAAAAAATTCTGATTTTACAATCTAATATTTAGATGTACTTATTTTTGTTAATTACTATCAAGTACTATTTATGCATCACCCCAAATCCACATTTTCATCTCATAAACTGTATCCTAATTGCATAATATTTGCTGCCTGTGGACTCTGAAGAAACTGAATTGGTGTTTCCTTTCCCATGGAATCATCTTTAATTCTTGACTTCCCTTTTTCAAGACAATTATCATTTCCTTTACACCCAGACTGAAAATCTATCTTGCTTCTTAATTTCTTATATACAGTAGTTTACTGTCTTTAACTCTCTCCTTTGAAAAATACTTCTTATGAATCTAACTACTTTGTATAATACTTAAGAAAAAAGAAAAATATTTCTTATGTCACTCTTTTCTCCATTTCTTCTTCTGCACAGTTATTATCTCACACACAGATGTAAGTAATCAACAAATATTTTTTGATAAGGTATTAGAGCAAGATCTTGTTCCTATGTTCATGTATGCTCAGGGACACAATATAAGCACTATTGGTATGTACTAAAGCTGTGGGCGTGTTAGAAAAAGACAGGTAATTTCTATAATGATTTGTGGTCTTTTGGAACTGATTTTGACTCTGAATTCTTTCTTAGGATGAAATGCAGCCCTATGCCAGCTACACAGAGAAGAGCAATCCACTTTATGATACTGTAAACAAGGTGGAGACATCTCAGGTGTCACAAGGTGAAGCTGATGGCACCGGCCTCTGTACTTTATAATCATTGAACTCTAGCACCAGGAAAAACAAATCAAGATACAGTCCAACTACTATTTTGATTTTCTTACAGTTCTTGAACAGAAGACCTATTTTGAAACTAGTTTTTCAAAGGTTCTTAGAGGACAGAGCTTTTCTAATGGATTTGCATTTCTATCTTTCTACAGTTGGAATTTTAGAATTTTAGCTGCTATTAGTTTTTTGAAGAACTGATATTATTGTCACAAAGAAAGTGCATGCTCATGAAAACATATTTGAATGGTGCAATACAATGAATAGTGAAAAGTTTCCTCAAGAAATAACTTTGAAGAAGAAAGAATCATCAATAGTTTATTATGTATTCTTCTAGAAATTTCTAAGTACATGACATGTGTATATGCCTGTAGTGTATGTATGCACGCATTTGTATATCATTTTAAGTACATAGTACACATACATACTTCTTGTCAAGATACAAATGGGACCATGCTGTAGTGCTGTTATGTACTTACAAAAAGCTAATAATGTAAATCGTAGAGATCTTTCCATATCAGCAGAAGCAAAGCTACCTCATTCTTTTATAATGGCTACATAAAATTCCACTATATGATGATTTCATTAGCCACTGCCCTAGTGGTGAACTTTCAGATTGTTTTAAGTTTTGTTTATATTGTTGTATAAATAATTCAATGTCAAATGTTTTCTCTGGATATGTCTCTTTGCATTTATTTAAGTGTGTCTGTGAGATAATTTTTTTCAGTGGAGTTGGTGGATCAATTGGTGTTTATTTTTATGCCAAATTGTGTGAATTTACCTTCCTTTCAACAGTGTTTGTGTCTTTCACAATACTTTTATTGTGATAACTGAGAAATTCTCAATTCCACAGTTCCCATTTTTCCTTTCCATTAACCAGTGGTCTAATATGATATAAAATTATTATAAGAATTACACTATTTCATAATAGTGGATTTGTATTTTTGTCATGTTTGCAAGAGAGAGAGAGAGAACACACACGTGAAGATGTTGTATTCTTTTGAACTCCTATCTCTAAAGAAGTGTTGACAATTAATGCCTAAGTTTTGCAGACATTAAAAATTGGCATTATATATTTTATGTTGCATATTTTATTCTGATGTATTTATCAAATAACAAATGTCTAGGGATGACATAATGAGTTAAATATGCTATGAAGGACTTGGGGAATCTACATGTTAAGAGAATGGCCATAGAATGACATGACCTTTCTGTCTCTTTTTCTGTGGAGCAAAATGTTTGTCATGTGTATACTTATAATTTTTAATATCATGAAAAATATTTTAGTTATAAAAATTATGAAGAATAAACCTGTTTGCTCCATAGCAGGAAAACATTAAAAGATTTTTCATCATAATATGATACAAAATAAAACAAAATCAGTTGTTTCACCTGAGGCATTTAAGACAATTATATTGCCTTGTTAATATGTTTCCCTCCCTCCAGACATTTAGTTATTTTAGGTTTTATCATTAAAGGGATTTTTAGTCTATTTTGGATATAAAACTACTATAAGGACACTTGGCACGTGATACTTTCGTCAAACCATTTTGACTTTGCCAAAGAAAACCCCAGTTTATTGTTTCTTCACATACGTATTATTGAGCAGTGTGCATAACAGATAACATTACACTGTCCTTGAAATTTATTAATTTTTCATCCATCTGTATTTGGGATAAGGCTCATATTTAGGTGTAAGACTGTTTAAATACTGAAAAATAAAGTAAAAGTTGATAATGTCAAAGCAGGCCTAGGAAATGTACGAAAGTAAAAAAATTCCAAGATAGTTTATAAATGTTAAATTATATTGTACAGGAGACAACTATTGAAAATTGCTCCCTGTGGAGGTGAAACATGGTTGAAAATTGGAATTGTGAAGAAATTTTAAAAATTACAGATTCTTCAAACCCACTCTAAATCTGCTGAACAGGAAAGATAAGGATTAGTTCAGGAAGCAGAGGCTGAGATAGAATTAAGAGTGATGAGTTAGTTGGGACAGGAGGTTATACTTGTGAAAAATTAAAGGGTTAAAGGGTGGGGAAGCAGGATAGGGAGGGCAAGCTTTCAGACCATGATGCTGATCTGAATGAAGCCTGCGAAAGGAAAGAGGGGAGGTGCACTGTTTGAGGAAGAAGAACCTTGATGGCAGTATTAGAATTGTCCAAGTCCTGACCAAACCAATGGGCAGCTGGAGTAAAAGTAGTCTTTCATATGAGGAATTGATCAAACCCTGATATCCACTCAAGATCAGTCATTGGTTGGGTGCTGTCCAGGAAGAGCATAGCTTGGCTCAAATGCTGAATGGCTCCTGAAGGTGTAAGCAACTGGAGATCATCAGTTAACTGCACTTCTTGCAATGGACTGGGAAGTTTTTTATTGACGGGAAATCTGAAGAGCACACTTACATGACTATGGTCTTCTGTCTATTTTCAACTCTTCTATGAATTTTATTGTAGGCATACCTTTTATAAAAAACTACTTTTTTAATAAAAAAATGATACAACTGACTTCTATTAAATATTTTGAGAACTTTATAAGGGAGTTTAAACCCCATACATTTGTTGTGACTACTTACAAATTTGGTCATATTTTTACAATCTTATTTTATATAATTCATTTACTATGATCTCTCCTGCCCATTCATTTTATTTTATTTTTTCTCTTTATGTGTATTACTGGATTGGTAAATTCTTCTCCCACCATCCTACCTCTAATAGTTTCAAAGTTATCCAATAACACATTATAACATATCTCCATTAGTAGTTATGCTTTATCTATGAACATATATAAATAGCTTTATTGAGGTACAATTGATAAAGTGTATGCATTATTAATTTTACACATAGCTTTTCACTTGAGAAATCATCACTATAATCAATATAATGAACTTGTCCATCACTCCAAAAAGTTTTCTTATGTTTCTTTATAACTGTATGCCCAAATGCTTCTTGTTGCCTGCATCCCCTGCTCCCTAGGGAACATGGATCTGCTTTCTATAACTATGCATTAATTTGTATTTTATCCTCAATTTTATTCCAGAAGTCTTATAATTTTAGGTTATACACTTACATTTATGAGTTAAAGTATTTTTGTATATGGTGTGAGATATGGATTAAAGTTCATTTTTTGCATGTGGATATCCCAGCATCACTAAATTACCTTTGAATTTTTGTGGGAAATCATTCATACCTACAGGCATATGTCTATTTGTAGATGTTCTGCTTGTTTTCTTGAATGATTTGTCTATTTTAATGTCAGTATCACATTGTCATATAGCTTTGTAAGAGATGAAAGCAGGTAGCAGCAGCCCTTTGACTTCATTATTTTTTAAAGTAGTTTTGGTTGTACTAAATACTTTGAATTTTCATATGAATTTTGAAATCAGTACGTCAATTTATGTCAAAACATATGCTTGGGCTTTGACTGGATTCTGTTAAAGCATACATCAGTTTGAGGAGAATGGATATCTTAGCAACATTGAGTCATCCAATCCATGAGCATAGTAGAATTCTCATTTATCTAGTTCTTTTGCTTTTTCCCTGCAATGTTTTATACTTTTCTGTGTACGATCCTTGCACATCTTTTGTCAGATTTATCACGAAAAATCACATATTTTTTGATGCTATTCTAAATGGCATTTTAAAAAATGTCAGTTTCTAACTTTTCCTTGATATTATGTAAAAATACTATTAAATTTTGTATATTGACCTTATATCCTGGAACCTTGCTAAATGTATTGGTTCTAATAGCTTTTTTGTAGACACTATCAGATTTTTTACATGAAAGATCCTGACATCTCTGTGTGGGGACTTCACTTTTTCCTTTCCAATCCAAGTGACCTAATGTGTTTTATTTACCTAATGCACTAGCAAAAATCTCTAGAATTAAGTTGTTTGGAAGTAGCAAAAGTGGAATACTTGTCTTAATTATGGTTCTAGGGGGAAAGCATTCAGACTTTCATCATTGAATAATAATTTATCTGGGAATTTTTTTGTAGGTGCCCTTTACTGGATCGAAAAGTTTTCCTTCTATTCCTAGTTTTCTGACAGTTTTATTTTTAAAATAGGAATGGATGTTAAATTACATCAAAGCCTTTTCTTTATCTATTAATAACGTCAAAGCAATTTTCATTTTTGGCTTCTTAATGTATTGACCTCATCTCTGTTTCTTTTTGGATAGTTTTTACTGCTATCAAGTTTAGTATCCTCTTCTGCAATTTATAAACCGATTTTCATTCCATTCCATGTATATTTTTTTAAACCTCAGCTGGAGTTTTTGTTTTTAAAAATTAGATTTAGATCTTACTTTCTGTCTTCTATATTCTGATTTAACTTTTGGAACATATGAACTCTATTCATAAATATTGTTTAATGCTGACTTACATCTTTGTTTTGTCTTAGTGTGGATTCTATTTTTTGATTTATTTGAATGTCTGGTAATTAAATTTATTGTTATAAATATACATAACATGAAATTGATTATTTTAGCTGCACCATGTAGTTGGACTAAGTATGTTCTCATTGTTGTGTAACCGTTACCACCATCCACCTCAAAAAATTTCAACTTCCTTAACGGAAATTCTATACCAATAAACAATTCCTATTGCCTTTTCTCCCCTGCCCTTGGTGACCAACATTCTATTATCCGACTCTATGACTCTGACTAGTATAGTTACCTCATATAAGTGGAATTGTACGGGATTTATCTTTTTATGGCTGGTTTATTTCACTTATAATTATCTTTTAGTCTCATCAATGTGATAGCATGTGTCAGACTTCCTTTTTTTTGGCTCAGATATTGATGCTGCTATGAACAACTGTACAAATATCTGTTCATATCTCTGGTTTTCAAATATTTTGAGTACATACCCAGAGGTGGAATAACTGGATTATGTTGTTATTGTATTTTAAATTTTGGGGGAAACAACGTACCTCTTTCCATAGTGATTGCACCATTTTACCTTCCCTCTGGCAGTATACAAGTTTTCCAATTTCCCCACATCCTTACCTGCACTCAGGTGTGAAGTGGTAATTGTGTTTTTGATTTGCATTTCCCTAAAGATTAGTGATGTCAAAGTCTTTTGTTTATTGACTCTTTATATACCTTCTTTGGAGAATGTCTGCTCAAGTCCTTTGTCCATTTTTCCCCTGGAATTTTTTGGCTGTGTTTTTTGAATAGTAAAATGTCCTAGGCTTCTCCTGTACCTTCATTGCCTCTGATCCAGATTAAACTATTTTTCTAAGAGCCCTGGTTCCTTTTGGTGGGAAGTGATGTAAAAATCACTGTCTGGATTTTGGGGGTGCTCATTATCTCTGGAATAGCATTGTAATTAGGATGAGCTTTCTCATGGTTACTCTTTGTCTTTAAATCTCTATGCTTTTGACCCTTTTAATCTCTACTTGTCCATGTCCCAAAGATAAAGATGAGTTTTTTGTTAAGTATTACATAAATGAGTTTTAAAAATCAAATATGAAAATTTTGATATTAGGTTTATATGCTTAAATATTTAAGTATTAATAAACTATATATTTATTCAGAATTTTCTATATATCTCCTTTGTTCTTTTCTTGCTTCCTTTCAGATATAGAACCTCTAAAATTCTATTTCTCTTGTACTAGAAATTGCTCATTCAATTTCTATTCCTTTGAGATTATCATTCAAAATTTAATATTTATGCTTAAAATCAAAGTTTAATTGATACTACTACTTACACAGTTAAATGACCTGACAACATTTTTAACTCTAATCATTCCTTCTTTTGTTATTGTCTAGAGTTATCTTTTAGATAGTTATCTAGTTGTTATCTTCTAGAAGAGTTATTGTCATGTAACATTGAAAATTTAAGTTTTTCACAGTGGCCTTGACTGTGATCCCAGCAGCTTGGGAGACTGAGGCAGGAGGATTACGTGTTCAAAGCCAGTCTCTCAGCAAAAGCAAGGCTCTAAGCAACTCAGTGAGACCTTGTCTCTAAATAAAATAAAAAATAAGGCTGGGATGTGGTTCAGTGGTGGAGGGTCCCTGAGTTCAATCCCCAGTACCACCCCCCCAACCAGAAAAAGAAAATTTATCATCTTTTCAAAACCATTTTGTAGACCAACTAGATATTACTTAACCAAATATCAGTTTACTAAGCTAGGTATTAATATTAGTGGTTTAAAAGCTTTACCTACACATTTACCATTTTTTTGGCATACTATTTCTTCCTCAGTGTTAGATTTTCCTTTTGGGCTCATTTTCCATTTTCTCTTTCTTGTTTTCAACCATATTGTTGAAAAGGTCATGTAGCAAGGTCTGTATTAGTAAAGTCTGTCTCAGTTTTTGTCTACAAAATAGGTCTTCATTTTCTTATTTATGACAAAATACATATTTTCTAGATGGATTTCTCTCTCTCTCTTTTTCTCTTTCTTTTCTTTTTCTTAGTGCTTGGATTGATCCCAGAGCTTTGAGCATGTTTAGCAAGTATTCTGCAACTGAGCTAGACCCCCAAACCATTTTTTATTTATATATTTTTATTTGAAACTTTTTCATGCAACATGAATCTGAGGATTTAATTTTAGTTTTTTAAATCAGTATTGGAAAATCTATAGTTATTACCCCTTGTAATATTAAATTTCACCATTTTTACCTGTTGTCTTTTCTTGAATTCTGTTGAAGTCTTCATATTCTGTGCTCCATGACCAAACATCTTTTTAATAATTTCTAAACCTTGTCTTCCTGTGTAGCAGATTTTTGTGATTTATTCAGATCTCCCTAGAGACCACCAGTGTCTCTTTACCTTTGTCTAATCTTCTGAGTTGTTCATTAATTTTAAACAAATATTAAGTAAAGAAATATTAAATTTGATTTTTTAAGTTTTATTTAGTTCTTTTAAAATATTTTTTATTTTTGAATAACACTTTGAATTTCTGCAAATATGTTAAACTCAGTTATTTTATAAACTTATTAAATATATATGCTGTCCAAATTTCGTTGAAGGTTATAATACTTAAATCTTTTGACAGGTTTGTTTATTTTGCTTTCAGTCACCTCCCACTATGGATATTTGTCTTTTTAAATTTTGAATTTTAAATAAATTTTGTGATCTTATGTTTGGCTGTCTATATCTGTGAGAATCACATGGGAAATGGGGTGAGGGAAAGTTCTTTCAAAAGACTCACTCTTCCTACCAAGGGCTACCAAGCTGAGGCCACTGTAATTGACTTTCTTAGCTTAGAATTTCTTAGGTAACATAGATAATAAATCAAAATGAGATGTGTATAAGTCAGAGCCACAGCAGGAAGCAAGTTACACACCCTAACTGGGTAATTTGAGGAGTTTAATAAAGAGGTGCGTACCTTACAAAGATATGGCCAATTCATGTTTGGGAAGAATAATAAGAGCTATTGAAGGTCTGTGAAACTTGCCACCTCTGGGAGACATTCCATTCTTTGGCCTCAAGTTTCAAGATAAAGGGATATGTAGAAAGTAGGATTTTGTTTTTGTTTTGAGAGGTCTGGCTATATGACAATGATTATAGTAGTGAGGTAGAGAAACTTAACATTTCCACAGGAATAATATTCTGACTTCATTCTCCGCCTTCCCTCTGATCTACTTAATGCCAGTTACAGCTAGTGCTTTCACAGGGCACAGAGAAGGTTATACAGCTAGGAAACACTAGCGGCAGAATTTGAAGTCAGATAGTCTGATTGTAGAGGCATGCCCTTACCTAACATTCACTAATACTCCTCACTAACCATGCATAAACTCTTGCTTTGTAAAAATTAAACTTGAAACAACTTTCTGTCTCATCTATGGTCTTCAGAAGTGGCCCTTATTTCAAGGAAAAATAAAACTTAAGTATGCAAAATCAGCAGAATAGATCTTTGGGGCCCCAGAAGGAAATTGCATCACTGAGCATGAACCTCAGATTAACTGGTGACTATGAGAAACACATACACTGGGTGGGTGGCAATGTGTCTCATGCGACTTGCTGTGTTTTACACTTAGGAACAAGAGTCTGGTCAGAGGTAAGTACACTTATATATAGTTACTGCTCTGATTATAAAAACTTCTTCATTCAATACATTGGCTCCTCAGGAAATTTTAATAGAATTACATTGGATTTTTACATTCTGTTCTCCAATTTATCATCTTTTCTATATTTTCCTCCTCTCTATATTTTATTGTTGCTGCGAGACTGGTCTTCTCAGATCAATCTTCCATTTGACTATTTCTTTTCAACTAGCTATACTCTTTTTTAAATCTATCATTGAGATTTAATATCAATAACTGTGTTTTATTTCTAAAATCTTTATTCTTTCAGTTTACTTTCTTAAAAAATTATCTTAACCATATGTTATTTGATGATGGTTTTCATACTGTCCTATTATTTCTACTTATTGGGTTGCCAATTCTCCTGTTGATTGCTGTCATAGAATTATGGAATTAAAGAATATTATGTTATATGGTAAATGGGTTGGGAAAAACCCAGAGAATACTTTGCAAAGGAGATAAATTTTATATAAGGCCTGAAGGGTAGGTAGGAGTTTAAAAATTAATTAGGTTGACACAATCAAAAGAGGATATTCTGAGATTTTTACATATGCAAAGACAGTGAGAATCAGGGAATTTTGTGTTGGCTAAAGAAGAAACATGGTGTAGCAGGTGGGTGGTGAGTAGAGCAGAGGTAACAAGGGACTTGGAAGCAGACAGACATCACAGATGAGCCCAGGGGTCAAGTGGAACTGTGGTGAAATGCAGAGCAATACTCCATAGAAAGGGTGAGAGAAGGTACAAGAGTAATTGAACTTTTCAGCTCTAGCTGATAATTTCCATTTGAAAATGAGAACCTGGCACTACCAGATCTTTGTTTCTCAAGATGACTTGACATCTAGATTTTATATAAAACTTTAGTCATTACTAATTATACTAGCTCAAAACAATTATAAAGATTTATAGTTCAAATTAACCCAATATTTAAAAATCTCTGACCAGGATATAAGACATGACAAATAAAGACCCAGTTGTTAAAAGCTGTGTATGGTGTTCTCAGGAGTTTGGATTTTACCCAATAGGCAATGAAAGGAATGGAGGATCTCAAGTAAAGGAACAGCATAACAGGACATTTTGTTTGTTTTTTTATGGAATAGAATTAAAACAAGCTGGTGTCAAAGAGATCAGTCTGGAGCCTATTTTAACAGTCTGGGATGGGTGTGTTAAGTGCTGGGCTTGGATATAAACATTGCAAAACCTTAAATATTCAAAATACTTGGAAGATGTTTTAGTTACAGGATCAACAAAAATTTTATATCAATTAAATATGGGAGTTCAGTAGGGGTTGCTGATGACAGGGTGTTTTCCTTAATGTGGATGACATTGTCATTGATCACATAAGGAACCCTGTTTAGGTGAAAACATTTTGAGATGAGTTGGAAATACATATGTAAAGCATAGGAAATGATGAGTGAGATTCAGATTTGGATGTAGTTTTCTTGTAAGTTATGGATAAGCCATAGGAGTAAATGAAATTTTCCTGGAAAGAGGATTGAGTTGGATAGAGAAACAAGCACAGGATGGAATCTGAAGAACGCCAAAGTTTTAAGGGGTGGGACAGAGAAGAGAAACTAAAACAGAGACAGAGTACAGTCAGTGGAGAAATAAAATCAATGGAAATCAATTAAAGAGTTTGAAGAAGTAAGCAGCAAAAATGTCAAGTTCCTTAAAGAGATTAGGTGGAGTAGGAATTTAAAATGTCCTTCAAATTGACCATCACAAAGGCAGTTTCAATGGAGTGTTGTGGAGAGTAGTGGCACAATGTGGGAAGACAGGGCTTAACTCCTCTGTTTTTCTTTGAATTACTGTGAAATATACCAGGAAACATTTCAAAAATATGTCAAGTTCCTTTGTGCATTAACAAGATGCAAACAAATGTATGCTAGCAGATTCCCCATTTCTATCTCCACGTAGATTTCCATCCCCTCATGCTCTCCTTTCCTGATATATTTACTTGGATATCTAACAACTCAAATTTGACATGTCTCAAACAACTCCCCTTATCTTTCCAAACATGCTTCACTCCCAGATTTTCTCTCCTCTGTTGATGGCAAGTCCATTCTTTTACTTCTGGGGACTAAACCCCTGACATGGTCTTTAAATTCTTTCTATTTCTTTCTCTCTCTTTTTTTGCTGTACAGGGTGTTAAGCCTGAAACTTACCATGTGTAAGGCACGTGCTCTACCAACTGAGCTACATCCCCAACCTATTTTAATTTTAATTTTATTTTATTTTGAGACAGGGTCTCACTAAGCTGCCCAGTTGTCCTCAAATTTGCAACTTCAGCCTCCTGAGTAGCTGGTATTACAGCTATGTGCCACCTCTCCTGACTTAAATCCTCCTTGTGTCACATTCCATAAGTAATCCATCAGCAGCTCCTGCAATCTCTATCTTCACAATATTTCTAGATTCCTACCACTTTTTAATCCTTTTACTACTATCATCCTGATCTAAGCCCAAACCAGACCTGAACCATTTCAATGCTTTAACTTCATAACTGGCTGCACGCCCCAGCTCAAAAACAATCTGTTTGTAACACAATAGCCTGAGTGAGGCTGTCAAAACACATGTAGCTGACATAGCTCCTCTTCTTTCACCACTCTAGTGGATCCCCACTTCCCCTTGAGCTTCCCCACAGCTTTATGGGATCTGCCTCCCACTCCTTGGCACCTCTTTGTCAGACCTCCATTCCTACTAGGCAGGCTCCCCATTGCTCACTTGCTCTGGCCACTCTTCTCTCCTTCGAACTTTCATGGGATTTAGCAAATGCTTTCATGAATTTTTTAATTGCCGTGTTTTTCTTTTATTTTTTCCCCTCCAGATATTCATGGGCTAACTTCCTCACTTTTTTCAAACTTTTGTTCAAAAGTAACCTTTTTAATGAAGTGAAACCTGACCACCAAATTGAAAATTGTTACCAATTCCTACCCCTAAATTTCCATCCCCACATTTTCTTTTACTAAGGTTTTTAAACAAATAATGTAGTTCCTACATCACTAATATAGTATTTCTTGACCATTTTCTTATTCTTTAGTACAGTGATTTTCAGAGCCATTTATCCCATTGCTGAATAACTTGTCTAAAAATTACTTCAAATGGAACTAGAAATTTGCATCCTATACTCCATAATATTGGTTATGATCTTTAAAAGTATAACACAAGAAATGTGTAATGAATTCTTTGATCCTCTGATTTAATTTGATCTCTTCATAAGATTTATACAATCAAAAATTGGAAACCTACTCCAAATGTCAAATGGTAAATAAGAAAAAATTTTTAATGATTCACATCACAGATTTAAACAATATATATTGCCATATTCCATGTATTTGTATTGGTTTCCATTTTTTTTTTGTAAGGCAAACAGGTCATGGATTTATTTCTATATGTGCAGTTTTGTGGTGATCCTTTATCTTCTTGCAGCCAGTTTCCCCACAAAGCTTGCATAAACAGATTTATGAGCCGCCCCTATATTGTGTGTGAATGTAAACACACATATTTGTATAGAGAGGGATGAAAACAGTGATGAGTAGTCTCATTTCTGTTATAGTGTTTTATCCTTGTCTTTGATTTATCTGGATTTGAAACAAACAGATTTCTGTCAACTAAATGAAGAATAAATCTCATTGAACCACTAAATAGAGTGAGAATATGAGATGCCAATCCCAGATGCTATGCAGACTCTCTCGGTTAATCTTTTTTTTTTAAACCAGGGATTGAATCCAGAGGCACTTTACTACTGAGCCACATTCCCAGCTCTTTTTGTTATTTTTACTTTAAGTCAGAGTCTCACTAAGTTGCTTAGGGCTTAGCTGCTGAGGCTGGCCTTGAATTTGGGATTGTCTGCCTCAGCTTCTGGAGCCACTGGGATTATAGGCATGTGCCCCCAAAACTTTCTTGGTTAATCTTATCAACTATTTGTGGGATCATGAGGGAAAAAGTAGATTTGACAGACCCTCAGTCTTGTGTTATGATTTGTTTATAAAATGTCCCCCAAAAGCTCCTGTATTGATGCAGGAATATTCAGAGGTAAAAAGATTAGATTATGAGATCTGTCACCTGATCTCTCTAACCTAGTTTGAATGGACTGACTAGGTGGTAACTGTAGACAGATGGGGAGTGGCTGGAGAAGGCGGGTCACTAGGGTTTGCCCTGGAAGGGTGCACCTTCCCTGCAGCCCCTTCCCTCTCTATGCTTCCTGGCTGCCAGGCCTGGAGCAGCACTCCTCCACCATGCCTTTCTGCTTCACCTTGGATCCCAAGTGACAGACTGGGCTGATCATGGATTAAACCTCTGGAACCATGAGCCAAAATAAACTTTCCTTCCTCTACATTGTTCTACTGGGGTATTTTGGTCACAATAGTGCAAAGCTGACTAACATAGCTTGGATTGGCATTGATCTTAGATTTCCTCATAAATCTGGAATAGCAAAGACCTATGTCTATTTGATGTCTGTGCTATCATTTATCTTTAGGTCATCCTCAAGTGACTTAGTATATCAGAATAATGTCTATTGAACATCAGGGAGGAAAAATGAGAATCATAAGAAGCAATTTTCATTCCTAAGGAGTACGTATTCTTTTTAACTAATTCATTTTAGAACCACCAAATTCTAATTGAGTTCACCTAACATTTTTTTTCTCATTAACAATATAGAAACTAAAGATTGAGAGTAACTGACCATTTGTATGAAAGCTTTTATGTCTTATATGCATAATTTTTGAGCTATGTCACGGTGTAGCAGTGATCTTTGTGGGGGAAAATAACAGAAAAACGTGTTTCCCTTTATAAGTGGAAATTTATTAAATTTACATTTGTCAGTGATCTTTGTGGAGGAACATAATATAAAAAGAAACAGATTTCCTTTGATAAGTGGAAATAAATTTTTTATTCACTATTGCTTTGCAGAGAATAGCTAACTTAAATCAGATTACATGGTCTTTTTTTTCCAACTTCCTAATGTCTTTGACACTCAAGAGGATAGGAAAGGATAAACTTTGGTTTTCCAAAGCTTGTTTTAGCTTAGCTGTAGCAAAAATGGGATCCAAGGACCCAGGGCAGTCCTTTTAAAGAAGTTCTTAAAGTTGTTTCTGTTCTTACAATAATGTTAAGATGTTATTTGCCTTTTAAAAAATATTGATTTTATTAAAGGTCAACTCCTAATAGATATTTTAAAATATTCCATTTGAGGAAATGTGAAGTAGACATAAAGCACTTGTGATATCTTTCAAAGTATGATGGTTGTCTTTAACACAAATACTTAAGTGACTTTTTGAGTTTTGAGTTGAATAAAGTGCTTATTATTTTTTTCTGTACCACCATTTTACTTGAATGAACAAATGTCACACACTATGGTTATTACAGGTTGAGTTCCTCTTAGCTGAAAAACTTGTGACTAGAAATGTTTTAGATTTTGGATTTTTTGGATTGTGAGATATCTGCATATATAGAATGGTATATCTTGGCAATGGGACCCAATTCATAGTAGGAAATTAATTTATGTTTCACATACATTTTATACAAATAGATTGCAGCTATTTTTGTGCAATATTTTTAGTGCACCTGTTTTGACTGTAACCGGTCAAATGAGGTAACGTGTGGAATTTTCCACTTGTGGTGTCATGTCGATTCTCGAAAAGTTTTGAATTTTGGTGCGTTACAGATTTGAGGGTTTTTGTTCGTTTGTTTTTGACCCTTAATTTAATTCTGAGTGCACATTTTCTAGATGCCACAGACAGGTTCATATTGTGGCTTTAACAGCTTATAGAACAAGTACGTGTGCATATTTGTGCATTGTTTGGGATCTTCAATATAAAGTATGTCTTCAATATATTT
This sequence comes from Glaucomys volans, assembly GCA_020662805.1. Taxonomy (NCBI): domain Eukaryota; kingdom Metazoa; phylum Chordata; class Mammalia; order Rodentia; family Sciuridae; genus Glaucomys; species Glaucomys volans. The sequence goes on from JAJEJO010000510.1 coordinate 276,611, forward strand.
TAAAAGTGTAAAACATTTTTTTTCCTTTTCAAATTTGTTTTCATTTTTAAAAATTTAACTTTTAGAACCTATTGATTGTATAAATTAATGAGTTTTGTTGTGACATTTCCATACATGTGAAGGGAGCCTGAAAAAAAAAGAAAAAGAAAGAAAAAGAGAATTCATTAGTTGTTTCAGTTGATATGAAATGTATATTATGACCACCTAAGATTAAATTAATCTTAACTTTGGGAACATTCTTTAAACATTATATACTTATAGAACATTGTCCATAAATTGACATTATTTGGTTTATGTGAATGGGCCTGTGAGTCTTTTGTTTTAGAGTTATCAGTAGTTGAGACTCAGATGTGTCCTTAGCTGCAGAACTTCTTCTTTCTGTTTTTCTCTTGTTTTACATATAAAGTAACTTCTGGCCTTTTCTTTAAAATTAAGACCGGCAGGACTTTCATTTTTTTTCCTGATTATTATTTTACACATTCTCCAACCTTAGCAACCTGCCTCCTTCTGCACAAACATGATGTGTGTAAGCCACGGAGACTACTAATGCAATTTGCAATCTAACACACTGTGGAATGTAGCATAACCTGCCTTAAATAGTGCCCAAGCTTGATAGAAATAATTTCCCAATTTTAACCCTAGTGAGCATTTGAATTTTTCTGCTCATTCCACTTATTGCTCTTGTCTTTCCAAATTGCAATGTGTACTATATCATCTTCTGGGGTCTTTCAAGTCTCCCACTGGTTTTTAAGATAACTTTCTAAAACAATTCTGTCAAATACGTTATAAATCAGCATTAATGTTTACTGTGGGAGTACTTATCAGGAATCAATTAGGCATTTCTTTTTCCTAATTTTTTTTTAAAAAATGACATTTTATTATTGTGAAAATGAAATATGTGAAATTCAACTAGTACAGAACAATCTAAGTGCTTACAATTCCACCAATCATAAACAAACACTGTTAGTATTAGCTGCATACTTTTCTATAGATATATATATATATAAAAGTAGGGAAAATTAATAATTTCACAAAGATGTTTTCATATAAAAATCTTATTTTAAAAAGAAAGTATTGTTACTTGATCTGAAACAATTTCTAATTTTGAGGTAAAAATTTTCTTCATAATATTCAACACCAAGAGTGAACACAGAAAAATGAGAAATTACACTCCATTTATGTAGGATCTATCAAAATGCATTTTACTGTCATGTACAACTAATTCGAACAAATTTTAAAAATTTAAAAAAGAGTGAACACCTACATAAACGATAGACTAAGTAATGGTCAAGTATCAGTGCAGGTTCATTAGTTACAACAGAAGTACCACTCTGGTGGGAAATGGTGGTGGGGGATGCTGTGCTTGGGTGGAAAGGGGACATATGGAAAAGTTGTGTACTATCCACTCAATTTTTCTGTGAACTAAAACTGTTATTAAAAAATAAAGTCTACATATGTACCAAAAAGTGAGCTTTTAAGTAGAATTTTATGGTTTACCATAATGATGTATAAAACATTCAATGAACTAAAAAGAAGCTGTTGAGTAGGAGAAGAAATTTTCATAAACATATACTTCAATGAGTTTGGATCATTGCCTCCTATTTTTTGAAAAAGAAAAAAATATCTTTGCCAATAAGATACTCATTTTTAAAGTTCTCTAAAAAATTGTGAACTATATTGGAAGGATGATGTAATTAATCATTCATTTTTTTGTTTTTGTTTTTTAAAATTAAATAATTAATTTTTATGGTTCTTTTTAGATATACATGACAGTATAGTGTATTTTGACATATTAGATAAACATGAAGTATAACTTATTCTAAAGAGGATCCCATTCTTTTGTTTATACATAATATGAAGTTACACTGGTTGTGTATTCGTATATGAACATAGGAAAGTTATGTCCAATTCATTTTACTGTCTTTCCTATTCCCATTTCCTCTCCCTTCCCTTCAATCCCCTTTGTTTAAACCATTGAACTTCTGTCCTTCCCTTCCCTACCTTTCTTGTGATGGGTTAGCATTCACATATCAGAGAGAACATTCAGCTTTTCCATTTTTTTTTTAAGGAATTGACTTATTTCACTTAGCATGATAATCTCCAGATCCATCCATTTACTGGTAAAGTGTAGTCATTCTTTTTTATAACCGAGTAATATTCCATTGTGCACATATACCACATTTTCTTTATCCATTCATCCGTTGAAGGGCATCTAAGTTGGTTCCATAATTTAGGTATTGTGAATTGAGCTGCTATAAACATTGATGTGGCTGAGTCACTGTAGTATGCTGATTTTAGGTCCTTTGGGTATATACCAAGGAGTGGGATAACTGAGTCAAATGGTAGTTCCATTCCAAGTTTTCTGAGGAACCTCCATACTGCTTTCCAAAGTCTAACCATTTACTTTTAAAGTTATGTTTTCATTGTCAGTATCATGCCACAAAAGAAATCTTGAGAAATTTACATTTATTTCTTTGAAACTTGCTTTTTTTTCCACTCTCATTTCTTATTTTTACATTTTGAGGATTTAAAGCATTTGCATTCTGTTGTTTAGCCACAGTTCCTTCAAATATTTAGTCTTAACTGTATATGTAAATGAATTTTTTATTTATCACTAATCATGGTTTTTTATTTTGATTTATCTCTTGGTTGATTAAACATCACCATCTAGAATTTTTTGGTTGTTTTTAGAGAAACATAAGAGAGAAGAAGGGTTAAAAGAAGGAGTGTTTATATTTGTTTTCTCATTCTCTCCTGTTCAATTTAATACATATTTACAGGCAAGATAAAATAAAACGATCATTCCTCACTTTAGTCCAGATGTCTATTTCTGCAATGTAACTCATTTAGCATGTTGTAAGATCTATTGTCTGATAATATAATTATGAATTAATAATCAGGGCTAGTTTTCATTCTGAGGGAGGAAAAGAAGAAAAGGAAAAAAAAAAACACAAAAACTCAAAACCCAGACCCTCAGGAACAAAGCCAATTCTGACTCATTATCAAAATTATTTGGAAACTACTGATTAAGCAATATTTTTCTCAAATGCTGTAGAAACTGCAATATTCAAGCAACCTTGACTGTGGTTCAAATGAGAAATAAACAAAGGATAGTATATCTTATGCTATGATGCTTGCAACAACCACAAGAGACCACACCATGAGAACCTAATACCTGCTTTGTGCATACATTTATTTGTATTCATACAATTAGTACCATTATGAAATGCTTGTATTAGTGGTGGAATATCTGTGACAACATCAACCTGAATAGGAAGTTGATGTGGGTAACTATTTCAGTTTTAGATATGCACTTTAGAAAGACCAGTGAAGGAAAAAGGGAAGTACTGCCCAGAGAATGGGGGCTGGTGATTATAGTTGGCTGTGGAGGGTCAAGGAGTCTCTGGAGGCCCTGGCATGTCCAAGCAAAAGCAGGTAAGTCATATCTGATGAAAGGCTTTAAAATGTCTAAAAGTGACTTTGAAAGTGAACATATTTCTCATACAGATGTAGGCTGTCTTCAGTGGAAATAGAAGAGTTTAACTTTTGAAGACAGCAAGATTCCAGGGTTTTGGAAAATGCAGAGTGGTTAGGTATTATGGCATAGAAATGGTCCAAGGTCATTTAAAAGTAAATATATTGAGTAACATCAACAAAAATGATGGAGTAGGAAACTCCAAAACTTTATTCCTATAGTTCTATGCAACTCTGAAGTTTAATTAAAATACTTTATCACAACTAAGGAAATGCTTAGTGAAGAGAGAATTTACTAAACTGCGGTAAGAGAGAGATATGGCATTTCAGCTTACCTGCCTACCATCTCCACACCACAGCTGGACAGTGACTAACAGAGGGGGCAATACAAATCCTGTTCTCAAAGAATTGTGGTGGCATGTTTCGGCTTGTCTAGTGACTCTATGAGGGTTTGGACCCCAGATGGGGAGCTCGCCTTTGTTTTTTCCACTTTGAAACTATCTCAGGGCTGGAACCTCTTGAATGGCATTTGCTAAAAGCCATTTAAAGGAAAATGTTCTAGGAATGGCTCTCTGGGGTGAGGGATAAAAAATGGGGCAAGCAGGACCGGGACCAAAGAGCCTACAAAGAAGCTGGGAAAGGAGATACATGGGAGGTTATGAATTTTGCAAAGCTTCCATATACACTGGGGAATCTTGGAAGTATCCTCAGAAAAGGTCTCAGAAGACCCTAAATTCTCACATCTAACTGACAGTCAGGCAGGAATAAAATGCAGTTTAAGGCAGATTTGTAAAATGCCTGGTGAGTGTTGAAGGTTTTCCTAATGCACACAGAACCCATTTGCAAAGACTAGGAGATGTTTTCTTTGGGTTGCAGGTGTTTAAGGATATTATTGCCAAATCAGTAACTAATTAATAAGCTAATGGAACATAGAAGTTATTAGGCATACACAACAAAGAATTTAGATTTCAAAAATTAGTTTAGAAAATTCATTGAACAAACAAAAAGAACTATGACAAGTAACAGCAACAAACCCAAGGAAGAAGGAAGAATTGGTTTCCAGAGGTATTGCATTATAATATTAAAAATGTTTAGTTTACAACAATTAAAAAATTCTGAGGAATGCAAAGACACTAGAAATTTTGATACATACACAGGGGGAAAATAAAGAAAGAAAATAGAAAGTGTCTCTAAGGAAAATGGATATTTTACCTACTAGTCAGAGGGTTCAAATCAAGTATTTTCAGTATGCCCAAAGAGTTAAAGAAGACCTTGTAAAAAAAAAAAGAAAAGAAAACCAGAAGAGTCCCATTTCACCAAATTAAAACAAAAAACAAAAAACAAAAAAACAACCCAACAAAGATAGAAATTTAATAAAGGAAAAAAAAAATAGAAACTTTGTAGCCATAAGTACAATAACTTATGTGAAAAGATTCATGAAAGGCATTCAATAGCAGATTTGAGTAGGCAGAGGAAAGATACAGAGAACTTGAAACAGAGAAAATTGACAATCCCAATTGAGATTACCTAGTCTGAGAAGCAAGAAGAAAAATTAAAAGGAAGAAAATGAACAGAATATAAGAGGTTTGTGGAACATTATCAAGTGTACAATGTATACGAGGTTGAGCCCTAGAAGGAGAGAGGAGAGGAAAGGAGAGGAGAGGAGAGGAGAGGAGAGGACAGGAAGAGAGAGAGAGAGAGAGGGAGGCAAAAAGAATATTGAAGGAATAATGGTTGAAAAATTCCAAAATTTGATGAAAGAGATGAATTTACATATCCAATAAACTCAATGAATGCCAAATAGGATAAATTCAGAGATCCCCACTGATGCACATTATAATCAAACTGTCAAAAGACAAAGACAAACTGAGAATCTTGAAAACAGTAAAGAGAAGTGACTCATCATGCATAAGAGAACTTTAACAAGATAGTCAGTGACTCATCAGAAGCCATGAAAGTCAGAATGTGATTGAATGACATATTTAGAGTATTGAAAGAAAAATAATTGTAAGCCAATAATTTCATATTTGGCAAAACCATCTTTCAACATTAATGAGAAATCAATACATTTTCAGAAAAGCAGAAGTTGAAGGAGTTCATTCCCCATAAAGAATAACTCATAACTACATGAGGAAATAAAGAACACTGATAAAAATAGGTATGTGTATAATTTTAAGTCAGTATTATTTTATTTTTAGTTTCTAATTTTTCTCTACATAATTTAGAAGGCAAATGCATAAGTTTCATCTGTGTTAAATGGGCACACATGTTTAAAAGATGTAATTTGTGACAATAGAAATATTAAGGGAAAAAGATGAAATTGTATAGGACCTAAAGTTTCTCCTTCTTCTTTTTCTTTTTGTTCTATTGAACCTAAGTTGATATTGACTCAAACTAGGTGGTTATAAATGCAAGTTTAATTATAATATTGAGCACAACCACATAAATAAAAAATGTAAAAATAAAATAAAATATTACCCTAGAAAAAAATTAGCTAAAAAAGAAAGCATTAAAGAAGAACTGGAAAACAAAAAAAACAATGTATAAGATACAGTGAAAACAAATGGAAAAATAGCAGAATTAGTACTTCCTTATCTGTAATTATGAAAATGTAGATTAAATTTTGCATTTAAAAGTCAGAGATTAGAGATCGGTGGGAAAACAAACATGATCCAAGTATGTGTTGTCTAAAAGAGATTAATTTTATATCCAAAAACCACAAATAAGTTGAAAATGAAAGGATGGAAAAATATGTTTATGTAAATAGTAACCAAAAGAAATATATACCCAATATCAAACAAAATAAATTTAAATACAAAATAGTTATAAAAAAGACAAAATGGCATTTGATATTGATAAAATGTGAACATGTAGGATACAACAGGTGATAGAATAATTATAAACATGCACACCTAAAAAGTAGCTCCAGAATGCATGAAGTAAAAATTGACAGAATTGATAGCAGACATAGTTCTATAGTAATTATTGGAGGTCTCAGTTCCCTACCTTCAATAACAGATAAAACAACTAGATAGGTGGAAATAGAGGGCTGAGCAGCAATACATATTATGATACAGGTAGGCTCAACACTCTACCCCAAAACAACAGAATACAAGTTTTTCTCAAGGGCACAAGAAATAGTCCCCAGAATAGACCATATGTCAGGTCATAAAACAAACCTGAATAAATTGAAGGAAATGCAATAAAATAAAAAACATCTTCTCTGAAAACAGTGTAATGAAAAAGGAAATCAGTCTCAGAAGGGAAATAGGGAAGTTCAAGAATATGTGGAAATTAAACAACTAATGGGACAAAGAAGGAATCATGAGGAAATTAGAAAACACATTGAGATGAATAAAGCTGAAGATACAACATGCCAAAACTTAGGGGATGTAGTGATAATATTTCTCAGAGGGAAATTTATAGCTGTAAATGCTTACATAAATAACAACATTTCAAATCAATAACCCCAAGTGTACAATATAAGAAACTAGAAAAGAAGAACAAACTAAATCCAAAGCTAGCACAAAGAGGAAATAATAAAGATTAGAGTGGAAGTAAAGAAAAATGAATGATAGGAAAATAATAGAGTCAATAGAACCAAAAGCTGGCTTTTACAATTTGAATAAATTTGACCAGCTGACTAAAACAGAAAGAAAGTAGGATGCTCAAAATTATTGAAATTAGAAATGAAAGCAGGGGCATTACTGCTGACCTTATGGAGAGAAGAATTATGATAAAACACTATGAATAAGTGTCACTGATAAATTAGATAACCTATGTGAAATTAACAACTTCTTAGAAACACACAAAGTACCAACATTAAATTAATAAGAATTCGAAAATCTGCAGAAGGCTGAGGCAGGAGGATTGCAAGTTCAAGATCAGCCTGAATAACAGTCCTTGTCTCAAAATAAAAACCAAAAAGGGCCAGGTATGTTCTCAGAGTATCTCTAGATTCAACACCCAGTACTGAAGAAAAAAAAAAAAAAAAGGAGGAACTATGGATAGGCCTGTAACAAGGAAAGAGATTGACTTAATAATCAAAAACCTCCTCATAGACAGAAAAAAGGAACATGTGTACACTCTTGGTTGGATTGGAAATTGGTGCAACCACTATGGCAAATCAGTAAGGAGGTTCCTCACAAGACTGGGAATGGAGTCACCATATGATCCAGTCATATGACTCCTCAGTGTGTATCCTAAAGAATTAAAGTCACTGTACTATAGTGACACATGTGCCCACGTTTATAGCATGTTTATAGCACAATTCACAATTGCAAAACTATGGAACAAGCCTAAGTGTCCATCAATGAATGAATGGTTAAAGGAAATTTGGCATGTATACACAATGGGGCCATAAAGAAGAATGAAGCTATGTCATTTTCAGGAAAGTGGATGGAGCTTGACAGCATTATGTTAAGTGAAATAAGCCAAACACAGAAAGTCAAGGGTCATATATTTTCTCTCATATGAGGAAAGAGAAAAGAAAGGTGGCAGGGGAATCACATGAAAGTGGAAAGGAAATCATTAGAGTAGAGGAAAGTGATGGGGTGGGTTAGGGGGGAGGTAGAGGAATAATCCTGGGAAATGATATTGACCAAATTTTGTTAAAATGTGTGCATGTATGGATATGTAACAGCGAATCCCACTATTATGTATAATTATAATGCACCAGAAAAAAAATGTGGAGGGAAAGAACTTCCCTACTTAGAAGGGCTCAGGACTAGAGGACTTCATTGGTGAATACTACCAAACATTTAAACAGTTAACACCAAGACTCCTCAGATTCTTCCAATAAATATGTGAAAGGAACACTTCCTAATTCTATGAGAGCAACATTAACTTGATACCAAAGCCAGACAAAGATATCACAAGAAAACTACTGACCGATATCCCTTACATATATTGATAGGAAAATAAGAAAAACTCAACAAAATACTGACAAACTGAATCTAGTAGCATAGTAAAAGCATTATACAGCATGTTAAGTAAAATTTAAGCCCAGAATGTAATGTTGGTTCAATGTAATAAGCCACATTAATGTAATAAAGATAAAACCCTACAATGATAATCTCAATGATACAAAAAAAAAAAAAACCAAGACACTAGAATCCAACACCCTTTCATGACAAGAGCATTCAGTAAGCTCAGAATGGGGGGAACATCCCAACATGATAAATAACAATTATTAAAAATCCACAGCTAATAGCATGCTCAGTGGTAAAAGATTGGAAGTTTTGCTCCCAAGAACAGAAACAAGGCAAGAGTCCCAATTTGTCCAGTTTCTTTGACATTCTACTAGAAATTATATTCAGAGCAATTTGGGTAGTAAAAGAAATAAAAATGATCCCAAATGGTGAGAAAGACTAAAGTTGCCTTATTCACACATGACATACGTCTTAAACATACCAAGAAGAAACCCCAAACCCACTAGGACTAGTGAGGAAATTCAGCAAGATTTTGGGATACTAGAACAACATGTGAAAATGAGATGTATTTCTGCTGAATGCAGTGGTAAATGCATGAAACCACAAGTTCAAGGCCAGTCTCAGCACCTTAGTGAAGCCCTATGCAACTTTGTGAGATCCTTTGAGGACTGGGGATGTAGCTCAGTGGCAAGGGACCCCTTCAATTTTCAACATCAACAAACAAACTAAAAAGAGATGCATTTCTATAAATTAACAATGAACAATAACGAAAAGGATATTAAGAAAAAAATTACATTGACAATAGCATCAAAGAAAAAAAAAAGAAATAGGAATAAATTAAAGCAAGGAGTTACCAGACCTGTACAGTGAAAATCACAAAGCATTGCCAAAAGAATTTCAGAAGATTCAAGTAAATGGAAATACATTCTGTGTTCATGGATTGGAGACAGTGTTGTTAAAAAGACAATACTTCTCAATAAGATCTACATATTCAATGCAATCCTTAATAAAATACCAATGACTTTTTTTTCAGAACTGAAAATCCTCAAATTCACATGGAATCTTAATTTTAAACCAAAACAGTTAAAAACAAAATTGAAAAAGAACAAATTTTGAGGACTCCCATTCCTAATTTCAAAATTGTTTACAAAACTACAGAAATCAAAATCGTTTGGTACTAAAAAGATAGTCACAGATCAATGGAATAGAATTTAGAGACTAGAAATAAACCTACACCTTATGACCCACTGATTTTCTACAAATAGGCCAAGACCATTCCAGGGAGGAATAATAGTCTCTTCAAAAAGTGGTGCTGGAATAAATGGACTACCACATGTGAAAGAATGAAGTTCATACCATTTACAAAAATTAACCACAAAGAGATCAAAGTCCAGAGAAACCAAAATTATAAAGTGCTTACAAGAAAACATTTTCACTACCTCGAATTTGCAATAATTTATTTGTTTTGATACCAGAGGTGCACAAGAATCTAAAGAAAATACTAAAAAATGGACTTCATCAAAATTATGAATTTCGTGGTACTGGGGGTTGAATCCAGGGTCTTGCACATGCTCAGAAAATGCTCTATCTCTGAACTACATCCTCAGGTCTTTTGAAAATTTTTGAATTTTGAGATAGGGTTTCACTAAGTTGCCTAGGCTAACCTCAAACTTGTGATCTTCCTGCCCCAGCATTCTGAGTAACTGGGATTACAGGTATATTCCACCATATGAGGCTTCAAAATTACAACTTTTGTGCATAAAAATACATAGTCAGGAGAGTGAAAGGTAACCTACATAACTTGAAAAAGTATTTGAAAATTATATTTAAGATTATAGTATCCAGAAATTTACAAAGAACTTGTGCTATTCACATAAACAGCCTAATTAAAAAAATAGCTGAAAACCTTGAACAGACATTTTCCCAAAGGAAATACACAAATGGTCAACAAGTATAATAAGATGACCACGGTCACTAGTCATCAAAGAAATGCAGCTCAAAACCACACTGAGATACTACTTAATACTCATTAGAATTGTTGTGATAACAGTTCTTAAAAGATGGAAAATAACAAAAGTTGACTGTAATGTGGAGAAGTTTGAAGACTCATATATTGCTGGTGGGAAGTTAGAAAAATTGTAGCCCTTGTGAACAAAAATTTAGCAAGTTTTTAATAAGTTAAACAAAATTACAATATAGCTTAGAAATTTCACTATGTGACCCAAAGAATTGAAAACAGGTATTCAAAAAACCTGTACAGTGATGTTCACGGTAGCACTATTAGGAATCACAAAAATTAGAAACAACTCTCAAACCCATCACCTAATAAATGCAAAATGTGGTATATCCAGACAATTGAATGCTATTTATCCATGGAAAAGAGTGTATTTGTACAAGCATGACATGGAAGAACCTTTAAAACATGCTGTACAGAGAGAAGCCAGGTACAAAAGACCACATATTATATGATCCCATTTATGTGAAATACCCATACTAGTCATATTCATAGACATAGGAAGCAGATTAGTGCTTGCCAGGGCTTGGGATGGGGGAATGGAAAGTGATGACTTAAGGAGTAGAGGGATAAAAATCTTCTGGATCTCAGTATTGGTGGCCAGTGAATGGTTTACTTTGAAATGAGTAAAATGATGAAATTTATGTTATGTATATTTACCACAATTAAAAATGAAGCTTGTTAATTATAATTTCTATCATGTATTAGTCAGGGTTCTCTAGAGGAACAGAGTGAATATTGTGTGTATGTATAAAAATAAATAAATAAATAAATAAATAAATAAATAAATAAATAAATTTCCCAGGCTGGCCTTGAACTTGCAATCTTACCTCAGCTCCTAAGTAGCTGGGATTACAGGCATGTGCCAATGCACCTGGCTATAAGTTGTAAATCATCTAAAAATTACACGGTAAAAAGTATCTCAGAGTAATTGTTTTGGCAATATTCTCCAGGTCTGAGAAAGGATTAAACATATTTGTTTCTGTGAAAAAACATATTATTAGACTATTTTGGTGCATCACAATGGTGATAAGAACAAATTTGCTTCAGAGCAGTGGTGACCCATTCGTTAGTCATGATCCACAAAGCCTGCTGAACATTTGAAATGGGCTTAATGAGAACTGACATGTGAAATGTGGAAAACTGGGCTGGGAGATGTGCAGTTGTCCCTTTATAACTAGTAGGAATGAAAACCGCACTACTGGTTTGGGAGGGTATTGGTTTGCTAGGGCTGCTCTAAAAAAGTACCATAAGCTAAATGGCTTAAACCACAGAAATGTATTGTTTTATTGCCTAGCAGTCTGAGATGAAGGTGTCAGGAAAGGGGGTTGGATTCTTTTGAAGTTCATAGAATATATATATATATATGATGCATTGACTCAGTTTTGAGGCCCTGGTTGGGGCAAAAAGGTTTCCTTCTTGAGTATTGGTTGAAGCCAAACCTAAACCACTTCCCTTATCTGGGCTCTCTTGCTCCCGGCCACTATGCACCTGCTCTAATTGCCCCATGGTCCTATACCAGACAACTAGGAATGGCCTTTATGCTTTGAAACCCACAAAATTATTCAAGCTGACTGCTGCACAGGGAGCCCAGGAAAGCGAGCGAGCATCACCTGGTTTGCAATAATATGCTGCCCCCACAACTCTAGCTGTCCCTGGTGTCACCCTTGTGTGACCCTTGTGTGACCGTGTGGCAACCCTGTCATTTTGAAGCTGTCAGTAGCAAGAATTATTTTTATCAGTGCATCGTGTGGTGTCCCACAGTCAAAAGACTCTTTGAACCTCATAAAACAATTGGTGAGCAGAACAGCATGTGAACCTGGCTCTGGCATAGCTTCTCGGAGGTCTGCTGTTGGCTTACTATTTGGTCCCAAACCACCAGAAGAGCGGCTTAGGAAGAAGCTGTTGCCTGTGGTGAGCTTTTCCTTTAGATTTGCTGTCTGCTACTGTGTTTGCTGGTGGCTTCCACATCTCTCCTTGCCCAAACTTCCTTTGTTGAAATATTAAAAATGAGCAGTTTTAACTGGCTAAACTTGGTGGGTGAGAGACTAGGCCCGATGGGCCTCCAACTTAGGGAAATAGGAGGGAAAGAATTCTTCAAGAAGAATCACACTTTCCTGGGCCAGGTGTTTCTGTGTGTTTCCTCTCAGCCTGTGGTTGGCAGAGGTCCTCACGTTTTTGGCATTGGTGTTTCTTTATTTTGGGAGGCAGAACCCTGGTTTGTTCCTGTGTTTGGGCAACCCATATGAGGGAAAGTGGATTGGGCTCCCCCACAGAAGTGAAATGGTACCTGGGTCCCATCAGAGTTGCTGAAGTGGGGTAGCAACGTATCTGTCTTTGCTGTGGCAGACCTGGCTGCTCTTGCTGTGAATTTCATACTCCCCAGACCCTCAAGGGTGTTGTGGGTCACACCCTTAGAGACCAGTTGCCCAGTGTTGAATCTAAAGGAGTCCTCTGAAACAAGGGAACAAATAGTTCATCCGTATGCCCCCAACCCCACCCTAGGGCTTGCCAAAGATACCCATTGGTTAAACAATGTATAATGCCCAGTTATGGGTTTGGGCCTTAACAAGTGTTGCTACATGTCAACACGCAAGGGGACTGACATGTGGGACAAGGATTGTCTTAGGTTAGGCTGCTATAACAAAAATATCATAGATTGGGTGGCTTAAATAACAAATGTTTATTTCTCACATTTCTCACAGGAGGCTGCAACATCCAAGATCAAGACACTGGAAGATCTGTTATCTGGTGAGAGCTTGCTTCCTGACTTGCAGAGTTCTTATATCCTTACATGTTGGGATATTTAATACATAAATTTGTGGGAACACAAACATTCAGTTCATAGCAGGAGCTTAATGTGCTGTCCAAGGAGAGACATGTTTCCAGTGTCTCCATGTTTACCAAAGTCACATTATAAAGCCTCATGGAACATTGCTTATCCCCTTCAGAGTTCCAAATACAACTAATTGTAGCCAAGACGCACATTTCACCTTTCAAATACACAATGCTGAACTCTTGGAAAAGGCATTCAGCAGAACTGTCATGTCCCTAATGGGACCCAAACAGCCTATTTATTTGAGTCATATTTATTTCTTCAACTTTAATCTGCCAAATGTGTCCTTTAATGAGTCTTTGTCATGCTCCAGACCTTGATCTCTGGTAATTCAAGGCCCTTGGTCAATTCACATCTCACACAAATTTTTAAAAACTTTCCCATCACTCTTACATGTATTTAAAGGGAGATTTATTCCACCTTCTAATATATAAGGACCAGTTATATATGAAGATCTTTAATAAGTTCTGATATAAGACCCATTTTGGTCTGAACTTCTACCACTCAAAACACCCTTCCTCAATATTCAGATCATAGACAGAGGGTAATTCATCTGGATCTTTTTTCTGCAACCCTTCAGGAAATTGAAATCAGTTCTTCAGGTTCGTTACTGCAGACAGTTTGTATTACCAAGATGGGAGATAGACATCTCTGCACAGTCAATAAAAATCATATTTAAAGATAATAATAAAATCAATACCATATTTCAATCATAAAACCAAATCCGTATAAAGCCCCCTGGGTGATAAGACATGCTGAAAAAAATCAATATCAGATAATAAAAACCTTTCAAGTGGACTGCACATCTTTTTGTTGATGGATGCTCTTATTAGTATTTGTTTGTAGATTTGTGATCTCCAAACCTAAACTATCCAAATAAGCCATGTTTCAACCAAACACGACAAGTGCTTAGGCCTGCTTGCTATTGAGTGGGGCTAATGCAAACTTTGCAGCTCAGTGGTCTCATTGACTTGTCTGTCATCAACCAAATTGACAACAGAGGCAAAGAACCTGTAGTAATTGGCTGAACCAAAGACCCTGCTCTAGTCTTAAATTCCAATCTTAGCGCATATCTTAGAGTCCAAGCTTAGACATTTTAATTAGCAAACAACCCGGAACTCTATTAACAACTTACACTCAAATAAAGCTCTATGATTTAAAACCTATTTGTGAGGTGGCTGGGACTGTAGCTCAGTGACAGAGTGCATGATGAGCACGTGTAGACTCTGGGTTCAATCCCTAGCACTCCCCCCAAAAATAGAATTAAAAATAAAAATTATTTGCAAGCAAAGCCTTTATCATCACTGTTAGAAGTTTTAGAGTTGGCCATTCTTATTGAAGCTTTAATTATGCCAGTCCATTCTGTGCTTTCGTGCTTCATGGCAGCGCCATGGATGCTTTTATTATGTTTAAGTGTGCACCCACAAAGCCCCTTGACTTTTAAAGATATTTTCAAGTTAACGTTCCACATCCAACATTGCATTCAAATTTGATAAACTGCTCAACTTTGTATAATAGCATACATTCACAAAATAAAGACCTATATCAAGTGGGTATCCACTTGAAAATAATAGCCCTATTCAATGTTGTAGATAGTATTGTTCACCAGCCTATGACATTGGCATTTGAGATGACTTCTTCTTCAGGATGGCTTCACCCAGGACACCAAGACCATTATCCCAGGTATTTCCCTTCTAAGGCACTGACAAATTGGACACAGGTTATCTTAATGCACTTTGTGCTACAATAACAGAGATTGAGCAAGAAACTTAGTTTATGATTCTAGGCACTGGAAACTCTAAGATTGAGGGGTCGCTTATGGTGAGTTCCTCTTGCTACATCATCCTGAGGTGGAAAGGCAAATAGAGGGCAAGAGAGAGCAAGTGATTAAGTGTACATTTTATACACTTTTTAATTAGGATTGTTCCATTCATAAAGGTAGAGCCCTCATGACCAAAAAGCCTCCCATTTTACTCCACCTCACAATATTGTTGTATCTGGGATTAAATTGCAACACTTGACTTTTGGATGGCATATTCAAATCATAGTACATGATATTTATTGCTTTCCTTTCTTTGATAATGGAATTTATGACCTTACCTGAATTTTCCATTTGTTTAGCCCATGATCCTGTTATACTCCTTGTTTTCTGCCAAAACATACATCTCTATATTCCCTGTACTTGGTGTAATTATAAAAATTAGTGGAGATTATTGCTTTCCTGTTGATGCATCATCCAGAATCACCTCTAGATGTGCTAGGGTGAGGACCTCCCACTCTTTAGCACCTTCTCCTACTCCTCCAATTTGTCAGTACAACCTCCAGCCCATATCTTAGCCCATCTCTGATCATGACCACAGCGTCTACCCCTTTCCTTTGACTACAAACGAACACCATTAACCTTTACATATGCCCTACTTAACTACATAGATCATATTCTCCAATAATGCAATGATTATATCTCCCAACTTGAACCCTGAAATACAGTGAAGATATTATTGTAAAACTACAACACACGCTTTTAATATACTTTAACTCAACAATGATAATGAAAAAGTCCACATTAGTTTTCTTTTCTTTTTTTGTTTTTTTTGTTTTTTGTTTTTTTTTGGTCTGGGGAGTGAACATAGAGTCACTCAACCACTGAGCCACATTCTCAGCCCTTTTTAAAATTTTATTTAGAGACAGGGTCTCATTGAGTTGTTCAGGGCTTCACTAAATGGCTGATACTGGCTTTGGAACTTGTGAACCTCCTGTCTCAGCCTCCCAAGCCCATTGGATTACAGGTGTGTGCCACCGTGCCCAGCTCAGATTAGTTTTCTTGACTAGTGTCATCTAATGGGAAACTTACATATAGATTATCCTGCCTAGCTAAATTGCTCTTCTTGTACTCTGACTTTTTTCCCTCCTTTTTACTGTCATAACAAAATGTTTATGTACTGTGTAGGGCAATGTATGTACTACTTGCTAAAAATCTCTACAATTTAGGTCACTCAAATAACCCATATCATCAAACTTAAAATAGATATGAACATAAATGGGTCAATTTCAACGTAACAATTCTAAAAAATGCTTAGAAATGTTGTCGAGGCTCAATATTTATATATTTATTTATTTTAAACTTCTTCACATTTTTGATTGGTGTATTATAATTATACATAATGGTAGGATTCATTCTTACATATTTGTACATCCACATGATATAACAACATAATTTGTTCAATATCATTCTCCAGTATTTCCCCTTTCTTTCCCCTTATATCTCCCACTGGTCCCTTTCCTCTATTCTACTTATCTTTCAATTTTCATGGAATACCCTGCCTTTTTTCCCTATTTCTTCTCTAGTTTCCACATATGAGAGAAAAGGTATAATCCTTGACTTTCTGAGTTGGGTTTATTTCCCTTAACATAATGTTCTCATGTTCTACCTGTTTTTTCTGCAAGTTACATAACTTCATTTTTCTTTATAATTGAATAAAACTCAATTGTGTGCAACTACCACATTTTCTATATCCATTCATTCATTGATGGACACCAAGGCTGGTTCCATAGTTTGGCTATTGTGAATTGTGCTGCTGTAAACATGTATCTGCATGTATTGTTACAGAAGGCTGACTTTAGGATAAATACCCAGGAGTGGAATAGCTGGGTCATATGGTAGTTCCATGCCTAGTCTTTTGAGGAACCCCTATACTGATTTCCATGGTGGTTGTTTTAATTTATAATTCTACCAACAGTATAGAAGTGATCCTTTTTCTCTGTATCATCTTCAGCATTCATTAGTATTTGTATTTTTGATGGCTGTCATTCTGACTGGAGTGGGATGAAATCTCAGTGTAGTTTTGGCTTGCATTTTCATATTGCTAAAGATGTGGAACCTTTTTTTGATATAGTTATTGGCCATTTGTATTTCTCCTTTTGAGAAGTATCTATTTCATTTGCCCATTTATATTATTTTTTGGTGGTAAAGTTTTTGGGTTCTTCATTCTGGATATTAATTCTTTGTCAGAAGAGTAACTAGCAAAGATTTTCTCCAGTTCTGTAGCTTTTTATTCATTTTATTGTTTTCTTTGTTGTGCAGATTTAGCTTTTTAATTTTATGCTATTCCATTCATTAATTCTTGGGTCCTATTGAGAAAAACATTGCCCACACCTATATGTTGGAGTATTCACCCTATTTTTCTTCTATGATTTGCATAGTTTTTGGCTAATTCCTAGGTCTTTGATTCACTTTGATTTGACTTTTGTGCAGTGTGAGAGATTTGGATATAGTCTTTTTCTTTAGGTAAGGAGAAGCAGTTTTCCTACCATCATTTGTTAAAAAGGCTGCATTTTCTCCAATGTCTGTTTTTGGCACCTTTGTCAAGGATCAGGTGACTATATCTGTGTGGGTTTGTTTCTGTGTATTCTATTCTATTCCATTGGTCTATGCTTGTGTTTTTATGGCACTACCACACAATTGTTTGTTACTATAGTTCTTGTCAGGTAATGTCAGGTAATGTGATGCCTCCAGCATTACTTTTTGGCTTTTAATTACTTTGGCTATTTTGAATCTTTTATTTTTGAAATGAATTTCTGGAGTTTTTTCCCCCTAGATCTGTGAAGGATGTCATTTGTATTTTGAATGGGATTGCATTGAATCAATAGGTTGCTTTTGATAATATATCCATTTTAACAATAGCAATTTTGCCTGTCCATGAACATGGGAAGTTTTTCCATCTTTTTGGGTCTTCTTTAACTTCTTTCTTCAGTGTTCTGTAGTTTTCATTGTAGAGGTCTTTCACCTCCTTGGTTATGTTTATTCGTAGGTATTTTTTTGAGACTATTATGATGGAATTATTTTCATGATTTTTTCTTAATAGATTCATTGTTTATATATAGGAAAGCTATTGATTTTTGTCTCTTGATTTGTAACCTGCCACTTTGCTGAATTTATTAGCTCTAGCAGTCTTTTGGTGGAATATTTTGGATCTTCCAGGTATAGGATTGTATCATTGGCAAAGATAGATAATTTGACTTCCTCCTTTGCTATTTTTATTTTTTTTTATTTCATTCTCTTATCTAATTGCTCTGGCTAGAGTTTCTGACTATATTGAATAGAAATATTGAGAATGTGCATCTTTGTCTTATTCCTGATTTTAAAGTAAATGCTTTTATTTTTTTCTCATTTACTATGAGGTTAACTTTAGATTTGTCTTGTATAGCCTTTTTGATGTTGAGGTCGTTTCCTTCTATCTCTAGGTTATTTAGTGGTTTTATCACAAATAGGGGCTGAATTTTGTTAAAGTCTATCTTTTTTTGAGATCCCTATGTGATTTTTGTCCTTAATTCTATTTAAGTGGTGAATTACATTTATTGATTTGTGTATGTCAAACCATTCTTGCAACCTGGAATAAAAACCCACTTGGTGATGGTGTATAATCTTCTTCATATTTTGTTGAAAATGATTTGCTAATATTTTATTAAGGATTTTTGCATCTAAGTTCATGATGGATATTAGTGTATGGTTTTCTTGATGTTTATTTATATGGTTTGGGTATGAAAGTGATATTGGCTTGATAGAATTAATTTGAAAGTATTACATCCCTTTCTATTTCATGGAATGATGTGAGGAGCATTGGCATTAGTTCTTTAAAGGCCTTTAGAATTCAGTTGAAAATCCATCTGATCTTGGACTTTTTGGTGTTGGAAGACTTTTTATTACTGCTTTTATCTCATGGCTAGTTATTGGTCTGTTTAGGTTTCCTATGTCCTCTTGATTCAATGCTGGCAGGTCATATTTGTCTAGAAATGTATTAATTTTTCTAGGTTTTCCAATTTATTGGAATATAGATTTTCAAAATGGTCCCTAGTGATTCTGTGGATTTCTGTGATGTCTGTGATGATTTCTCCCTTTAAAAAATCTCTAATTTTATTAATTTGAGTCTTCTCTCTTTTAATTTTGATTAGTTTGGTAGGGGCTTATCAATCTTGGCTAACTTTTCAAAGAATCAACTCTTTATTTCATTGATCCTTAGTATTGTTTTTTATTCTCTATTTCAGTGATTTTGACTCTGATCTTAATTATTTCCCCTTTTCTACTAATTTTGGAATTTGTTTATTCTTGTTTCTCAAGGACCTTAAGATGCAACATTATTTATTTATTTAGGATTTTTCTGATTTTCTTTTGTAGGTAGCTATACCCTTTCCTTTGTCTTTGTAATGTCCCAGCAGGTTTGGTATGATGTGTCACTATTCTCACTTGATTCTGAGAATTTTTAAATTTCTTCCCTGATTTACTCTATCACCATTTATCATTCAAAAATGTATTGTTCAATTTCCATGTGTTTATAAACTTTCTGTAGGGTTTTTTTTTTCTAAAATATGGTCTGCTTTAGAGAAGTTTCTATGAGCAGTTGATAAGAAGTGACTTGGAGGAGGAAATATTTATATGTGTTTGGTAAATCCATTTGATTTACAATACTTCTTTAGGTTTGAAAATTCTTTGCTGAGTTTATGTCTGAATGACCTATCTATTGGTGAGAGAGGTATCTTATGTAGTTAGGCAAATCAACATTTGGGACACAAATGTTTACTGTGGTTAAATCTTCTTGGATTGTTCCCTTTACCCTTGCTTTGAGAGGAGTGTTCGATTTGCCTGTTATATCCATTTCTAGCCTCTCACTTTCAGTTTGTGATTGTCGTTGCTTGCAAGGAAAGTCTCTTGAAAACAACATATAGTTGAGTCTTGTTTTGTTATCCACTCTGCCAGCCTATGTATTTTAATTGGAGAGTTGAGATCATTTATATTCCATGTTATTTTAGAGAGATGCACATTAATTCCTGCCATTTTGATTTATTTCTAATGCTTGATTTGTTCCTGTTTTTCATTTGCTTAGCTAATATTCAAAGGAAATTTGTCCATTGCAAACTCTGGGATTTGTTTTTGATTTCTTCTGTTTGTAGCATTTAAGTATTTTCTGTAGTGCCAGTTTAGTAGTCATAAATTATTTTAGTTTCTGCTTAACTTGGAAGGTTTTTATTTATCTTTGATTTTAAGGATAGCTTTGTCCAAGATAGCAATCTTGGTTGACATTTATTTTGGGGGTGGGGGGTTGGAACACATTGTTCCAAGTCCTCTAAGGTTTTAAAGTTTATGCTGAAAAATCAGAAGTATTTCTGATTGACTTGCCTCTAAATGTGACCTGACATTTTTTTCTCTTGAGGTTTTAAAATTCTGTCCTTGTTCTGTATGTTAAGCATTTTATTTATATGTCATGGAAAGTTTTTTTGATCTTGTCAAAAAATGATATATTTGGGATTCTATATGCCTTCTATATCTGAATGCCCTCATTCTCCAGGTTTGAAAATTTTCTGTTATTATTTCCCTGGAGATGTTATCCATGACATTAGCCTGCATCTCACAACACTTTTTGATTCCAGGGATTCTTAAATTTGGTCTCTTAATGTTGTCCCAGAGTTCTTGTTGATTCTGGTAATGGGCACTTATTTTCTTTTCTTTATACTGTCTGATTATTCCAGGCTGAACATTTTGTCTTCCATCTATGAGATTCTGAATTCAGTATGGTCTACCCTATTAGAGAGACATTCAATTGAACATTTCATTTGATTTATCATGTCTTTCATTCCCATGCTTTTTGTTTGAGTTTTTCAATATGTCTATGTCCTCACTGAGTTTCTCATTCATATCCTGTACTGACTTCTTTAATTCATTTCATTGTTTTTCTGTGTTCTCTTGGAATTCATGATCATTTTTATGATCATTCTTTTGGATTCTTTATCTGATCTTTCAGTTACTGCAATATCTTTGGAGCCAGTTGCTGGTGAATTAAGAACTTTAGGAGTTGTTTTGTTACCTTATTTTTCATATATTTTTTATTCCTGTGTTGAGTTTTAGGCATCTTTGGGGATGGATTTCTCTTCCACTCTTATGTGTGGGTATTATGGTTTAGATGTGGTATCCCCCAAAGCCTCAAGTGTGAGACAATGCAAGAAGGTTTGGAGGAGAAATGATTGGGTCATAGCATTAACCTAATCAGTAAGTTAATCCCTGGTGGAATTAACTGAGTGGTAACTGGAGGAAGGTGGGGTGTGACTCGAAGAAGTGATTCACTGGAGGCTTGGCAATAGGGTGTATATTTGTATCTGGCAAATGGAGACCTCTCTCTCTCTCTCTCCCTGCTTCCTGATCACCCTGTAAGCTGCTTCTCTGGCACACTCTCCTGCCATATTGTTCCCATCTCACCTGGAGCCCTGAGGAATGGAGCCAGCTGTCTATGGACTAAGACTTATGAAACTGTGAACCCTCAAATAATCTCCTCCTCCTCTTTGGTTGTGCTGGTCAGGTCATTGAGTCACAGCAGCAAAAAAGCTGTCTAAAGCAGTGGGCCATTTTAGGTACAACCTTGTCTTGCCAAATTGTTCTGGGATGTCAGGTTTTTGTGAATTTTTAAATATATTTCCAAATGGGTTTATAGTATAATTTCCATGTTAGTTCTTTGGTCATGATAAGTGTGTTTTGTTAAGAGTTCATATTTTGTCAGGGTTGAGAATTCCACTTTCCCTCTAGGTCTCTGAAGAGTGATGTTCTTCTTGTAGATCTGGCAATTGTGTTGTATATAGCAGGGTTATGTGGAGTACACCTTCTGTGACTATTCTTCACTACTAGGACTTATACAACATTAATTACTACAGAAACAGGACTAATGGGGTCAGCAACTGCCAAAAGAAAAAACAATAATTAGCCATGAACTAGATCTGGCATTAGAGTAAATTTCAGATGTCAGCTACTCCATCCACAGTACTAGTAAATTCAGCAACATCAATGGCGGGTGCAGGAATTATTTAAACCAAATAATACTAAAAGATGCTACAGAGAAAAAGAAGAAGAGATGTAGAAAGCGATGCCTATAAAAAGGAGGAGAAAAAAATAAATAAAAGAAAAAGTAAGTAAAGAGAAAGAAGAGAATTTGACTATAGAGGAAGAAGAAAGGAGAGAAAGGTAACCAATAGAAACAAAGTAAAAACAAAATAAACAAAAATCCTATCCCTCAAAAGACAAGACAAAGAAAATTACTGTTTCCCTGTGTGCACGGTTATGCCTAATTTTCTTCTTCATAAGGACATTGGTCATATTAGACTTGGTCCAGGCTAACTCCAATAGACCTCATCTTAACAAATTATATTTTCAATGATGCCATTTCCAAATAAGATCGTATTCTGAGGTACTGGGGTTAGAACTTCAGTATACGGACAAGCAATTTGACTCATGACAGAAGTATTTATTAAAGCCCTTTTTTACTATACTTCTCTTTATTTTTCTAGTTGTTGTTTTTAGATATACAAGACAGTAGCGTGTATTTTGATTCTTACACATACATTGGGCACAACCTATTCCAATTAGGATCCCATTCTTGTGGTTGTACATAATGTGGAGTTACACTGGTAGTGTATGCACTTATGAGCAATGGAAAATTATGTCCAATTCATTCTCCATCATTCTTATTCCCATCCCCTGTCCCTTCCCTTCATTCCCTGTTGTATAATCCAATGAAATTCAGTTATTCTCCTCCCTACCCTCCCTACTGTGGGGTTAGCATCCACATAACAGAAAGAACATTTGGCCTTTGGTTTTTTGGAACTGGCTTATTTACTTAGCATAATAGTCTCCAAATCCATCCATTTACTGGCAAATGCCATAATTTCATTCTTCTTTATGGCTGAGTCCATTGTGTATATATAACACATTTTCTTTGTCCATTCATCTGTTGAAGGCACCTTGGCTGGTTTCATAGCTTAGTTATTGTGAATTGAACTGCTATAAACATTGATGTGTCTGCGTCACTACAGAATGCTGATTTTAAATCCTTTGGGTATAAACTGAGGAATGGGATAACTGGATCCATTCCAAGGTTTCTAAGGAATCCTCATGCTTCTTTCAGAGTGGTTTTATCAATTTGCAGTCCCACCAAATGAATGAACATTTTTCCCCACATCCTTGCCAACATTTATTGTTACTAATATTCTTAATTATTGCCATTTGGACTCAGTGTAGTTTTAATTTGCATTTCTCTAATTGCTAGAGATGTCAAATATTTTTTCATAATATTTTTTAACCATTTGTATTTCCTCTTCTGTGAAGTGCCTGTTCAGTTCCTTTGATTTGTTTTTTTGTTGTTGTTGTTTTGTTGTTTGTTTTGTTTCTTTTTTGTTTTTTGGTATTTTTTGAGTTCTTTGTATATCCCAGAGAGTAATGTTCTATCTGAGATGCAGGTGACAAAGATTTTATCCCATTCTGTGGGCTCTCTCCTTACATTATTGATCATTTCCTCTGCTGTGAAGAAGTTTTTAGTTTGATACCATCCCATGTATTGATTCTTTATTTTACTTCTTGTGCTTTAGGAGTCTTGAGGAAGTCCATTCCTGAACTGACGTGATGGAGAATTGGACTTACTCTTTCTTCTAGAAAGCACAGGTACCTGGTCTAATGCCTAGGTACTTACCCACTGTGAGTTGAGTTTTGTGCAGGATGTGAAATAGGAATTAATTTCAATCTATTACACATGGATTTCCAGTTTTCCTACCACCATTTGTTGAATTGGCTATCTTTTCTACAATGTATTTTTATGGCACATCTCTCTAGGATGAGATAACTGAATTTATATGAGTATGTCTCTATGTCTTCTATTCTGTACAATTGGTCTTCATGTCTGTTTTGGTGCCAAAACCATGCCATTTTCATTACAATAGCTCTGTATAATTTAAAGTCTGGTATTGCTATGCCTCCTGTATCACTTTTCTCACTATGGATTGTTTTGGCTATTCTGGACCTCTTTGTTTCCCAAATGAATTTAATTACTGCTTTTTCTATTTCTTTAGAGAATGTTATTGGGATTTTAATAAAAATTGCATTAAATCTCTATAGCACTTTTGGTAGTATGGCCATTTTGACAATATTAATTCTGTCAATCCAAGAGCATGGAATATCTTTCCATTTTTCTAATGTCTTCTTCAATTACTTTCCTTAGTGTTCTGTAGTTTTCATTGTAGAGGTCTTTCGCCTCTTTTGCTAAATTGATTACCAAATATTTTATTTTTTTTTAGGGTGTTGTGAACAGTGTAGTTTTCCTGATTTCTCTTTCAGCTAATTTGTCATCAGTGTATAGGAATGCGATTGATTTATGGGTGTTAATTTTACATCTTGATACCTTGCTGAATTCATTTATGAGTTCAAGAAGCTTTCTCATGGAGTTTTTGTGCCTTCTAAATATAGAATCATGTCATTGGCAAATAGAGATTGTTTGAGTTCTTTTTTCCTATTCATATCCCTTTAATTTATTTCTTTTGTCTAACTGCTCTGGCTAGAGTTTCAAGGATTATGCTGAATAGGAGTGGTGAAAGAGGGCATCCCTGTCTTCTTCCAGTTTTTAGATGGAATGCTTTCAATTTTGCTCCATTTATAATGATGCTGGCCTTGGGGTTAGCATATACAGTTTTTGCAAAGTTGAGGTGCATTCCTATTATCCCTAGTTTTTCTAATGTTTCAAGCATGAAGGGTGCCGTATTTTGTCAAATGCTTTTTTGCATATATTGAGATAATCATGTGATTCTTGCCTTTAAGTCTATTTTTGTGATGAATTATATGTATTAATTTTCATATGTTGAACCAACCTTGGCATGAACCCCACTCGATCATGGTACAATATTTTAAAAATGTTTTTGTATGCAATTTGCCAATATTTTATTAAGTATTTTTGCATCTATGTTCATCAGGGATATTAGTCTGAAGTTTTCTTTCTTTGATGTGTCTTTGTCTGGTTTTGGTATCACTAGCTTCATAGAATGAGTTTGGAAGGGTTCCCTCCTCTTACTTGGTGTAAATTCTTCTTTGAGGATCTGGTGGAACTCAGCTAAGAAATCATCTGGTCCTGGACTTTTCTTGGTTAGTAGGTTTTTGATGGAGTCTTCAATTTCATTGCTTGAAATTGATTTGTTTAAATTGTCTCGATCCTCCTGATTGAATTTGGGTCATAGGTCTCTAGAAATTTGTTGATGTCTTCATGATTTTCTATTTTATTGGCGTATAGATTTTCAAAGTAGTTTTTGATTATCATCTGTATTTCAATAATATTCGTGGTGATACTTCCTTTTTCATCATGAATTTTAGTGATTTGTATTTTCTCTCTTGTTCTTCATTGACTTGGCATGACCCATCAATTTTACTGTTAGGTATATACCCAAGAAAATGAGTGTGTACATAGACCAAACAACATGTGCAAAGCATGAATGTTCATAGAAGCTATATCTCTTAGCCCTAAACTGGAATCAGTCAAAATCACAGAGAAATCGATGAATAAATTATAGTATTTTCATTTAGAAAACCCTACTACATGGCATTTAAACTTGAACTGTGTAAAGAATTTTATTTATAAGAATCTGAAAAACGAGCAAAATGAGTCAATGGTGTGGAGTTGGGTATGTAGCTCTGTAGTAGAGCGCTTGCCTAGCATTCATGAGGCCCTGGATTTAATTTCTAGCACCATTAAACAAAAATCAATGGTGTATAGATCAGAGTGGTATTGACCTCTGGTGAAAGAATATTGAATAGAATGTTATACTCCATGTATGCATACTCTCAAATACACTCCATTGTCACATATATCTAAAAAGAACAAATAAAAAATTTTTTTAAAAAAGGAGTGAGAAAGCATAATGGAAATTTTGAATAATGAAAGTGAGTGCTACCTTGGTTTTGGAAATGTTTATGTGAGTGTATATATATGTACAGATTCATCAAGGTGTACCCTTTTACCATATATAATTTATGCTTTAAGTAATGCTACTTTTAAAATAAAATTGACCAATTATACTGAGTGCATATACAAATATAAAGAATCTCACTCTTATAATTATAATGCATCACTAATAATAAAAATTGCTATGTAATTTATTTTTAATAAATAAATTAATAACTCCCTTTTAAAAATTAGTGTCTTATGGATGTACATGATGGTGAGATTCACTGTTGGTATATTCACATATATACATAGGAAATTTAGGTCATATTCATTTCACTGACTTTCCCTATTCCATAAACCGCTATGTAATTTATTTTGGTACTTTATTGTTATGAGAGAATTAATGATTCTTGGATTTTTTCTTTTATCATTTAGAAAAACTCACTGTACTTCCTTCCCAGACTAATCAGCTAACAACATACAGAAAGGAAATGAAGATAAAGATAAGCAAAATGATAAGGAGAAATGACATAATCCTGCTGAACTGAGAGTAAACAGAAGTGACCAGGAGGGAGAGTTTCAGTGAGCCCAGGGATTGATTCACAGTGGATTTGTGTTTAGGTAGAACACTACTCCAAATGCATACTTTGGCTTTGAGGTTACTGACCTCCATCATTATCATGGTACCTGGTAAGTGTGACATTCTCACATTTTTGGAAAAAAAATTAAATTACCTTTAAATAATGATGAGGATTCTCTTGATTCACTTGTAAGATGTCTTTTGAATTGTCCTGTAGCACTGATAAATCTCTGCACTATCTGGCACACTTCTTCTGATTTATCTTATTCCAATGATGTGGTCACCAGGTAGTACAATAGACCACTAAAACTTATTCTTCCAGTCTAATTAAAACTTTGTGCACTTGAACCAACATCTTCCCTTTTACTGTCCCTCCCACAAACTTCCGGTCTTTGGTAACCAGTATTTTACTCTTTGTTCCAATGAGATCTACATTTTTAGGTTCACCATAAAAGTGAGATCATATACTATCGTTTTCCTGTGTATGACTTAGTTCACTTAGTAAAATAATTTCACTTAGCACTTCCATCCCTGTTGTCATGAATGACAGAATATTTTTCTTTTTAAAGGGTGTATTCTGTTGTGGTGTGTGTGTGTGTGTGTCTCACTTTCTTAATCCTTTCACCTAATGATGGACATTTAAGTGCTTGTATACCTTGGCTGTTGTGAATAGTGCTCAAATGAACAGAATAGTGCAGATATCTCTCAACATATGTATTTCAAATCGTTTGGACATATAGCCAGAAGTAGATTGCTGGATGATATGAAGGGAGGAGGGATGGGATAAGGAAAGAACAGTGAAATGAATCAGACCTAATTTTCCTATGTACATGGATGAGTATACCACTATGAATATCACCATCTTGTATATCCACATAACACTAATTTAAAAACTGTTAAAAACAGAATATGTATTCCTTAGTTGTTGAAAGTAGTCTAGAGATGTCAGTTATACCCAGCTGATTGATGGGGTGGGTTGAGTTTAGATATGCCTATCCCAATCTTATGCTTGTTGGTTCTGTCCATTTTGATTTCTCCTCGAAGTTGTATTAGTTTAGCCCTGCACATTTTGACACTCTGTTGTTAGATACATATGTGTTAAGAATTGCTAAGTCTTCTTGGAGAAGTGATCCAAGACAATGCCTTTCACTCTGATACTTTTCTTTGTTCAAATTTTTCTGTCCAAATTAATATAACTATTCAGTTTTTTTATTAGAATTATCATAATAATCTTGTTCCTTCCCTTTATCTTTAAACTATGTTGATCCTTACATTTAAGTGAATTTCATGCAGTCGTCATATATATGGATATTGCTATTTATCTATACTGAAAATTTTATTTTAATTGCTGCATTTAGATCATTGATATTCAGACTGATCATTGATGTATTTGTGTTAACATATACTATAGTTTCTACTGTTTTCCTATTGTTGCCCTTTTTCCTATTTTTGTTTTACACTGTCTGCCTTTTATAGTTTGAGTGGCGTAATTTTAGTAATTCTATTTTCTCTCCATTCTTAGTATACCAAATATGTTTCTATTTTTACATTTAGTAGTTGCCCTGGAGTTTACAATATGCATTTACAACTAAACTGAATATACTTTCATAAAATAGTATTTTGCTTCATAGTTAAAATGAGTACAATATAATAACAAAATAACTTGAATTTCCCACTCCTGCACCTTATACTATTTTTTTTAAACACACACACACACACACACACACACACACACACTAAAGCAAGTTTTCAGTAATCATGTTTGAAAGTGTTTAGGACTACTTTTTTTAAATTTTGGTTCACTGTACACAAAGGAAGTACAACTATTGTTTTTCTGGTTGTACACAAAGTAGAATCATACAATTTGCATATTCATACATAAACATAGGGTAATGATGTTTGTCTCATTCTATTATCTTTCCTTCCCTGCCCCCTCCCCACCCCTCAATATCCTCTATTCAATCCATCCTTTCTCCATTTTTCCCTTACCTCTCTCCACCCCCATTATGTGTCATCAACCATTTATCAGAGAAATCATTCAGCCTTTAGTTTTTTGGGATTGGCTTATTTCACTTAACATGATATTCTCCTATTCCATCCATTTACCTGCAAATGTCATAATTTTACTATTCTTTATGGCTGAATAATATTCCATTGTGTATATATACCACAACTTTTTTATCCATTCATCCATTGAAGGGCATCCAGGTTGGTTCCACAATCTAGCTATAGCGAATTGGGCTGCTAAAAAACATTGATGTGACTGCATCACTTGTAGTATGCTGATTTTAAGTCCTATGGGTATAGGCCAAGGAGTGGGATAGCTGGGTCAAATGGTGGTTCCATTCTGAATTTTCTAAGGAATCTCCAAACTGCTTTCCAGAGTGGTTGCACAAATTTGCAACTCCACCAACAATGTATGAGTATGCCTTTTTCCCCACATCCTTGCCAACACCTATTGTTGCTTGTATTCTAGATAATAGACATTCTAACTGGGTGAGATGATATCATAGGGTAGTTTTGATTTGCATTTCTCTTATTACTAGAGAAGTTGAACATTTTTTCATATATCTGTTGATTGCTTGTAGATCCTCTTCTGTGAAGTGTCTGTTTATTTACTTAGTCCATTTATTGATTGGGTTATTTGTATTTTTGGTGTAAAGTTTTTTGAGTTCTTTATAAATTCTGGAGATTAGTGCTCTATCTGAAGTTTTGGTGGGAAAAAATTCGACATCACCCAAGGGTTTTAGGAACTATGAAATTAAAAAGTTGAAGTAGATAAGGACTCCCTCTTTGTACCTCCCTCTGATTTCACATCATCCCTTTTTTTTCTTTTAAATTAGGAAAAATAGGGAGAGAAGAGACATAAATAAATTCTTCTCAATTATTATTCTAAAATCTGTGAGAAAAGGCTCTAACTTTGTCCATCTAGGTGAGGTTCTCACCATTGGACCATACAACTTAAAGTAGGGAGTGGCATATACAGTTAGATGCCCACACTGTGCCAATAATCTTGCTAGCTGGAGTAGGAGTTGGAGTGGAAGAAGGGAGAAGGCATTACGTTGTATAAATGGATTGACAAAATGAGATGTCTCATAAATGAGAAATCATTGATTAATTATGAATATAATTTTCAACATATTAACATACTACCATTACTAGGTGGCACAACTTCTGATTTCTGTTTTGCAATGATTTTTGTGTAACATCAGTGATGGTTAATGGATTGTCTCTCATGTTGAATGAGACTTTGTGGAGAAATAATGGACCCATGTATATGAGAACATAAAATTGATTTAACTTATACTTCTTTAAATATTTTCTAGATTCAAGAAGTTCATGCATGGATGGAAAGCAGATGACATTACCTCCTACAGAAGGTAATATGCTTCCTTATCAAGGGCCAGCACTGAGGGGATGGAGAGTTGAACTGTGTTAGAAACAGTGGCTGATGGCCTGGCTGCTGGTCAACTCATGTCTAGCTTTAGAATATGGTGATCTCATTGCTGTGGTATGAGGTGCCCCAAATGACCCTACCACTACTTGCTCCCTAAACAAGGCACAATCTCACTTGCCCGTACATCTTTGTCAACTTGGAGTGGTGGAAAGACAACGGGTTTAACTTCCTGTCAGGACTGAGTTCAAGTGTTGTTTCTTTTTTTATCTTCTTATGTGATCTTCATTTGACCATGAAATGCAAGGGCTTGAGTACCCAGAAGAGAGAGTGACACCCAAACAGGAAAGGACAGACATTGAATATAGAGTTTAGTGAAAGAAAGATTCATTCACATAAAAGGTTCACTCCACCATAGCTGCTTCTGCCCATGTTAAAGTGATGATGTCACTTACCTCACCTTTGTTGGAGGTGAGCTGTGGTAGATGCATTGGTTGAAGAAATCACCTCTTGGCAAACCATTCTCAGTCATGGACAGCTTGTGCTGTTTTTGGGAAGTGTGAGATGCTATTATAAGATGTTTGTAGGTCTCAGGGCTCAAGTTTTGCTTTAAAAGATGGACACAAGGGGTCAACTTTTATATTTAATTCTAACAACTAGATTGAACATATGGAAGCAAAATTTGTGATCCAAATTCTTAACAGAACTATCTGTGAGTGTATGTGTGACTAAAAAATAAAGAAGAAAAAATTATGTAAAGTCTATGATAATATCATAGTTTTGCAATAAAATCCTTTTTATGAAAAACTTCCAAGGAAGAACAAATTTTTTTATTTCTTAATTTATATAGCACACTTCTTTTTCACCTAAAGTAAATATCTGTAGATCTCTCTTATCACTAAGCATCGTTTTTCATTTTTCTATAATCATTAATCTGATGAAATAATAGATCATACTAAAATTTGTTGATTTCACTGACTTTGCTATTCTCTAAAAATATAAAATGTTTCTAACTAGTTCAACCTGAATTCCATCTGAGTTACTTCTAATGAAAATCACATGCTTTCCACATTCATGTATATCTTAAATGTCAACATGAGGGACAGGTATTCAATTTTATACTACCAATTTTTTGTGTGTGTGCTCATCAAAAACCAAGGAGAGACACTCACATAACTAATATTCTGTTTTCTTTTCTCTCCTGAGGAGCATGTATTGTGTGATTAATCCAACACAGCTCACCAAAACATGATATTTGGGACATTGCTTTTATGTAGGAGTCTCTTATTTGTCTGTTTCTGTATATCAAACTCTTGATTTAATCCCCACATTCTTATAATACATATTCTTTCCATAGTAATGAATAATATTAGAATAAATCGGCCAACTCTTTTTTTGGCTTAATAATTTACATATTTTGTGATTGTTAACTTATTGTGTAGGTCTGTAATAAGATCACCAGGAAAGCCAGGTTCTAGTACAACTTTATGTAATCTGCTGTGAACAAGTTGAAAACCAAAGTTCTTGATCAAGGTTTCCTTTTCTCATTCTCCTTGTGTGTGTCCAGTTACTACTTCACTGTCCGTGCAGATGGGTGCAAAGGCTGTGCTCTGCTGTCCTTCTATCCCACCAACAAGTGTGTTGGTGATTACAACATGGAAAATAATCCTCAGAGACAAATCCCTGTGCAGCATTTCCCACAAAAGAGATACAAATGAGACCTCGGAGACCAACTGTACTGATGGGAGAATCACCTGGGCCTCCAGACCTGGCCAGAGTCCTCACCTTCAGATCCATCCTGTGGCCATCACTCATGAAGGGAATTACGAGTGTCTAACGGTAGCAACGGATGGGAGTTTCGAACATAAATATCACCTCCAAGTGTTAGGTAAAGAATGTCACATATTGTGATATATTGGATTGCTGGATTTGTGACTGAATCAAATGTCTCTCTCAATTCCATATCCCTACATTGAGACTGAAGCATGATTTCCCTTACATCTCTGCAGTGCCTCCTGAAGTGACCCTGCTTCCAGGGAAGAATAGAACTGTGGTGTGCGAGGCAGTTGCAGGCAGGCCAGCTGCAGAGATTTTTTGGACCTCAGAGGGGGATTGTGACACTGAGAAACAGGACTGGGACAATGGCACAGTGACCACCAGGAGTATGTGCCATTATCCAGATGGCAACGTGTCCACTGTGACCTGCTTTGTCTCCCACCCGACTGGCAACAAGAGTCTATCCATACATCTGCTTCCTGGTTAGTAATTCTAGTTTTTTGTTTGATTTTTCCATTCTTTTAAAGGAGTTATGTGAAGAAGGAAAATAGGGTGAAATTTTATTCAAGGATTCCCTTTTCAGCTTCCATTTCCTCATGCTTTTCACCCCCAAATAAAAAGAGATGTCTAGAAGAATGTTACAAACATTTGTTTTAAAAAGCCATATTTTAGAATGCAGTTTATTCTCCTTTTTGTTTTTCAAAATATTTTTTAGTGCATTCTAGTTATACACAGTAACGAGGTTCATTTTTATATAATCATACATGCTTAAAATATAATTTTTAAATTTCAGTCTCCAGTGCTTCCTCTTCCTCTCCCTTCCTCCCTCCTCCTGTTACACTTCCTTCTGTTTATATGTTGTTTTTAAATTGATGATTTGTATGTACCCATGAAGGTGAAATTCACTGTGGTATGTTCATATATGTACAAAGCATAATTTGATCAGTTTCATTCCTCAGTTGCTCCCTTTTCCTGTCCCTCCTCTTTCCCCCTCAATCCCCTTCCTCTAGTCCACTGATCTCCTCTCTCTTCTCATGGGTCCACCTCAGTTTCCTCCTATTTTGCACTAGCTTCCACATATGAGGGAAAGGACTCAACATTTGCTTTCTGAGTCTGGCTTATTTCAGTTGGCATGATATTATCCAGTTTCATTCATTTACCAGCAAATGCTTTTTTGGCTGAGTAAAACTCTATGGTACATATATACCACATATTGCTCATTCATTCATTGGTTTATGATCACCTGGGCTGGTTCTGTAGCTTGGCTATTATGAATTGCATAATCAATGGATGAGCAAAAGAACTAAACAGAAATTTATCAAAAGAAGAAATATAAATGGCCAACAATTAGGGAAATACAAATCAAAACTATATTGAGATTTCATCTCATTCCAGTTAGAATGGCAAGAAAAGGAAGTCAGATCTGTAATAACAAATGCTGGCAAGGATGTGGCAGAAAATGTATACTCATACGTTGTAGGTGGTACTGCAAATTAGTATGACCACTAGGGAAAGCAGTATGGATATTACTCAAAAGACTAGCAATGCAACCAACATATGACCCAGCTATCCCACTCCTTGGTATTTATCCAAAAAATCTAAAGTCAGTATAGTATAGTGATACTGGTACATCAATGTTTATTAGTTATTCTACTTTTAATGCTCCCTTCTATACTAGTAGTAAATTGAATTGAATAGTATATTTTTAAAAGCATATTCATGGTTTTAATTGAAGAATAAAGTGTAATTTTAAACAAATGTTTATGGTTTTAGTAAAAGGATAAAGTCATTCATAAGTTGCCTTCATGAATTTTTAGTGTGGTAAAATTTTCTCCTTTAGGCTCTTCCTAGTGGAATTTCTTCAATGTCTTATAACCACATCTAATTTAGTTTTCTGATTCTCTGCTTCCATTTTACCTTCATTTCTTTAATTTAAAATTTTAAATATTATCAGAATCAATGTAACGTACATGTAACATACAGAATTGAAAGTCAAATTGTTCTATAAGGTAATATCTGAAGGATACCAGCCCTACTTGTGCCTTTCCAACCCTACCACTGTGTCCTTGATCAACTCCCGAGAGGCAAGTTCTTTCAAACCTTTTAGTGTTTCTTGTGGTAATTAATTCCATTTTCCCAAGCCAAATTATCACCATGCTATTTCTTATTGTATTGAATTTAGACTTTGTGTACTCACTTTCTCTAATGATAGATGAAGATTTAACATTAGCTCACTCCCCTTCCTCATCCTTCATTTTAGTAAGATAGCAGCACTTCATTAACTTAAGTGGCCAGTGTTCCCACTAATTTATTATTAAGTGCTGAATCAAAAAATAAAGTCAGGGCTGGGGATATAGCTCAGCAGGTAGAGTGTTTGCCTCACAAGCAGAAGGCTCTGTGTTCAATCCCCAGCACTGAAAAAAAAAAAACCAAAAAAAACAAAACGTCATTCTTTCTCTTTTGAGTAACTTTTTGTTTTTCTTGGACTTCATAATTGCTTTACTTTTTTGGAATTCCTTAATGATATGTACATCTAATGTTACTTATCACTGATCTCACTGATTGAACTAAAGAACCCTTAGTAATAATTTTCCATTTTTTTCCTTGAAGACAAACTTTCTTGAAGTTTTTCTATGCCCTTTAATGAATCAGTTTTTGTAGGTCACTTGACTTTCTGCACAGCTTTCAGCATGGATATTCTCCTTGCCTCAATATTCTGATTGATCCTATGTTAACTTAATCTGAGCTCCTTTTATCTTCAGACATCTGTTTATAAACTTTTAATCTTTTTTTCCACATACAATATTTTTCTTAACTCTGGTAATCCTTGGCTCTTAATAAATTTGAAATTGAGCACTGAAGAACCAATTAAAAGCTGTACTGTTTGATGGTGGTGTTTTCCAACTAGTAAGTTTCAATGCATGAAAAAGGAGGTTTTCTCTTTTTTAAAAAAGAGAAAATGATTTTTTCTCTTTTTAAAAAATTGGTACTTCCTTATGTATCTGAAGATATTTTTCTCTGGAACTGTTCAGGCTCTTCAGAGAATTACTCTCCAGTGTTTTGCCTTGGAAGGATAAACCAAACTGTTGGCATTCTGAGAAGGGAGATTGAAGCATGTGTTTGCACATCCCACTGTTTACAGCTCAGAATTTCTTTTAATAATGCTCTTCAATTTGGCACTTCAGCTCTACCCTTCTTGATGTCTGGATTCTTGACTGAGGAATCTCTACTTCTACTTTGAAGGTGCTTGGGATTATTTTGACTGTAAAAAATATTATAGCACTCAAGGGAACTAATGCATGGGTTCTTAGGAGCTATGGAATTGAAAAGTTGAAGGAAATAAGGACTCTCACTGTTGTTCCTCCCTCTTATTCTGCATCATTCTCCCCCTCAATTTTTTTATGTTCCTAAGTAGGAAAATTAGGGAAAATGAGGAGATGGATGAAGTCTTCTCAGTTCTGATTCTAAAATCCTTAAGAAAAGACTTTAATTAGGGAATGGCATATGGAGAAAGAAGTTGAGTCAGAGCAGTTCATGTGAGATGCCCACACTGGACCAATCCCTCTGGCTGAAGAAGGGAGACAGGATTAACTTGTATAAAATGATTGACAAAATAAGGTGTCTCATAAATGAGAAATCTATGATTAATACCTTATGAATATAATTTTTGACATATAAACATACTTTTATTACTAGGTGGCATAACGTCTAATTTCTGGTTTGCAATGACTTTTGTGTAGTTTTCGTAAATGAGACTGTGGAGAAATACTGGCTTCCTCTCTATTTGAACATATAAAATTGATTTTATTTACTTTTCTCTAAATGTTCTCTAAATTCAAGTAGTTCACTCATGGAAGGAGAGCAGATGACATTACCTCCTACAGAAAGTAATATGCTTCCTTATCAAGGACCAGCACTGTGGATATGGAGAGTTGAACTTTGTTAGAAACAGTGGCTGATGGCCTGGCTGCAGGCCAGCTCATGTCTAGCTTTAGAATATGGCGATCTCATTGCTGTGGTATGAGGTGCCCCAAATGAAACGTGAGGGCTTGAGTACCCAGAAAGGAGAGTGACACCAAAACAGGAAAGGACAGATATTGAATGTAGAGTTTAGTGAGAGAAAGGTTCTTTCCCATAAAAGGTTCACTCCACCATAGCTGCTTCTGCCCATGTTAAAGTGATGATGTCACTGACCACCTTTGTTGGAGGTGAGCTGTGGCAGATGCATTGGTTGAGGAAATCACCTCTTGGCAAACCACTCTCAGTCATGGACATCTTATGCTGTTTCTTTGGGAAGTGTGAGTTTCTGTTAGAAGATGTTTGTAGGTCTCAGGGCTCAAGTTATGCTTCAAAGATGGACACAAGAGGCCAACTTTTATATTTAATTCTGAGAACTGGATTGAACATACTGAAACAAACTATGTGAGCACAGTCATAGTTCATCTATCTGTGGGTTTGTGTTTATCTAAACAAGAAAGGAAACTTTTCCAGATACTATGTTTGGTATATCCCGCATTTACAGTAATAATTGGAAGGTTTTTTAAAATGGTTCTTATACACCAAACTACTTTTTCACCAGAAATAAATATTCTGAAGGTCTCTTTTCACTAGGCATTATCACTTTTCATTTTCATGGTATGGCTGAACTGGTGAAATTGTATGTTATTTTAAGACATATTGGTTTCACTGACTTTTGTGATTTATAAATCACAAAAAAATTGAAAATTTCCAGCACACTCAACCTAAATGCCATATTATTTGAATTTAATGAAAGTGCCACATACTTCCCACATTTATGTTGTCTGGAATAGCACTCTTAGTAACAGGCATTTAGGTTTGATGTTACTGATAGTTTTGTATTCATCAAAACTTGAAGGGAGATCACTGCCTGATAATTATTCCATTTTATTTTATCTCCTGAGAAGCATGAATTGCATGATAAAATCAATATTGCTCACCACCAATAGATCAGATTTAGAACATTGTCTTTGTCATTTAATTTAAAAAGCTGTCTTCTTGTCTGTTTCTAGATATCGAAACTCCTGATTTAATTTCACCATACTTTATAATGCATAGTTTCCCTAATAATTCATACTGCAGGAGAAAATTGTTAATATTTGAATTTGCTTTAATACATTACATATATTTTGTATTAATTTCTTATGTAAATCTAATTTTTCTGGAATAAGAACACCAGCTAAGCAATGTAGCAGAACTTCACATAATGTGCTGTGGATAAATCAAACACCCAGGTCCTTTGTCAAGGCTTTTTTTTCTCATTCTTCTTGTATATGTGTGTCCAGTTACCCCTTCACTGTGCAGATGGGTACAAAAGTTGTGCTCTGTTGTCCTTGTATTCCATTGACAAGAGTGCTGATAACAACATGGCAAATAATCTTCAGAGGCAAGCCTTCATGCGGAATTGCTCACAACAGGGAAACAAATCAGACCATCAAAACCAACTGTGGTGACAGGAGAATAGCCTGGGCCTCCAGACCTGACCAGAGTCCTCACCTTCAGATCCATGCAATGGCCATCACTCATGATGGGTATTTTAAGTGTCAAATGGTAACATAAGATGGGAATTCCTGTCATGGATATCACCTCCAAGTGTTTGGCAAAGAATGTCATATGTTGTGATATTTCAGATCATCAGATCTGTGACTGAAACAAGTGTCTCTAAATTTCATATTACTTATGTTAAGACTGAAGCATGATTTTCCTTACATCTCTGTGGTGTCCCTTGAAGTGTCCCTGTTCCAGGGAAGAACACTGGGGTGTTAAAGGCAGTTGCAGACAAATCAGCTGCACAGACTATTTGAAACCCAGAGGGGGATTTTGTCACAGAGAGAATTGCATGACAGCAACACAGTGAAGGTCAGGAGTATGTACCACTCTTCAGATACCAATGTGTCTACGATGACCTGCCTCACCTTCCATTTGACTGGTAATAGAAGTCTATCCATAGATCTGCTTCCTGGTTGTAATTTTTCTGGTTTGTTTTTGTGTGTGTGTTTAAGAACTTGATGCTATCACTTCTTCACTCTTAGTTCTTCTACTCATGTCCAAGATTCTTTACAAAAAGGAATTTACACTTACTGTCTCTTATATGTTGCCTTATATCTATCCCTTAACATCTATCTCTTTGTGTCTCCCTTCCCAGAGAGTGGTTGGACAAAAAACACGAAACATCTATCTCTCAGATGTCAAATAAAATATTTTTTTTGTTAGCTTGATTAGCTTCATTATAATTTTTTACAAATATTAATTTTAAATATTTACCATTTAATGATGTTCAATAATTGATAATTAAATAATATTAATTTTTAATTAATTTACCTCTTTATAATATTCAGTATGGTCTCTTCCTCTTTTCTCAGTGTTTTCCTCACGTTCTCACTTGGTTCTCTTCCTTTTCTTCCATATGTTTTACTGATGCATTATAATTATGCATAAGAGTGGCATTCATTGTTACATATTTGCATATGCAAATGAGATATTATAATTTGGTTAATATAATTCCCCAGTATTTCTCTTTTCTATGCCCTTTTCCCTCCCTCTGGTTCTCTTCTTTTACTCTACTGATCTCCCTTCTGTTTTTATGAAATCCCCCTCCCTTTTTTTTTTCCTTTTTCCTCTTCAGCTTTCACATATGAAAAAAAAAAATATGACTTGATGTTCTGAGTTTGACTTACTTTGCTTAACATAATGCTCTCAAGTTCCATCCATTTTCCTGAAAATAACATAATTTCATTCCTTATAGCTAAATAAAACTCCATTGTGTATATATACACCACATTTTCTTATCTACTCATCCATTGAGACACTCTGGCTTGTTCCAAAATATGGCCATTGTGAATTGTGCTACTATAAACAAAGGTATGCATGTATTAGTATATTAGGCTGCCTTTAATTCTTTGGGATAAATACCAAGGAGTGGTATAGCTGGGTCACATGGTGGTTCCATTTCTAGTCTTTTGAGGAATATCCATACTGATTTCTATGGTGGTATACTAATTTATAATTCTACTAACAGTGTAAAAGTGTTCCATTTTCCTCCACAATCATCTCTAGCATTTATAATTGTATTGTTGATTGCTGCTATTCTAAGTGAAGTAAGGTAAAATTTCAATGTGGTTTTTATTTGCATTTCCCTAATTACTAAAGATATTGAATATTTTAAGAATATCTATGTTTTAATATCTAGTATTTCTTCATTTGAGAAATGTCTGTTTGGTTCATTAGTTCATTTATTGATTGGGTTGTTTTTTGGTGTTAAGTTTTCTGAGTTTTTATATAGTCTGGATATTAATTCTCTGTCAGAAGAGTAGCTAGCAAAGATTTTTTTTTCCCATTCTGTAGGTATTCCCTTCACCTTCTTATTTATTTTCTTGGCTGTGCAGAAGATTTTTTAATTTGACACCATACATTCATTAATTCTTGGTATTATTTCCTGAATTTCAGAAGTCTAATTGAAAAAGGCATTGCCTGTGCCTATATGTTGGAGTGTTGCCCCTATGTTTTCTTCAAAGAATTACCAAATTTTTTGTCTGGTTCTAGGTCTTTGATCACTTGGAGTTGATTTTTGTACAGGGTGAGAAATTAGGATTTAGTGTCATTCTTCTGTATAAATATAACCAGTTTCCCCAGTACCAATTGTTTAAAAGCCTGTATCTTCTTCAAAGTCTGTTTATGGCACCTTTGTCAAAGATCAGATAACTGTAAATATGTTGGTCTTTCTCTGTGTCTTCTGTTTGGTACCATTGGTCTATGTGTCTGTTTTTATGCCAGTACCAGGTCGTTTTTGTTGCTATAGGTCTGTAGTATAATTTCAGATCAGGTATTGTTATGTCTCCAGCATTGTTTTTTTTGGCTTAGAATTGCTTTTACTATTGTGGGTATTACCATTATGTCTCCAGCATTGTATTTTTGGCTTAGAATTGCTTTTACTATTGTGGGTCTGTGGGTCTTCATTTGGAAGAATACTTCCAAATGAAGCTTAGGACCATTTTTTTCTTGTTCTGTAAAGAGTGTCATTGGTATTTTGATGGGGATTGCACTGAATCTGTATATTGTTTTTAGTATTTGGCCATTTTAACAATATCAATTCTGCCTATCCATGAACATGGGAGATCTTTCTATCTTGTGTCTTCTTTAATTTCTTTTTTCAATGTTCTATAATTTTCTCTGTACAGGTCTTTCACTTCCTTGGTTATGTTTAATCCCAGATATTTTATTTTTGTTGAGGTTATTGTCAATGGGATGTTTTCCTGATTTCTTTCTTAGCAAATTCATTATTGATATATAGGAAAGCTATTAATTTTTGTATGTAATTTTGTATCCTGTCCCTTGGTTCTCTTCTTAGCATTCAATTGACTGTTTCTTTTCATCTATTCATTCTATGAATGAAAGCATTTCTATGGATTGCATCCCTGTCCCTCTTCTCATTTATCTCTGTTCCTTGAATACTGTCAGAACCATAGTCATTGCTTCAACTATCACCTAATTCTTAACTCTCAAATCTGTGTTTTCTTTTGTCCCAGATGCTGATTCTTAGCTCTCCTAGCTGGTGATCAAAAACAGCTTTGAACCAGACAGGTTCACCTAGATGAATCAAGAGCAACTCAACTTACATATTTTATTCTCTCCTGAGTTCTGCACATTTACTTTATAATTTTAATGTTTTTGTCTTTCTGTACATTCTTTTTAGTTATTTTATTTCCCCCATTTTTTTATCTGTGTATCATAATTATGCACCATAGTGGGATTGATTGTTACATATTCATACATGTACTCTATTTTATCACGATAAATTTCTTAAGCTAGAAACTAAAAATATTCAACAACATCCCTCTTTCTTATTCCTCATATTCAAAATCAGTCACTCTGTTTTATTGATTTGGCCTTAAAAATCATTCTTAAATATATAAACTTCTCTTTCTGCCTTAGTTAATTGTATGATCATCTCTCACCAAGATTATTGCAATGTCCTTATAAGAAGACTACTAGCCCTTAATGTATTTCCCTTCAATTTATTTTTTTAGATTATTTTAGAGGGACATTTCTAAAGTGAAAAATGCTCCACCCAAGTGTGTGTGGGTGCTTTTCTTTGCACACCAACCAATTCTCTAACTCTCCAGGTATAGCCAGATGTTCTGCAATTCAACTTAATTCTGACACTAGATATTTGGGTTAGCA
Source organism: Glaucomys volans (assembly GCA_020662805.1). Lineage (NCBI taxonomy): Eukaryota > Metazoa > Chordata > Mammalia > Rodentia > Sciuridae > Glaucomys > Glaucomys volans. The sequence continues at coordinate 317,551 of JAJEJO010000510.1, forward strand.
CGGATCCCACAGATTTGGGTGTCAGTTTCACATACTGCCTCAACTTGAGACACCAATAACAGGTTCCAGGTTGCCACCTGTACTTCTAGCTATTAGGTTATAAATTCAAGGAGTTCCCACAATTCTCTCATCAGGTTCAATAACGTGCCAGAATGGCTCACAAAACTCAGGAAGCCATTTCATTTACTATGATTCATTGATTTATAAAGGAACAGCCAGAGAGATGCATGGAAGAGATGCATAGGGCGAGGTATAGGGGGAGGGACTTGGAGCTTCCATACCATCTTAGAGAATGTCATTCTCCCAGCTCCTTCATGTGACTACTCATGCAGAGGCTCTCCAAACCCCATTGTTCACTGTCTTTATGGAGACTTCATTACATAGGCTTGATTGACTAAATCATTGACTTTTTGTGATTAACTCAGTATCTCATCTCCTAAGAGGTCAGTGGTGGTGGTTGTGGTGGTGATGTGGGGCTGAAAGTTACAACTATAATCATGCCTTGTTTTTTCTGATAACTAACCCCCATACTGAAAACATCTAAGTTCTTCCAGACACCAGTCATCTTGCTAGCATACAAAAGATACTCTTATCATGGTTATATTTCTAAGGTTTTAGGAGGTTTGTGCCAGGAACCAGGGAACAAAGACTTCATATTTGTCTTTGTATCACAAGTACTGATGTCTTTGACTTCCAGTACATTGTAAGTTCCTAGAGAATAAGAACAACTTTTTTTTAAATTCTCTATCACTAAGGTCTGTCACAATGCTTGGCACAAATAATTGCACAATTAGTTTCTGATTATCACAGACCCAATCTCTACATTTTCCACTCTATGCTCCAAATCCTAAAATCTTTATCAAGTTGTTCCTTTCCCTTGAAACATTGTTCCTTCTTCTCTTAACCTATTTAATCCTGCAGACCAGAAAAGCTCAGTTTAACCAACTTCTCTTTGACCCCCAGTCAGAGTTGATGAACCATTCTTATTCATCAAATGGTTTACAATCTAATGCTTACCAGCACTGTTTGCTCTCTTGTGAGTTCTCTTTTCATTTATGTGGGTCTGACCTCTCCAGTTAGATTCTGAGCTTTTTGGGGACTGAAATCATGTTGTCTTCTTATTTCCCCATGGTGCCTAGGAGATTGCCTGAGATTTCCTCAGTTTAGTCTTTGAACAGATTATTTAATGGAATGAATAGGAAGCTGAGAGTTGTGCTTGTACTTAGAGTCCACACTCTGCTGCCATTTTCATAGAAGAAAAGATTTCAGAATAATGGTCCCAATTAGTCTACTTTTATCTTTTAAACAAATTCCAGGGCCATTTTACCAATGAGTAAAATGAAAGTAGGAAGACATAAAACACTTTGTTAAACGGGTTCTCTTTACTCAGTGACAAAATCACTTCACTGTGTGTTGAAAGTATTATCAGATCATTCCCAAAATATTAAGAATAAGTCTAAAATTTACAAGGGAAGTTTTCTGTTTTTCTTTATTCATTTATTTATTCAGAAAATATGTGTTAAAGTACCAAGTACAAAATGCAGATGTGGTTCCTCATTTTATCATGAATTGATAGATTAGTAACTTTTGAATTATAATTTAGAAGGTTTATTTTTTTGATTTTGACAATCTATGACTTTTAAGAATATTTTTAAAGTACTCTCTTAAGCCATTGACTCTAATTTATTAATTATCAGAGTCTTCAAACTGACTTTTTACTCTTGCTTACATTTAAAGGTCACCAAACACCAGAATCTCCAGGTTCAACTCTGCTGATAATTCTCTATGTGAAACTCTCTCTTCTTGTGGTCATTCTGGTCATTGTGGGATTTTATTTCTTCCAGAGGATAAATGATCGCAGGTAGGAACTGGGGACTGAAATGATAGGACTCATTAGAAATCAAACATCACTAAGAGACTTTGAGTTCATGGTGTGCTGGATCAGCTTAACACATTTTACGATACATTGCATTTGTTACCTCAGCACTTCTTTAAAATTAGGCTTTGTGAACAACCCTGAAGCATGGCAGAGATGCCCACAGTACTGGGGCCAGACTTTTGCTTCATGGTGATTTTGAACCAAGAGGGGACTACCCTAACCCACTTCTTGAGATTCCAGTGGGAGAAAGAGGCTGTTGGGACTTCTCAAAAGTTTACTTCCATGTTTCTATGATTCAGATGACTTCTTTCTTGCTTGATGATGATGATGATGATGATGATGATGATGATGATGTTTCTTCCTAGAAACAAAAATCAGAAGAGCTGGAAGTCAGTTGATGAGACATCACAAGAAAGCAGCCATTTGTAATCAGCCTTCGTGTTCAACGTCTAGCCTAAGTCCATTTTTGTACCTTAGCATTTATGAGAATGACACAATAAGTTGGCAATCTGTTTCAATCTCTTAACATACAGTATGTACACATATGCAGAATCTTGGTGTTTGCTGTCATACATGTCAAGGATGCCTTATCAATTCTCCCCTTTCCTTCAGTGAGTGCTCAATAGCAAAAGTAAAACAATCCTGCTTCTCAGCCTAAAGAAGAAGATGGCTCAGCAATTCAAACAATAATGTTGATCAGTTTTTATATACCCCTTGAGTCCTTTGAATGGTACTTTCATTCAGCTTCTTGGTTCCTTTGCCCCCTTGAGATGCTAATCCAAGTTGCAATGGCTGGAGTCATTATAAAAACTGCCTACAAGTCAGCCTGTAACTGACTTTCTGTCCCTTTTTTTCTTGCTAGTAGCAGGGCAGTCAAATTGCATATTTGGACCAAACACTGAGTGAATGACTTAGAGCTCTTTTTAACAATACTTACATTTTAGTAGAATTTATAAGTTATTCCCAACTAAGGAACTGCCAGGAGACAATGCCCAAGGTTTTCTTACCTTTAAGAGCTCCAAGTGTCTCAGTTCCATTTGTTGTCTACATTCTAAGTTACAGAGGTTGGAATGGATTAACGAAGGTAAAGGGTGAGATATTAGTGAAGCCCTAGTATCTTGAAAGGCCGCTGTAAACTGAAACTTCCGCTTGATTCAGATGGTAATCCTGTAGTAAAAAATATTGTTTTACTTAAATGAATGTGGTTTTTTTTTTTTTTGTACTGTAGATTGAATCCAGGGCTGTTAGACCACCAAGGCACATTCCCATCCCTTTTTATTCTTATTAATTTTTTTTTTTTTTGAGACAGGGTCTCACTGAGTTGCTTAGGGCTTTGCTAAGTTTACTGAGACTGGTCTCAAACTTGTGATCCTCCTGCCTCAGCCTCCCAAGTCACTGGGATTACAAGCACACACCACCACGCCCATTCTGTTGTCTATTATTCAGTCATAAGGCCATGGTAACTTGTACAGATCTTGGAAATATGGTCTGACTGCTTTGGAAGAAAAGAAATCAACCTTGGTATACATCTAAGCAATCTCTGCCCATAGTAAATAACAGGATTAGTACTAAGATTAATGCCTAATCTATTAGTAATCTAATATGAATCGATAAATAATTACATTAGGAAATATCATAACTATTTATTAGATTTTTATTAGACCTTTTTATTACATTGTTTTATTAGGATTTATAAAGGGAGGTAGTCTAGTAATTTAATTCTGTAATAGACTAAAAAAAACTGGCAGAGATTGCAAATTGCCTGGTCCACTATGGTCCTCCCCTTCGTAGTCATTGATCATATTCCTGACTCTACATTTGCACTCCTCTCTCTACCCATGTAAACTTTCAGTTGATTTCAAAATCCTTCCCATAAGGAGAGTACATGCTTATCCACTGTATGTAATTTGCTTTGGCCAATAAAAGGAGGCAGCAGTGGCAGTGTACCAGTCTTGAACATGGGTCTCAAGAGGTCCTACCTGTATCTACCTGCTACTTCAATAAGAATGTACCTGACCTAGCTTGCTGGGGAATGAGAACCATGTAGAATACAGATGAATCACCTCACTCCAACCTCCCCACCTCCCTGTTGAGGCAAGCCTCGATAATATAGAGACAATTAGTCTTTCCCTAGACATGGGAAGAGGCTCAGTCAAGATCATCAGACCTGACCCGTTGCTGATCCCAGACATATGAGCAATGGCTGCCCAGAGTTTCTGTGGTTGCTTGTTTTATTATTGTAACATTGCTTGTTGCATTATTGTGGTGTTATTGTGGCACTTTGCTTAATAGCATCACTTCAATTTCATTTATTATGGGGATGTATGTAACTAAAAGGCATTTCTCAGTTTCCCTTTCAGCTGAATATGACCATCAGTTTTGGCAAATGACACATAAGCATATCTTGTGTGATAGATTCTGGAAAAGTTTTTTAAAGAGAAAGGAAGGGTCATTTTTTGCTTTCCCTCCTTATCTCCTGGACTGCAACACTGGTGTGATGACTGGAAGTCAAGCAGTCAATTTGAGCCATGAGTGACCCTGAAGATGGAGACTATTCACTAAGATGGATAAAAGGAAAGATTGAAGGATCCTGGGCCTAATGACCAAGGAGCTGCCCTACCAACCCTAGTTCATCTACTTATTGACTTTGTGTAAGAGAATAAACTATTTTATTCATGCCACTGCTATTTTGGATTTTATTGTACACAGAGCTGAATTTAATCCTAATTATCACAAATAACTAGTTGGTCAACCTGAAGGCTTGTTGTCATTTTCCAACAACAGGTTATGTTCTACTTATGTGCATAGAGTTGATACCTCTGTTTACCGTTGACAAGTTCTGCTTCCTCAGATTTGAAGTTTGAACACTAGAGAAGCACAGCAAGGCAAGCATATTAAGCAGGTTTTATTTAAAGATAATAATACAGACTTCTCCTGGGAGGAAGAAGGGGGCCATGGATGATGTTCTAGAGTCCCAGACAAGTGAGTGTACCCTACATCTTTTGTAGATTAGGATCTTATTTTTTTGGTTCTCTCCCCACTTATCTCTCCTTCCTGCCTTTGTGACTAGGCCCAGGAGTTGCCAGTGACAGAGCAAAAATGGTGAGAAGCAAATGGGTGGGGGGGGGGGCAAATGGAGATTCCCGGGGGCCCAAGGGGCATTAATTAGCAACTCCCTGCCTGCAACTTTTTGGGAGGGGTAGTTAAGCAGGTAACCTTGGTGATCAAAAGGACTCTGGAGACAATGACATTCCAATCTCCCAGGGGTGGTCTCCAACTTCACAGACTCTGGTGGGACTCTTTTCCTTGATTTGACCCAATTCCCTATTTCTACACTAACTGCCTGTCCTCAATTCTGGCTTCATAGTGATTTAATTTTGTTTTTGACTCAGAGGTAATGAAACAGACATAACTTCAGAGGTTAGGAATCACAGAGTCATTTCTATGAAAATTTTGCAAGAACTGTTGGTTACGTAAACTTCAGTGATGCTGTGGCTTGTGGTGGGTGGGAAAGGTTTTGGGAGTCATGGGGGTGAAAAGATCAGTTAGTAGTCAGCCAGCCAATACTGCTTTGCAGGATTGGAAAGATGAACATACCATTGAGAATAAAAGAAACAAGGGAAGTGAGATCCATTGGACTTTATTGTGTTAAATTCTTTTTTCACAGCATGAACTCCATCGGTGGTGGGAGAGATTTATGTGAACTCATGCCACCTCTCTGTCCTATTCTCACAGCCATGAGAGAATGGGTGGCACTTGATTGGAAGAGTAGAAAATTACAGACACTCCTCTGACCCCCATCCTCCTATCTCTACATAAAGAGATTAAAAGGTGGAAAAAAAGCCCATATTACTTTTCTTTTTTGAACACCCATATGTGTACATATGCATGTGCATAAAAATTAATTATGGTCTCAAACTGAACAAAATTTGGAGCAACTTTTGGCAAGACACAATTAAGGGCCACTAGATGGTGCTTCAACTTAATTCTTTTAACATTTTGAAGAAAGCTAAAAAAACTACTTAACCTCAAGCAAAATAATCCTGTATTTTTTTTCTTTAATTTTCCATACAATGTCCCTACCATGGACTAATTCTTCAGGTCTTCTTGGGTGGTTTTGAAACAATTACATCAGCAGGGAAGTGGGGAATGGTCTAACTTAAAATTAAGGAGAAAAAAAGTCTTTCACTTCCTGAACTTGTACTACTCTTTTCACTTAGTTTAGTAGAAACATTTTGTTTACTGAATGAGATAGGAGTGGATTTTAACAGCCTCACTGCAGGGAAAGAGGAATGTGAGTCTTCATGGTAAACCAAGATTACTATTCATTTCTTAAGCTGGAAATTTGAGGTCACCCAATTTTTAAAAGGCAAACTGCTTGTTAAGTGTTAATGGCTCCAGACTGTTAGAGCTATGATTAAAATTAGCCAGCCTTCTCCACTTCTTAGGCCCTACCCATCATTTTTTAGAAGCATACGTGGTATTCTAAAGCTCGAAGGAAGCTACAGATAATTAGGTCAACTTCCTCATTTTTCAAAAGAGGAAACCAAGACTTTCAGAATTCAGTGGCCACCAGGTGTTAGAAAGAGGCCAGCTTTTCCTGATACCAAGAAGGAGGCAGGCAGCCACCCTGTGGCCACAGACAGACAATGGCACTTCAGAGGAAGAGGAATGTCCATCTTTTCCTTGGATTCTGTCTTCCTAGTGAAGAACCCCCTTGTGCTTCTTTTGTTTGATGGCCAAGACCACAGGACAGATATTTATCCAGTCTGTGGCAAAGAAACAGATTGTGCTCATGTTGATTACACCTTCTGTGGGGCTAGGGCTAAGATCAACACTTTTTACCATCTCTAGAAGGTCTTTGTGGAGAGATGTGAGTGGAGACCTGAACAAATTTGGAGCATTGATAAGAAGGTAGAACTGGAGAATGGGTGTGAAGCCTTGGGGAAGTAGATGGTAATAGTCAAATTGAGTTCTATAAGATGCTTAAGAACCCTTTCCTTGGTGGACCAAGGCAGGCAAGAAAGACAGGCCAGAAGAGAAAACGGCATGGACAAAGGCAGAGACATATGTCAGGGTGGCTATCTCTCCAGGAGATGAGGAAACTATCATCTCACAAAATCTTACATTTCATGAAGTCATCTAGGGACAGGGACAGTTATTCTACTAAGAATGCCAGGAGAGTTTTGCAGATCCAGCAAATCTTGATGAATTTATAATGTTCTTTGAACAGAATGTCCAAATCTTCTGACTGATTCACCCAACACTGATTTTAAGATCAAGTGAGGAGCCAAGAACATTGGTCTGTACACAGTGGAGAACCAGAGAGGCTGGAAGAGGCATGGGTCTGATGGATAATGTTGCTGACTCTCAGAAGGGTGGGACTCCCTTTCTGAACTGGGTGAAGCTGGCAGAGTTGAGACAGTTTTCCCTCATGGAATAGGAAAATAATACTTGCTCTTAGTGAAGCTGAAGAGAGGGTTTTGAAGATAATCTTTATATATTTGTAAGTTTCCTTGTGGAAAGTGGGAAAGGAGACAAAATCTTGTTATTTAGCCTACCTGCTTCCAAACATGCCTTGTGTACACATGGGTATATGGGAAAAAAATGAGTGTGTTCTAGTCTCCTAAGTAAGAGACAGAGAACCCACACATGGATACCATAGACCCAGGATTCCATTTCTGTTGTGCTTTCTGTTAGATATGGAAAATGAAAAAGACCCCACCCTTTCAGTGAGGCCTGAAAAGGGAGTGATAAAGGAAGCCATACATTGATTGCTTTCTCAGTGCATTCTTTCCTAAGGACAGAACAATCCCTAGAAAGGGAGCCAAAGCATTGATCCTTCCTCAGATATATCCTTCCCCAGTGACATTACAGTGGGACCCTGAAGGGAAAGATATAAACACTGATCACTGACCCCAGATCCCCCATTCTTCTCCATGTAAAAACATGGCCCAGTAAAAACAAAGTTGCAAATTCTCACAAACCTGTTTCCTGAGTGCCCAAACTGATATGCTCACTAGACCACCCCTCAAAAATACCTGTATAAATCCAGTTCCTTGCCTTGTTCATTGGCGCATTCTCCACCAGGAAAGTGGGTCCACTGACCCGATTTCATCCCTGCATCCCCTGTTCCTGTGTGAAACTTCATTTCTGAATAAACAGCTGAGATGATTCGTGAGGTTTGCATCCTGCCTGGTCTTTTTGTGCTAACAGTTTGGTTACCTGACCAGGAATCGAGAGGTAATATTCCCTACTTCCTCACAATTCATTCCCCTTCCCCAGCAATTAATTAAATAGATGATGAGGCCTGGATACTGACTGTGATGTGCCAGCACCTCTAAGGCCCTCTGAAAGCTGGGAGGACTCTCAGCCACTGCTTAGATTAGCTAAGGGCTGATCTCTAAACTGACTGTGTTTCCCTACCCTGTTGAACGGAGACCTTCCATGCCCCTTCCTGTCCATTTTATGTGGTAGACATTTGGTGTGAGAGATAGACAGAGGGCCCAAGACAATTGAGTCCTACTGGCCAGGGCAAGTTTCTGGTACCGTATAAAGGTTTTGGGTCTGAAATCTAACTCCGACAGCCTTTAGCTATTGGTATAGATGTCAACCGCTGTGTGGGAGAAGTTTGGTGTGTGAGACAGGAAGAAGGCTCAAATGCAACTGAAGGCATCTGGCTGGGGCAACTCCCTAATGTTGCATGAAGGCTTTGAGTCCAAAATCTGACTCCAACAGCCCATAGGGGTACCAGATATCAACCACCTGCTAAACTTCTGTGACTTTATGCCATGTGAACAGTAAAGGGATTTATATCAAACCCTTTGTTGGCATCAAAGGAGGACTACTTCTGCTCCCTCCCAATCTTCCCTTCCCTTGTACACCCAGCAAACCTCATGAATCAGGGACCTACTTGTCATTTTGTCTCTGCATCCACCACTGGCCTTCTCATTTCTTTGGAGAGGTAAGACCCCATTTATTAACCAGGACCCTGTCCCTCATTCATTTCCTCTGTGTTGGACAGAGACTCCACCCTTAGGCTAACCAGGAACCTGTCCCTTACCACTGGAATTGAGGGAAACACATTTCCCCAGTCCCTCGTGAGGAAGTCTAGTTCAAGACTGGCACATTGGTGGCATGAAGAGTGCAGGGAATGCTTTGCTCTCCATTATCACCTTCTCTGTTGAACCTCTCCACAGATGGGAACTACCCAATCAATTCCCAGAGACATCCCCTTGGATAGTCTCTCTACCAATTTTAAAACCCTTTATTCCCATACTGATCTCAAAATTAAGCACCTCATTAGGCTCAGTACTCAAATATGGTCACAGTATAAATTAGATAGCCAGCATACATGGCCAAAATATGGAACTCTCAATAAAAAGATTCTACAAGCTTTAGAAAAATATTTAACCTGAAATGACAAGGACTAGGAACTCCCATACCTCCAGGCCTTTTCCCTCCTCCATTCAAACTCCTCCCTATATCAACCTTACACTACTTTGCAGTTACTAGCTACAAATTTACAATCCCATTCCTCAATCACAGCCCTGGAGATAGCTGATGAACTCCCTCCTTACAGATCCTGGGACCTCATAGCCTCCCCTGGGGCCTCATTGCCTCCCCTGAGGCCTCCATCTTCCCTTCAGACTCCCCTCCCCAAAGCCCCATTGCTCCCCCATCAAACTCCCTTTCACAGACTCCACACTCTCCTTCCCTTTGCCATCCCCTCCCCATATATGGTCAAAACCACTCCAAGCAGGATATGTTTCCTCTCATGCAGGGACTGAAGGGAACATCCGAGTTCATATCCCCTTCTCCTTGATAGATATGTCCCAAATAGAAGACAAATTAGGCTTATTTTCTGAAAACCCTGCCAAATATTGAAAGGAATTTACCCATCTGACTCAGGCATATCATCTTACTTGGAAGACATATATTATATATGAACTTCCACCCTGACCAATGATGAACATGCTGCATCTGACAGGCTGCTAGAGATCATGCAAATCCCTTGCATGGCCAAAACCCTGATATCCACCCAGCAGCAGGTGTGGCTGTTCCCTCAATTGAACCTGATTGGACCCAACAACCTCAAGATCTCGGGGTTATCAAGTTACAGCATATGGTCACTTGCCTCCTTGAGGGAATGTCAAAAAATTCTGACACCCAAGTAAACTGGGAAAAGATAAAGGAAATCACCTAGGGACTCAATGAAAATCCTGCCCTATTTTTGGCCCAACTTACTGAGGCAGTCCCCAAATATATAAATTTGGACGTCAACAGTCCTGGTGGCAGTCTCTTAATACATTTTAACTTTATCAGTGGATCTGCACCTGACATCCACAAGAAACTCAGATACTTAGAGAAGGGCTCCAAAGCTTTCCAGAAGTAATCTCTAAAAACTGCTTTCAAGACCTTTAGCGATAGGGAAGATAAGGCCAAAAGAAAAGAAAAGAAAGGAAAATCATCAGCTCCTAGCTTCAATCATCCATAGATCCAAAAAAGTTACTGCTGCTCACAGCCCCACCAGACATTTTAATATATCTCCTTGGCCCTGCTTCCAGTGTGGGCAAAAAATGGACATTGGGCAAGAACTTGTCAGAATCCAAGGGTCCCCACCAAGCCATGTTCCAAATGTGGGCAGTGGGAATACTGGAAGGTGGACTGTTCCCAGGGAGGAACACCCCTTCCTTCAGTGCAGCCAGCTTCCCAAGTCCACTAAAACCGCTAAGGAACCCTAGGTTATAGGGATGGTGAATGGCCAAGCAGCAGACAAATATTCCCCTTCTAAAGAGATTTTAAGGGCACAATTAACTAGTAAATGTCCTCCCTTAACCCTGACCAAACCAAAAGCCAGTGACATGTCTCAGTAAGAAGCATAATAATGTTTCATAATTTTCTGCATCCTAACCTGACCTGATTACCAACTGGGGAAAAAGGGTTAAAAAGCCAGAGGCTCCAGTTTCCCTGGTCAGGCCACACTGATGCCTGCATTGGAATGTAAACTGCAAAAACCAGCAGGCCCAACAGAGAATCAACCTGAGACTAAAGAGAAAGGTGTCCGTTTTAACTTCTCCTGAGCTGCAACACAGAAAAATGATTTCATTTCTCTTTTTCTCTCTCTCACTCTCCATCTCGCTCTCTCTTTTTCTGTCTTTCTCACTCTCTCATACAGCTTTACTGAAATAATTAACAGCCATGTCAATTTTTTCCATAGAAATGATATTTGGACGGACACACATATATCACTTGTTTTTTTCTTAAATTCCATTTTTTTTGAGCTCATGATTTTAATTCCACATACTCAGGTTAATGTTTTTCTGATCAGTCCTATTTTTATTCAACTCTAGAGTTTTTAAAATATCTGTAATATTGCAATGGAGATTCACCTACAAAAATCTACAAGGCCTTTGCTTTTGTGTTGTGTATATCATGTTGTTTGTCTATATATGTGTGTGCTTCCAAATATCACGTACATGATATCAAAATTGGATATGTATATAATGAATGCTCATGAATTAAAATTCAAAAACATGGATCCAAATACCTGTAATTCACATGATTTAGAGGTTCAGTTTAAATTGGGTAGACAAATAAAGGTAAAGATGTCTTTAAAAAATTACTTAACTCACAAGTTTTCCTAGGTGGTCAAACTGATATGATATTTATTATAAAATGTCTAACATCCATTGTTTCTAGAACTTTTCTTTAACAAGGAGACATCTGATTAATTTACAAATTTAAAATCCTAATAGTTAATATAACATCAAGTACTCCTAACTTCTTGAATTCCTTGGGATGATAAACTTGAACATTGTTTGTGTTTTCATAATTGGTAAACAAACAGATGTAATTCTATAAACAAAGGGTCCAAAAGTTTCAACTTTGTTTTAATCAGTGTACTATAAGTAACATCAAATATTTCCTCTTATTAAAATGAAGTAATTTATTTAAATTCAGAAATTTCATAAGGGTTGTTTTAGAGTGCATCCAAATAAAAAAAAAAAAAAAAAAGGTCAACAAATAGGAAAGAGAAATTTGAGGTTCTAGGTATAAAAATATGGTTGAGTGAAGAAAAAATGTTTCTGTGTGAAGAAATAACATGAGGGTCTATGTAAGTGAAGGGCAACTTTTAACAAGTTTATGTCTAACTAAGTTGGTTATATGCATGTGAAACAATCATTTAAAGCTTTTTAAGGTTTTCCTTAAGGTCGAATACTAATGTACTGATTTAAAACCAAGGTTTAATCTATATCTTAAACTGACAAGAATTTCTTAAAATGTTAATTCCCTCTTAACATTTTGTCTGTTAGAGCAACTAGTCTCAAAGAAATTAGGGTTTTGTACAACTCTGGTTAAGCAGTAACTATTTTGAGTATCACACTGCATTACAGAGTCTAAATTTTCCTCTAAAAGTTAAACTTAATTAATATAAAAACATTAATTAATTGTGATGCTATTACTCTTTGTATATTGAATATGTTCATATCTTCCATGTATACAAGTCTTTAAAGCAGAAAATTTAAAAGAACATCTTTATCAAGCTGCTGTTCTCCAAACTAAAGTTGTCTAGAATGGTGATTTTAAACTTACCAGAATAACAAATTTATTTGGGGGTTTATTCATATCATTTAATGTTCTGTAACTGAACCTAAGTCTTATGTTACTTTTTACACTGGGATAAAAATGCAAATATATTTATAAAAGATAATAAGAGCCTGGTCCATTTAATGTTAATAACATAAAACATGAAAACATTTTGCCAGTTTTCCACACAAAAGAAAAAGTTAAAAGCTCTCTCAGCCATTCTTTGATTCATATTATAAATGCAATATTAAATCATATTAAACTAAGGTTTATATGGACTCAGGAAACAATATATACAAACTTTGTAATATGACATTTAAGAAAGAGGTGAAGGTCAGCTTCAGAACTAGAACACTTTATCTAAAATTTGTCAACAGCCTCACCTTACCTAAAATAAGGCTCTTCCTCCCACTTTGCTACATGTTAGAATGGCTCTAAAGTAGGCTGGACTCCCACTCATTTAAAGTTGTGTTAAGAAGATCGATGGTTGTTGTAAAGATTACTGTGATCTCAGACAGGGATATAATGTATAATGAAGCTAAAATTCAAGATAGCCATTATGCAAACTCAACATGTTTTTATTCTTGTTAATTTCATTTTGTATTTTCCTTATAAACTCTGTAACTGTTGCTTGTTAATGTTCTCCAGAGGAACTGCTTCAAGAACACACAACCTAGGCTAATTTGAGGTAATAAGCCATCACCTACAAGACAGACAGGATAAAAGGCTAAGTTCTAGTACTAATACAGACCCCCATTAAATAAAAGAGGCATGTGACTGTAACATTATCGATATTAAAGTTAAAGCCAAGTACTTTTACTTTAAGACTGGTGAGATTGGCTTGCTAGATGTTTAACACCAAGGCTTAATAACTGAGGTTAAAATAAAAGGGACAAGAAAACCAATATTTGGCTCTTTCCCCCTGAATTGGCCTGAACCCAGGGAACAAGAGAACTTCTCTAAGGAGCTTTGCAACTCTGGGCCATGTGACCTCCTGATCAGGGAGATTAATGATACCACTTGAGAATGGAAAGCCAATCAGTGCACCTGCTGCAAAGAGGAGGGTCACTGGAGAAGGGAGATATCTCTGATGCTTCCAAAGGAAGCCACCTCATCAAGGAGACCCTAACCCATTCTAGCAGGCAGATGGTACTAAAAGAGCTAAGAAGCTGCTCTTAAGTTCCCCAAGAGTGACCCCTATGGAAACTCAACTGACTCTTAACAGCAGATATGAACAAGGTCAATTTGACCAGCTTGATCCTAAACATCTAGCAAAAAACAGTTATAATGAAAATATAGCCATACTCGGGCATGTAGAAGAAAAACAATAGTTCTTTTAAATAAATCTTAAGATGTACACTTGTGTTAGTCCCACAGCCCTGATGCCTCCAAACTTCTGAGGTTTGTTCTTTCCCGGGCTTATATTTATCACTACCTACCAAAATTAAACAGCCTCTGTACCTTAATTTTCCTTATTCCTCATATCAACGTTCAGCCCCACAACCAAAGACTACCCATTCCAAAAACTGCACACACTACACTGGGAGGGCCCCCAACTTATTCCTTTACTAATAAGGCTAGAAACATCCACCAGGATTAAAGAATTCTACCTCACAGCACATGTATTAAATCCCTATATTTTATTGTCTGAACCTATTCAAATACAATATAATGCCTCACAAAACATGTATTATGTTAAATATGAGAATTGTAAGTTACAACAATGTGACAATAAGATTATATGGCAGAGTCCAAGAGAAATTGTTATAAAGGCCAATAGCCACCTGTCTCCCTGTAGAAGTACTAAACATCTTCATCTGGTCACTAGGAGCTGGCATTGTTATCTTGGTTGGAATAATCACCTCTGAATTTTACTGAAACTTGGCAAACTCAAGTACATATGGATCAGGAAATTCTAGGTGAGGCTTAACTATTAAAAGATTCTGTTATATGACTAGGAGAACAAGTACAAGATTTGAGATGGACTCAGAAACTTCAATACTATTGTAATATTGCTCACTTTTGCGTTACTACACGATGACACTGCGGTTCAATGGCAGAGTGTACACAATCATTTAATGGAAATTGATCCTTTTCATAATGCTTCTTAGGATGTATTAAAATTACAGTCTCAAGTTCTGGCCATGGTTAATACCCAAACATCTACTTTTTTTTTTTTTTTTTTTACTTATTGATTCATTGAACACAAATGGAGTACAGCTATTGTTTCACTGGTTGTACACAAAGTAGAGTCACACCATCTGTGCGTTCATGCATGTACACAGGGCAATGGTATCTGTCACACACTCTGTTATTAATTTTACCCCCACCCGCCCCCATCCCTTCCTTCCCTCTATGCTAGCTATCTTTCCTCCATTCTTGCCATCTTTCCCCCCCACATTATGCATCATCATTCATTTATCAGAGAGACCATTTGGCTTTTGGATTTTTGGGATTGGCTGATCTCACTTAGCATAACAGTTTCCAACATCATCCATTTACCTACAAATGTCATAATTTTATTCTTCTTTATGGCTGAGTAATATTCCATTGTGTATATATACCACAGTTTCTTTATCCATTCATCTACTGAAGGGCATCTAGGTTGATTCCATAATCTAGCTATTGTGAATTGAGCAGCTATGAACATTGATGTGGCTGCATCACTGAGGCAATCTGATTTTAAGTCCTTTGGGTATAAGCCAAGGAGTGGGATAGCAGGGTCAAATGGTGGATCCATTCCAAGTTTTCTAAGGAATCTCCACACTGCTTTCCAGAGTGGCTGCACCAACTTGCACTCCCACCAGCCATGTCTGAGTGTACCCTTTTCCCCACATCCTTGCCAACACCTGTTGTTGCCTGTGTTCTTGATAAAAGACATTCTAATTGGGGTAAGATGAAATCTTAAGGTGGTTTTGATTTGCATTTCTCTTATAACGAGTGATGTTGAACATTTTTTCATAAATCTGTTGATTGCTTGTAGATCTTCCTCTGTAAAGTGTCTGTTCATTTCCTTGGCCCATTTATTGATTGGGTTATTGGTGTTCGTGGTGTAAAGATTTTTGAGTACTTGGTAGATTCTGGAGATTAGTGCTCTGTCCGAAGTGTGTGTGGCAAAGATTTTCTCCCACTCTGAAGGCTCTCTCTTCACATTGCTGATTGTTTCCTTTGCTGAGAAGAAGCTTTTTAGTTTCACTCTATCCCAATCATTGATTCGTGCTTTTATTTCTTGCGCTTTGGGAGTCATGTTAAGGAAATCTGGTCCTAGGCCAACATGATGAAGATTTGGACCTATTTTCTCTTCTATTAGGTGCAGAGTCTCTGGTCTGATTTCTAGGTCCTTGATCCACTTTGAGTTGAGTTTTGTACAGGGTGAGAGATATGGGTTTAGTTTCATTTTGCTGCATATGGATTTCTGGTTCTCCCAGCACCATTTGTTGAAGAGGCTGTCTTTTCTCCATTGCATGTTTTTGCCTCCTTTGTCAAGTATGAGATACCTGTATTTATGCGGGTTTGTCTCTGTGTCCTCTATTCTGTACCATTGATCTACCTGTCTATTTTGGTACCAATACCATGCTGTTTTTGTCACTATTGCTCTGTAGTATAGTTGGAGGTCTGGTATTGTGAAACCCCCTGCTTCGCTCTTCTTGCTAAGGATTGCTTTAGCAATTCTGGGTCTCTTATTCCTCCAAATGAATTTCATGATTGCTTGCTCTATTTCTATGAGGTCCATCATTGGGATTTTAATTGGAATTGCATTGAATTTGTATAGCATTTTTGGAAGTATGGCCATTTTGACAATATTAATTCTGCCTATCCAAGAACATGGAAGATCTTTCCATCTTTTCAGATGCTCTTTAACTTCTTTCTTTAGTGTTCTCTAGTTCTCAGTGTAGAGGTCTTTCACATCTTTTGTTAGATTGATTCCCAAGTATTTTATTTTTTTTGAGGTTAATGTGAATGGGGTAGTTTTCCTAATTTCTCTCTCAGAGGATGCATCACTTACGAATAAAAATGCATTAGATTTATGAGCATTAATTTTATATCCTGCTACTTTGCTGAATTCATTAATGAGTTCCAGAAGTTTTCTGGTGGAATTCTTAGGATCTTCTAGATGAGAATCATGTCATCAGCAAATAGGGATAGTTTGATCTCTTCTTTTCCTATTCGTATTCCTCTAATTTCCCAAACATCTACTTTTGATCAAGAAGAAATTTGGAGCATCTTCCCTTAACCTTTCAAGTACTTTCCCACACACGTAACTGGGTTACTAGGCTTGACTATACTGTTATTGTATCCCTGACCTTGTTTTATATAACTTATCAAGCAGGATAAAATGACTAAACCACCAGGAAAATATGATTCCAAGATTAATATCACTTTCTATGCTCCAAAGGAACTGAGTCCTTGAACTCATGGGAAGAACACCCCCAAATCTGATTGGGTCTTGACTAGAAATAACAGAACCCTCAATTATGTTACATGCTAAAATCATTTTCTTAACACTGACAAATCAGTTTTCCAAGCTAGAATTATGCCCTTAACTTTAGTAAGCTAATTAGTCTTCATTCTACATGCTATAATTGTTTCTCCTAATCTACCAAACTAGTTAATCTTCACATATTACTATAATGTTTTTAAATAAAGTGGTCAGCTCAGCCACAACTGTCAGAAAACATCCCAGAACATCCCTCCTTCCACAGTTCACCACCTGATCTCCTGGAGTAGCATAAGAAGAGTTAACATGGCTCGCAATGACCTCAGGACTTCCTCCACACATCCCCTCTAGGTGACCTCCATGTTCATTTCCAGGACTCTGAAAGGAAGCCCCATCCTCCACATCACCCCCTTCCAGCTCGAGGCAGCTAGAGATTTTCAACGCCAGATTTCCTGTTTCCTTTCAGAGTTTGGAATATTAGATATGGAAAATGAAAAAAAAAAACAAAAAACCCAAACACTGTGGCCTGAGAAAAGGGAGTGAAAAAGGAAGCCATGCATTGATAGTAAGAGAGGCCATAGTGCAAATCAAGAGAATATGCAACTTTAACTAGTGGAAGGGAAAAAAAAACATTCACAAGTTCATATTTAAAGAAAAACCAATGCAATAGAATATGCTAAAATGAGAGGACCTCATGAAATTCAACTCAATGTTATGACTTTAAGGAAAGAGAAAATAAGATACTTTCTAAATTTTGCTGTTCTGATTTGCCTGTTGGTAAGAATGGGAATCTCCCTGGGAAAACAAGGATGTACATGAAAAGCCAATCATTTACTGCTGCCTTTTAACCTGATGAAAAAACTTGAGTACATCATGACTTTCCAGTTTCTCTTTCATGCTATCCTTCTGAAAACAACAAGGCACCCACTGAGGAGGGTGGTCTGTGGCTAAGATGGGTTTTACTATGATTCTTAGGGGCGTTCGCTTGCCATGCAGCAGTGCAAGGGTTCAGTGGGGACCACAGAGAGGAAGTGGGTTTCCTCCTTTGTGAGGACCGTATAGCAGGCCTAACCTGTGTGTTGCGGTGAAGCCTTTCAATTGACACGAATGCTTCTGCAGTTCTGAGTGAGGCTGGGTGGGAGTCAGGAGCAGACGAGGTTATACACTTTTTGTCTTGATATAAGAATTTACAGTTTATTTACTAAAAGTGCCTGCATTCCTAGTTTTCAGGCTCTTGGCCCGACAACACCATCTGAGACATGACACCTTTAAAAATCTCTGCCACAGACTTTCCCATATTCCTTGTAATGGAAAATTTCAACATAATTTACAAGACACTGAAAACCAAGGAGCAGCCCAAGATGTCAGCTCCAAGAAGCTACAGTAAATGTCTTGGGACTAGAAAGAATGATTAAACAACTAGTATTCCAGCAAGAAGCATCTGTCTTTTGTCATTCTCCCCACAGCAACATAAAATGTGCAGAGGAAAGCCACCATTTTACTGGGGGCAAAGGAGGTCAGCTGCTTGTAACATTTTCCATCATTCTCTTATAACTAAAACCTGCATCCCACTATTCTCCTGCTACCTATCAAAGGAGGTTATATGCTGATGTAGCTCAAGGTGGCTTGTTCCTATCTATGGTAATCCATGACAGCCATTGCATCCTGGAGGCAGAACTTAGGGAGGATCAGGATATGAAAGCTTATTCTTCACCAAACTGGGCCTGGGTTTTAACATTTTTAAATTTATTTCAATTTTGTTTTTTTCAGATTTCTATCCCAAACATGCTTTCTTTGGCAGCCTCCCCAGAAAACTGTGAAGTCATAGAGCATAAATTATCCAATTCTTACCTCTACACGATAGTAAAATTTGTAAATTGCAGCTGTTCTTGGGCAAGGGCTCTGGCCAGGCAGAAATCAGCAGATCCCCCGGCAATGCACACGTAGACGCTGGATGAACTGCATGACAATCCGTCTTCAGTTGTCATCAAATGTCAGGGTGAGGCTGTCTAGATTTACATGATCACTCCAAATGTTTACTTAATACCTCATGATCAGTAGTGCTATTTTCTTTAATGACTGCTTCTTAAGGAGACTAGGAAGTGAATTTATTTCCATATTTCTTATTTATGGGTAAAAGATTGAGGTAGCTGTACCCTATCTTTGTATTCTTGTCTCCCACTACAAGTTCCTCTTCTTTCTATTTTGTTTTTTTTTTTTTTTTTTGGAACCGAGTATTGAACCCAGGGGCACACAGTCACTGAGTCACATCCCCAGCCCTATTTTGTGCTTTATTTAGAGACAGGGTCTCACTGAGTTGCTTAGCGCCTTGCCCTTGCTCAGGCTGGCTTTGAACTCGTGATCCTCCTGCCTCAGCCTCCTGAGCTGCTGGGATTACAGGTGTGTGCCACCGCACCTGCCAAGTTCCTCTTATTTTTATCCACACACCTACAACCCAGTTTTCCCAGAAATTTATCTCTAGTCCTTTCTTGTTCCATTTTCTGCTTTGGCTTATGCTGTACCTGCCTTTATTCCTACCCTGCCCTCTCTTCAGTGTGTAGCATCCATAAAATCTTTCCAGATGCATTGTTCTAAATGAGGCACAGTCCCACCATAGAACTTTTTAAAATAATATTTTGTGGAATATTAAAATCCTTGATTTTTATAGGTATTTATGAACCTGTGTCCCCAACACTAAGTTGTAAAATCCATGAGAACAGATGCCATAGGCCATTTATTTTTATGTTTTCCTGCCTAGCATAATGTCGTGTGTGTGTGTGTGTGTGTGTGTGTGTGTGGGCATAGTAAGTGCTCAATAAATATGTACTAATTTAAAATTAACCCCCCCCCCCAAAAAAAAAAAAAAAAAGATTGAGGAACATATGTCCAACAAAGGGATATATATAGATACTTCTGACTATGTGAGTAAATGAAGTTCTACCTGTGAAAGAGAGAGAGAAAATATTTGTAACATATATAAGATAAAATATTATTGCCTTGATTCTGTTAACTCCAACAAATCAAAAGGACAAATAAAAATCTCATGGAAACATTGGCAAAAGATGTGAGTAGCCATTTTACAAGATAGAAAATAAAAATATCCAATAAATAGCAGGAACGGTGGCACATGTCTGTAATTCCAGTGACCCAGGAGACTCAGGCAGAAGGGTGCCAAGTTTGAGGCCAGCCTCAGCAAGTTGGCCAGACCTTCAGCAACTTGTTTCAAAATTTAAAAAATAAAGAGGACTGGGGATGTAGCTCAGGGGTAAGACACCCCAGTTCTATTCCCTATACCTCCCCCATCTACCTATTTGTCTATCTATAACATAAACCTGAAATGATATTCAAACTAGTAATCAGGAAAGGACCAATTAAAAATAAAACAAAATACTTTTTCTCACATATCAAACTGGAAAAATAATAATTTTATAGCATCAACTTAAAAGAGGCATGGGGGACAGCAGTTTCTAATGGGATGTAAGTTTCTGAGAGCCGTTGGCAAGTATGACCCCGAAATTACACGATTCAGATTCTACTCAAAGTACCACTGCTCATGTGCACAAGAAGGTAAATATTACCACATAATTTATAATAGCAAAAAATGGGCGCAAACCTCACCATCCATTTTCAAGGGCGTGTAATGTTACACAGAACCTGAGGTTGCCTTAGCAGAGAGGCACTCCTGACGTCTCAGATACCACCCTGCCTGTATCCCTTCACCCAGCTTTCTTGGGTCTTAGTGACAATCCTTCATGTTCTGGTGTTAGTCATTCTCATGCTTATTTAGCTATTATCTTTCACCATCTCTAAAATTTAAGACCAATGGAAACAGACTTAGCCTGTACTTCCTGCCGTATGTGCAGCCCCTGGCACATACTTTCTGGCACACAATAGGGGCTCAATAAATTTTTATTGAATAAACATTGTTGAACTATATGTAACAACATGGAGAGATCTTCAAGGTACAAACAAGAAAAAAAGTAAGTTATAGAATAATATCTACAGGATGGTTTAACAATGTAAATACAAAATTATTTTTTTCAATATCATTCTAATGATTCCTTTGTCTCCTGACCCCCTCCTGTTTCTAACATGGCCATTCTAAGCTCTTTCTCGGCAGAAAGATATAAGTGGACCAGAGGTAGGAATGTCACCTGTATGTCTCTTCCTAATGCTGTTTTGTAAAGCATACCAGTTCTTAAAGGAACATAGAGGATTTTGAGTCTTCTCCCTTATCTTATCAATGCACCCTAAAAAAACAAAATAAAACAAAACTACTTTGAACTGAGAGGATTTGGGCATATGGAGCAAGTGATGAGGGTAGGGACTCCTTTGGGGTAGGGGGCCTATTTCTCCCAAGCAGAACCCACAAAGTGAAGGGCCCCAGAGGGAGCATTGTCAGCAATGAATACGGATGGCACTGGGGCATTCTCTTTAGCAGACACTACAGGTAGAAGGCTGCTTCTTGACTCTTTCAACGATGCTGTTGCAAGAGCAGTCTCCAGGTCCAAAGAGTTGGGCAAAGGGGAACAAGTGTTTCCTCACTAATGCCTGTGGCACCGATGTCACAAAGGACCATCGAGGTGCTTTCCTGATGACCACCAAATATAGATACATGTGGTGAAAAAGAGGAGGGAAGGAGTTGATAACTGGGAATAATTTTTTTTTCAAGTTGCTTAAATGAGTACTGTAAATGCTATGATTTTTCTTGCATACAAAAGTAGAAGCTGAGCTTTTTACCTGTACTATGATTCAATATGTACCTGGAAAATTATCTGGAAGATTGCAAGTTTTACAATGGATGATGGTGAAGACAGACTTGGCCTGCATGTTATGTTTGAGTTATACACCAAGAATATATCCATGTAATTAAAAAAAGAAACTCATTAAAAAAACCAACAAGAGGTGCCAGTGTCAGTTCAGTGTGCTAGGGGAATTTTAAAAAACATAACTAATGCCCATCACCTTTTATCTTGGGTCACTATACACGTTTGCCCCATTGACAGCTTGTTTAATCATTTACTCTGTTCACTTGAATGTCAGAGAATCCTCTGACAGAGAGGATGAGCTTAAAATTTTGACTTAAATAAAAAGAAATGAGGAGGAGGAAATAGTTTCAAAATTCTCAGGATGATTTATTGAAAATTCATATTCTGTTAATAAATGATATCTTTCTGCGACAATTGGGGACCCACAGACTCTATCCTCATCTCTCTGCAGGGAATCCCCCTATTCCCCTGTTTTAGTCAGGTTTTGCATCACTGACCAAAATACCTGACAAGAACCACTTAGAGGAGGAAAAGTTTATTTGGGGCTCATGGTTTCAGAGGTCTCAGTCTGAGTCCATTGCTCTAGGCCCAGCACATCAAAGGGGAAGAGCCCAGCAAAGAAAAGCTGCTTAGCCCATGGTGAGGTCAGAAATTAGGGTCAGGAAGCAGAGTCAGAAAGGGGGAAGGGCCTGCAGGGCAGATGTACCCTTCCAGGACATGACCCCAGTGACCCTCTTCCTTTAACCATTCCCACCTGCCTACTGTTATCACCCAGTCCATTCAAACTAGGATGGTGTGATTGGGTTACAGCTCTCACACATGATCATTTTACCTCCACATATTCCTGCAGAAACACAGGAGCTTTGGGGGACACCTCATATCCACACCATAACATCCCCTGTCTTCTAGTGGTCAACCACCCACCATCACACAGCCACGAATTCCAGGTGTGCCTGTCTTTTTTTTTGTGAAAGGCCTGTCACCCCATTAGGAAATACCAGAATGTAAATTCCAGGGGTCCCTGATCTAGAAACATCTGGCACATTTACCAGTGCATCCTCAGCACCTATCAGTAGCTCATAGTTTGTATTCAATAAATATTTACTGATGAAAAAGGATTCATTTTTCCAGAAAGTAAAAAGTAAAACAATCTAACGTACTTTCTTGGCAGAAAGTAAGGCAAGAGCTATAGGATTTGCTTAGACTGAACAGGATACTAAGGGCAGACCCAAATAAGACTGTGGTGTAGTTGACCAGACATGACCTACAGGAAGCTGTGTTTCTATACTTTTGTTTTTAATTCATGTAAATCATTTTTCTGGCTTGCTTACAGATCTGTTTAGCAACCTAAAAATACTAGGATTTATGAGAGGTCGTAACTCAAGAATTAATGAAAGGCATGTGGGAAGAAAGATGAAACATTAAATCCAAGTTCTGTCATGCATATGCCTTCTCAATTATTCGAGAAAACATCATAAAAACTGAAATTTATGACTATCTCATACATTTTAGCTGCCTTCGATTTCAAACACATTAAATTGTGTACATATTTAATTTCATGTTCTTAGTGTTTTTCCTTTAACTAGAATGACTTTAAAATTAATTTTATTTTGGATTTCTTGTTGCCTGTTTCTTGTAGTTCATGACAGGTTTGAAGTTATTTTAGTAAGTTAATAAATATTTAAATACAAGGCTAGTGGAGGAGAACTTAGCCTGAAAAACATTTTATTAATAAATCACTAGTGTTTGAGAATCCCAAACTCCTGGTGCCTGGATGCACACCTACAATGGTTTATGTTAGAACCATGCCTTTTATATTTCCCTAAGATAACTCAGTTTCTCCATGCCCATTAAGTTGTGCTTTAGAAGACAGATTCAATCAACCAATAAATTACTCTTCCCTCCTAGGCAGTTCCTGTTGACAGCAGATATTTTATGTATCCAATTCTTCCATTGTACCTACCACGATGTAGTATGCACATATCACATGCATATTTCAGCAAAAAAGAAATTTACTAGATAGCTCATAGAATCTCTGTGGTTAGAAAACCAGCATTGGGAACAGAGCCACCTAGTGAAGAAGGTCACCAATGTCATAACCTCTAGACCACACGGATGCCATAGCTTACAACTAACCCTACCATTCGACTACCAGATGTCAGAAACTCACCACCTTTCATTATCTGCATGTTTGCATCTCTAGCTCTTGATTTAAGATCTTAAGTGGACAAGTGCACCTGATGAGTGGACAAGGGCACTTGTTCAAACCTCAGCTACCAGAGATCGGCTTGGGGAGGAACAAAAGCTTCTTGCTGTCTCTGCCAAAGGAGGTGTCTTGCACTTTGCATTTGCTAGGTATAGAGGTTCAGGAAATGCTTTATCTCTTACCAAAACCCAGGAGGTACAGAATTCACAGAGAAGTGGAGTTCAAAGGCCAAGGAGTCTTAAAAACCCAATCATGTCTGTCACAGGGATTAACATGCAGCCTTTTAGCTCTTACTGACCCCGAGAGGGTTTATAAACTCTGGTTCTCTGAATATTAGGTTTAAATTCCTAACTGATTATATTAGTTTTCTATTGCTGCATAGCAATTTACCCCCAAACATAGCAGTTTAAAACAAATATAAACATTTATTTTTTCACACAGTTTCTATGGGTCAGGAACTTCAGGAAGCTGAGATAGAGGGTTCTAGCATCTCTCCTGAGGTTGAGTCAAGGTGTCAGCGGGGGCTGCAATCCTCTGCAGGCTTGATATGGGTTTGGGCATCCAGTTTGAAGATGGCTTGCTCACTTGCTGACAGTGAATTTGGTGTTGGCAGGAAGCTTCTGGGCCTCGCCACGTAGACCTCTTTGTAGGACTGAATGTTGCAGGATGTGGAAGCAGTTAGTAATCCAAAAGCAAGCAGAGCAGAAGTTGCAAAGTCTTTTACAACATTTCTATATCATATTCTGTTGGTTACACAGTTCATTCCTAGTTGGTGTAAGAAAGGACCACAGTGGGACATGGACACCTGGCTGCAAGGCAAATAGAAATTTCTGAATTATCTATTTAATGTTATAATCAGAATGGAAAGTCAAATAGATCCACTCCCCACACGTCTGAGATATGTAGACATACTTTTTGCAATGAGGATATCATTATTACTGGATTTGAAGGCCAAAAGTTTTGCTGACTCCATGAAGTTAGAATGATTAAACAAAACCCAGAAACAATTCAAAGCCTATCAAACAGATTCAAGAATTTTTTTCAATTGAAGCCAATTTGGAATTTCTTTTTGAAAGATACTTCCAGTTTCTCTTCCAAAGTTGTCAGAATAAAAGTTTAAAAACTAGAAAATTAAGGGGATTTGCTCTTCTTGCAGCACTATTTGGCTGATCAGAAAGTTTTAAATTATTTTAAAATATAAGATTCTTTTTGTCTAGAATTATGAGCAATTATGTGGTTTTAGACACAGATGGTAAATGATAAAAACCATTGTTTTTCATGCTTTATGACAAATCTTAGCCTTTTTCTTGTTCAACTTTCATGAGTTTGACTCTTTCTAATCCTATTGCTCTTAGGAGATCAGAAGAAATGAGAATTTGGACAAAATTTTCCTTCTGGACCCCAAGTGAAAATTATCTATCTATCTATCTATCTATCTATCTATCTATCTATCTATCTATCTATCTATCT